>VZTQ01013448.1:0-11723 GCA_013400755.1 Pelecanoides urinatrix | reverse complement strand
TACAGAAAAACAAGTTGACTTATCTTCCACGAGCTCTGGTCAATATGCCAAAGCTCAGTTTGCTAGTTGTCAGTGGTGATGACCTGGTTGAGATACCCACAGCCATCTGTGAGTCAACTACAGGTTTGAAGTAAGTAAAAGTAAAAGAGAAAGGAATATGTTCTTAAGAAGATAAGGTAGATGCACCCAGGAGAAACACTTTCACAAGCATCAGTTCCTACCATACCTGGTGGTCAAATTTTGGCCCAATTTATAACAGAGCCCTTAAGGAGGCACTAGAGAGATTGGAAATTGCAGAGGAGCTGCAGCTTTCTGATTTTCGTCTGCCAGTTCCCCACATTGTGCATCTGTATGCCTAAACTGCTATTCCTGTATAGGCTTGGTCATAGCAGCTCTAACTCTGGAGTTGCAAAGCCATGCCCCAGAGTGGGACCAGTAGTCTGCCAGTTGATAAGCTCAGTCAAAAGTATGTTGCTGGGAGTGGGAGACATGCTAGTTAAAAGGCTAAATAGTGTCACATGAGTTTAGCAGTTCATATATTCTTTGTTGTGAAAGAGCCTATTGCTGCATGCAGGATAAGATTAAAAGGCCTTTTAGTCTGCAATTATAATGACCTTGCATTTCTGCAGGTCATGTTCAGGTCTTTGATTATACAACCATTTGAGACTCTATACTGGGTCTGGCTGGGATGGAGTTAACTTTCTCCATAGCAGCCCTTAAGCCCCGCAGTGCTGGGCGTTGTATTTGTAGCTAGAACGGTGCTGATAACACACCAAGTTTTTTGACTACTGTTGAGCAGTGCTCCCACAGCATCAAGGCTGTCTCTCTAACCCTCCCTTACAAAGGCCAGTAGGCTGAGGATGAGCAAGAGGTTGGGAGGGGACATAGCTGGGACAGCTGACTCAAACTGACCAAAGAGGTATTCCATACCATATGACATCATGCTCAGCAATCAAAGCTAAGAGAAAAGAGAAGGATCATTTGTTATTAAGGTGTTTGTCTTCCAAAACAACTGCTACATATACTGAGTCCCTGCTTCCCAGGAAGTGGTTAGACATCTGTTGATGAGAAGCAGAGAATAATGTTTTTTGCTTTGCTTTGCTTCCGCGCGTGGCTTTTGCTTTTCTTCATTAAGCTGTCTTTATCTCAACCTGTGAGTTTTTCATCTTCTCCCTCTGTCCTGCTGAGGAGGGGGAGTGAGAGAGCTACTTGGTGGATTCCTGGTCAGCCCAGGTCAACCGACCACCGACTCACAGCAATTCATGAGGTTTTAAAAAGCCATGTTTTTTTTGAAAATATGTTCTTTTGAAAGTAATAATTTTATTGATTTTTTTCCTTCTTGCAGTGATAATATCACCAGAGATTTTCAAAATGCTGTGCACTTAGTTTGCACATTATATAAGTTGTTTATGTAACCATCTAGTTTTTCACCTGCAATGTGTAGCTTTAGGAAATTTGCAAATACGACATAAAGCACATCCAGTCATGCATTGAAAAAGAGAAGCAACATAGCAACAACCAAAAAATGAAGATACATATTGTCAGCTAAGTGATACTGGCAAAATTCCAGATTGCTAGGCAATGTTGTTAAGATGGAGTTCATACTGCTTATTAACAGATGTGAAATTACAGTGCAGTCTGTCAGAAGTTCCATAATAAAGAAATATACCTGTTATTGCAAGGAATGATTATGTGGATAGGTGAAAAGAAAGAGATAAATCTGATCATTTTTACATGGAAAGTGGAGTATAGAGAAGGTGCATTTGAAATCTATATTTTTTCTAACAATAGATGGATCCTAACAATGCCATAATGCAAAAATTGAACAAATGTTCTTTACGTTTCTCCTTCTGGCTGTAGTAGCAACTTCTAAAATGTCTTTCATGTTGGCCAGTGATGTTCAGAAGCCTATTGCTTATATTCTTGTGTTAATCTCTCTCTAGATTCATAAGCCTCAAGGACAGCCCAGTTGAAACTATTGTATGTGAAGATACTGAAGCAATTATAGAAAGTGAACGTGAACGGGAGCAGTTTGAGAAAGAGTTTATGAAAACATACATTGAAGACCTAAAGGAAAGGGGTATGTGTTAACTTGCAGTAAACTTCCTGCTATCTTGGATATAAATGCAGGCATATATTGGGAATATTAATTTTTAAGAGTACAAGAAATATACCCTTAAACTGTAATTGTCTGTTATGGTATTAAATAAGATGAAAAGTGAAAATGTTGAATGTGTTTTGTTAAAAGTTTGGGCCCTAACTAAAAGACTTCATATTGAACAAATACATACAAAATTAATGGTGTGTTTGTATATGCATTAAGCTTAATTCAATTACAATGTATACAATGATTATCCTCATTCTCCAGATTTACTTACCTCTTTTGGGATTAGCATTAAGGATTTTGAATTCCTGCAGAAGTGCTTCTCCTCCTCAAAGGAAACACAATACATATATGAAATGCTCTTTGCATTGATAAAATATTCTTTAACAATGTATCTGTATCAATGTAATGTACTAATTGTTTAACCACTGCAAAATTGTTGTAGTAAAATCACTGCTTTTGTCTTTATCGGACAGCACCTAAAAGTTTACATATTACTTTAGCTTGCTGTTCTGCCTTAAATTTACCATAATTAAGTAACTGCCAATCTCTTGAGACTTGTTTAGTAAAATGTGTTAGGACACAAAGGGAAATTTTCTGTGAGCCAAAGTACCCTATAAGCTCTGTTTAAATCTTTTTGAGAGTTTGTGTGTAGAAATGAATTTTTGTGGAATGAATCTTATATCTTTTCATTCCTTGCATTTAATGTAAGTGGTCTATATAGTGGTCCTACAAGATCTGATAAAAGAGAAATGTAAATAAAGGCCACAGGATGTGGCTGCAGAATACTTTTCATGTTCTGATACTGGACTTTCGTTCCTTAATGTCCATAGCTGCACACTTGAGTATTCAAGCCGTCTACTTCCAAAGTGAAGTCTGCTATAAAAGTGCCAGATTCTGATAATGGTATCACAGTGGTTAAAATGGAGAGAAGGAAGGAAGGAAAAACTGAGATCATAATTTGGCTTTAGAGAAACTCATGAAATATGTAGTAATGGAGTTGTATTTACATACTTGTGAAATGTGGAGTCTAAGATAATGGCTGCCAGGCTGCCTGAAACTTGGATTTGGCCCTGTCAAGCATAGGCCAGCTTTATACTCCTTTGGGACAAAGTGGTTCAGGGATACATTTTTCTGCCTTCCTAGACAAATCTTATCTTCATGCTTTTTATGATGAGGTTGAATCACGAAACCCTCTTTTATTTCCTGCTTCTGAACTCCTGTGCTATAGGTTATGCCAATACCTGTTTTTGAAAAGCAAACTGGAGAAGGAATATCTTTTATATAATACGAGCCAGCAGAATTACTGAAAGATAACACAAAGATCACTTATAGAGCACCTTTAAAATAAAACCAGACCTACCTGTTTCTATGTAAGGGCTCCATTTATTTGTGCTGGAATACTTAGCTGAAGTCTGAGATGTATTTCTTCTTTCTCTTTTCACAGATTCTACTCCTTCATACACTACGAAAGTATTACTCAGTCTTCAGCTCTGAAGATCAAAAATCTGTAAATCATTAGCAAATATCAGAATAAGTCTATTTGTATCCACCTGAATAGAAAACACTAGAAACCACAGATGGCCAGAAGCACTTCAAAATCATCATGAACTTTTTTATCTGTTACTGTAGTTGCTCCCAGTAACTACAGATAAAACAAAGAGCAGTAGAGCCTTCATAAAATGCTATTTCACCTTTTAAATCAACATATTTATTTTCAAGTTCACAACAACAGCCACTAATTTACATATAGACCTGCTGAAAGTAAATATTCACTGTAATAAAGTATATGCAGGCATAGAAACCCTCAAGATGAAGACATGGTACATTGTGGAACATAAATCATCATCTTAAAAAAAGATTTGATTTTATAAGAGGGGAAGGATTAATTTAGAGATTGAACATAATCTGTTGTATTCTTAAGACCAAATAACACATTTAGTTCTTTACAACATTTAAAGTGCAAAGACATACATAGTTGTTTGCATTTACTTTCTGTTCTTCAAGGAAATTGTCCTCCTCAGGATTTTCAGTTTAGATAAATTTCAACAACTTTATATACAGAAACTGTGGAAATTCAGTTGCTTTTTTCAAGCATATTATAAGCTTTAACTTTGAATTTTTCGCGAATTCAAGTACTAACATGACTGAAACTTCTGTGCTAAGCAGTCTTGTAATATAGCAGTGTATTAAATAATATTTTAAGGACTAAACAGCATGAACAAATGCTATCAGCAAAATGATGATAAAGGTCTTCTACTAATGGTTTCAGATTACAGGATTTTGTGGACATTTATTGGAATTTTCCAAGCTGTATAAGAATTAGTTTGCTGGATAAAAAGTCATGTTGCTTGCTATTTAATAATCTGTTTATATATAATTATGTAAGTGTATATACTGTAGAGTTTAGAAATCTAGTTTTACATAAATTTTTTGTTTAATAAACCAAAACTTTTTAATCTAAAAAGACTTGAGTCTTTGAGAATTTAGACTCAAATTAGACTCAAATTAGAGAATTTAAATAGTCTAAACCTATGAGTTCAGTTAGGGGAAATGATATTTACATCTTGCTTTTTTATTATAGATGACCCATGTCCAGTTTTGTGCAGTAGAGTGCCACTCAAGTTAGTCACACTTAAAAAACAAAGCAACAAAGGATGTGCTCCTCAAGATTTCCATATAAAAGATACTGCTTTTGCTGTTTTCTTTCCTTTTTAACTTTTTAACATTCATTCTTTTGAAAACAGAGAATTTGTAAATACTATGTGGTTATGTATTCCGGTCACAAACTCTTGCAGTTATATGACTATCCAAAATGAAACCCTCTCGAGTTAGTCTCTAGGTGTTAATGCCGATTTTAAGCACGTCCTGGAACAAAAAGAAAGCTTCAAAAAACTCTGAGAAAACTTGACATTGATCTAAAACAGAATAATGGAAGAGAGAAAATGTTTTTTATTATTATGAAGATATTGAAATACGATAAAATAGTGGCAATCAAAGTGTTTTATAGCAATCAGGCTATCTGAAACTACCCTACCAAACATTCTTTTAGTGAAATTATANATAGAATGGAGATGTCCATTATGGAAGTTGTAACTTTAAGAAAAAACATAATTAACTAAACAAAAGTCCCCAGTGTAAATTCTAGTGTCAGAATTGTTGCATATGTAAACAGAAGGTACTTGAATAGAGAAGTTGTATTAGTACTTATTTAGCATTGCTGCTAATCTTACTTGAAAGATTTCTGCTGTTCACAAGTAAGAAAGAGTAATGCAGATAAACTGGGGAACATTCAGAAGAAAACCAATAGCTTAAATAGAAAACATGCATTTTTAAGTTCATTGAATAAGTCCATTTGCTTGTCAATGTTTATCAATGAAATATCACAGTCTAGAAACAGGATTTTTTACTGCAGCAGAGAAACATAAGGCGGAAGACTAGAACTTGAATTCACAGATTTGAATGAGAAACAAAAGGCCTCTTTTGCAGTAAGAGTAACCATGGGACAACTCACAAAACGGATAAATTCTCAGTCATTAGCAATGTTTAAGTCCAAGTTAACATTTTCCTTAAAAAATTGCTGTAACAATTAAGCCATGGAAAATGCAAGGTCAACGCTATACAGGGGATCAAACTAGTGTTCCCCAACTTGACTTTGGACCTCTGTGAATCTGATTTTCTTAGAATCACAGAGTGGTTTCGGTTGGAAGAGACCTTCAAAGCTCATGTAGTCCAATCCCTCTAACACAGGCAGGGACACCTTTCACTAGATCAGGTTTTTCAAAGCCCTGTCCAACCTAACCTTGAACACTTTCTATGATGGCACATTCACAACTTCTCTAGAAAACCTGTTCCAGTGTCTCACCACTTTCATTGTAAAGAATTTTTTCTTTAGATCCAATCTAAATCTACCTTGTCCTGTCACCACAGGCCGTGGTAAAAAAATCTTTCTCCATCTTTCTCATAAACCCCCTTTATACATTGCAAAGCTGCAATAAGATCTAGCAGCTTTCTCTTCTCCAGGCTGAACAACCCCAACTTTCTCAGCCTTTCTTCATAGGGGAGGTGTTCCAGCCCTCTGACCATTTTTGTGGCCCTCCTCTGGACCTGCTTTAACAGGTCCATGTCTGTTTTGTGCTGGGACCCCAGAGTTGGATGCAGTACTCCAGGTGGGGTCTCATGAGAGCAGAGTAGAGGGGGAGAATCGCTTCCCTCGATCTGCTGGCCATGCTCCTTTTGATGCAGGATACAATTAGCTTTCTGGACTGCAAGTGCATATTGCCGGCTCATGTCCAATTTTTCATCCACCAGTATCCCCAAGTCCTTCCCTGCAGGGCTGGAAAAAAGCTTTTATTCCCAGCTCTTGTAGCACATTACTTCCTAAAATCTTATCCAAGGAAAGAAAAGATTATTTTTGCCACAGAATTTGTCAAGTACCTCTGTTTAAGGAGAAGATGGTGTACAGGTACAACTGTCTCCATTAGATCTAAGANGGGGATCAAACTAGTGTTCCCCAACTTGACTTTGGACCTCTGTGAATCTGATTTTCTTAGAATCACAGAGTGGTTTCGGTTGGAAGAGACCTTCAAAGCTCATGTAGTCCAATCCCTCTAACACAGGCAGGGACACCTTTCACTAGATCAGGTTTTTCAAAGCCCTGTCCAACCTAACCTTGAACACTTTCTATGATGGCACATTCACAACTTCTCTAGAAAACCTGTTCCAGTGTCTCACCACTTTCATTGTAAAGAATTTTTTCTTTAGATCCAATCTAAATCTACCTTGTCCTGTCACCACAGGCCGTGGTAAAAAAATCTTTCTCCATCTTTCTCATAAACCCCCTTTATACATTGCAAAGCTGCAATAAGATCTAGCAGCTTTCTCTTCTCCAGGCTGAACAACCCCAACTTTCTCAGCCTTTCTTCATAGGGGAGGTGTTCCAGCCCTCTGACCATTTTTGTGGCCCTCCTCTGGACCTGCTTTAACAGGTCCATGTCTGTTTTGTGCTGGGACCCCAGAGTTGGATGCAGTACTCCAGGTGGGGTCTCATGAGAGCAGAGTAGAGGGGGAGAATCGCTTCCCTCGATCTGCTGGCCATGCTCCTTTTGATGCAGGATACAATTAGCTTTCTGGACTGCAAGTGCATATTGCCGGCTCATGTCCAATTTTTCATCCACCAGTATCCCCAAGTCCTTCCCTGCAGGGCTGGAAAAAAGCTTTTATTCCCAGCTCTTGTAGCACATTACTTCCTAAAATCTTATCCAAGGAAAGAAAAGATTATTTTTGCCACAGAATTTGTCAAGTACCTCTGTTTAAGGAGAAGATGGTGTACAGGTACAACTGTCTCCATTAGATCTAAGACATCCAGTGGGTAATGTCAGCTATAACTGAAAGTCCTAATTTCAGCATAACTGCATCTGAGTTCTACTTCTGTGTCCTGTACAGCAAAAATACTGTGAGAACATACTTATCATATGCTGTTACATATACCTTTATTAGTGTCATCCATTGCAGTACAAAATCTGTATGCCAAAAAACACCTCATTTTGAATTTAGTCTAATTTTATTGGTTTTCTACCCAACTTGGTTTACTAATAATTTTACTTTAAATATTATCTTTCACTAAAAAACAATACTTTGAGAGAAGAGAATTGTTATTGGCGTGTTGCGTGCTTTCTTTTTCAATTTTTGAAAGTGAGTAATTTTATGAATGAAGGGAATTGTATGTACTAATGGCAATTTATGTTATTTTCAAGCTTCTGATGTCAGATATTCAGATACCTAAAAAAAACAAAGTGGTTTTTCTTTTGAGCTGCAAAATCAACATGAATGTGTTGTGTACAGCATTTTTATTGGCTATGTTTGTCTTCCCAAAACTCAACACTTTCCTTCTGCTTCACAAGTAGCCGCTATTCAAAACCAGCAAGACTGGGAGCAATTGAAACATGTGTTATAAAATACTCACTGGTTCAGTGTGCAAAAGTAAATCAGATAATTACTTTTCATTGAGTTCTTTTTCCTTGTTCTGTACTGTTTTGGCCTTGTTTGTAAGGATAGCAAAGTATAAGCTAGGAAGATAAACTTACAATGAAAGCAAATATCTTGAAATTTAATTAATGAGTACCTAGGAATAACATAGTCTTGCATGAGATTTTGGTTTAAAATTTACAGTTAATACTGGGCAATATATTCTTTTTTTCCCCTTGAACATTTATGAACCATTGGAATTGTTTTACTGTGTTTATTTTCTGCAAAGGAAGCACCAAGCAAAATGATAAACAGGGAATGCTCTTGATGATGTGACTTGATTTCAGTAGAGTCTAGGTCCTGTCTGTGGAGAATTTCCATATAAATTATCTCCCACTTCATAGAGGATGGGAGCAGATGGGGGAGCAGGTTTTTTTTTCTGGTTTTGGTGCCTCATTTGAACTAGTCCTAATAAATAGAAGAACTGTAATGCAGCATAACTCTGGTTATGTACCTCTTGGATAACCCTTCTATATGTTGAGCAGTTCAGGAAGAATGTCCTCTCTCTTTAATAGCTGAATCTGCTACTTGGGCTGATTCCAGCTGTGACTGTATTCTACCCTACAGCTCACTCTCTTCTTCACTTCACTGGTCCACTAACAGCTATGGGTGTTGCTTAGTGTAAATACGGGATCTGCATGGTGTTTTCATTACATGCCGACTGGCTTTAATACAAAAGGATCATTACTATCTCTTTCCTCTCCCTGGAACTTTCTGTTTTCTTGTTGTCAACTTCAACATAACTACTTGAGGTACAACAAAATCTTAGTGAAGAGCCATTTCATATCTAAAAAGCAATTACATCTTAAACATATTGCTTCTGCTATGTTCAGAGCTTCTATTTTCCACTAATGCTTCCAGCCTTTTCCTAAAATCAACAATGACATTTATAAAGTAATTAAATTAGTTGTCAAAACATGGTGAATAGATCTGTAAGGAAGGATATAAGTTTAGTGAACTAAAAATCAGTTTTAAGCTATACAAGAGCAATGTTTGAATTCAGATTTACATACAAAATATTACATTTTCTTTTTCATTCGTTACATAGGTCCAGACAAGTTGAGGCTGAGTCAGCCTTTGGTCATGTGTATTATGTAATGACATAAAAGAATATGTTTAGAAAAAAAAATGTGTTATACTGTAGGGCTTTAAGCTGATAAATACATGTTGTGCTCCTCTGAGCTACTGAAGCTGCTGTCTGTGCCAGGGACATATCAGATTTTTTGTGTGTTTTGCACAGAGGAACACCTCAATGTATTTCTTTCAGACTTCCTACAGGTTTATGGATGGCATGAAAGGTTATTCAATGTTTCATTCTTATTCTGTGTTTCCTGGTTTAAAAACTGCAATGATATGTCACTTGTGGTATCTGTATAACTTCCTTTCAAGATAAATATTTCAAAAGGAGTTGATCCCAAGTTTGTTGTGGTACTGCCCTGGCCCCAGGGAGGTAGAACAGGTCAGCTGTCTGCTCTGAGAGTATTCAGAGAAGGTGAGTTTAGTGGTTAGACATTGGCAACTGCAGGAACCATGAGTGGCAACACTTGACACAAGCAGGTAGCTAAAGGAATTTGAGCTTTTCATTTTTTTAAAATATAAATTTGGTTTTGTTTTTACATTCTAAAAAGGTCCATATCACCAGGATTCCTTTCTGTACAGCTATGGGAACTGTATGTCAAAGCACGTGTTGGCATTTTAAGGTAGCACACGATTTCAGGAAGGAGGGATTAAAGAAAGCAATAGTATTTTAGTTGCAGTAAAGTGACCATTGGCAATACTGTGATATGGCTGAAAATGATTAGGATATATCTGCTTTTATGCTCTAAGTAGGCTTTACATATGTTGGATGGTCTTGCTATAGGAAAGCTTCTGTCCAGTAGCTTCTCTAGTTCCTTTTCCTCTTACTTTGGACAGTGTAAGGTTATACCACATTAAGCCAAACTACCCGGAGCTTTCAGGCTCAGGGTAAATGGGGAAAGATTTTAGGACTCTGTTTCACCTGTCTTTTCCTTTCCAACTCTTTCTTTTTCTTTCACTCCCTTATTCATCTAACAAAAAAACAGATGTTCATATGAGAAATATCTCCTACAAATAAAAAAATAATGGCATGTAGTTTTCAAGAGCTTGTTGGTTACCTGGTACTTACAATCAACTGCTAAACTGGGTTGTCCCTGATTCAGTTGCAGTAATTAGCATTTGGCACGTGCTATGTGTATAACAGGTGTTGGCAGGCTGGTTAGAAGTTCTTACAGAGAAATACTATATCCTGGCTGAGGAGGTTCATTTATATCCCTTTTCTCTCCTGCCTGTCTGTCACTTAATGCTCTAGGTATGATACTAAATTAACACTCTGATATTTGCTACTTAACCATTCCTTGGTTTGTTAAAAACATGTTGCATGTTTCATCCCAGGGCACATCACAAACTAGCAGGAAGGCTCCTGCTCCACCTGAAGCCTTGTAGCTGCGGAACAGGTTTGCTGCCCTCAAAGCTAAGAAGGAGACGGGTGTGCTTTCAAGTGAAGCAACCAAGATGACTAACTCTGAACCACACAGGATAACCTGGAGGAAGTGGCAAGTGATAGTGGTGGGCAGGTCTCTGCTGCAGGGGATTGAGGTACACACCTGCCAGCTTGACCTGTTGTCCAAATAATTTTGCTGCTTCCTAGGGGCATGGATCCATGATGTTGTGGAGAGACTGCTGTTATTACCCCCTGCTGCTCTCCCATGTGGACATGAGTGATACTAGCAGGGACAACCCCAAGAGTATCAAAAGTAACTACAGAGTTCTGGGGGTGATAAGGTTATGAGACCCAGGTGGTGTGTCTCTTAATCCTGCCAGTGGGGGGGAAGGGTTGACTACATGTTAACAATTGGTTGCAGATCTGGTGTTGCCAGCTGCATTTGGTTTCTATGACCGTGGGACCCTGTTTGAGGATCAACATCTGCTTGGGAGAGACGGGATACACCTAACTAAGTGGGGCAAATGTATTTTTGCCAGCAGGATGGTTGGCCTGGTAAGAAGAGCTTTAAACTGGGAATGATAGGAGAGGGAGATAGTTACCAGCAGCCCTGTGAAGGATTGATGGACAATGCTGACATACGAAGGACTGGAGAGATGTGAGTGAAAGGGAAAAAAATCCTCAAGACAGGGCTCAAGCATTTGCATATAAGCAAGGAAGTGCCTACGAAACACCATTATGGGGAAATGTCCCAGACCATTTCTGGGAAATCAGCATGCCTCTTTGAAGTGCCTGCACACTAATGCACACAACATAGGAAATAAACATGAGGAATTAGAGATCTGTGTGCAGTTGCAGGGCTGTGGTCTTGTTGGGACCATGGGGATGTGGTGGGATGGTTTGTGTGACTGGGGTGCTGCAATGGAAGGTCTAAGGTTCTTTAGGAAGGACAGCCTGGAAAAATGTCCTATACATGAGAGAATAGCTGGAATGCATGAAGATCTCCCTGGGGATGGATGAGGAGCCAAGAGAGAGTTTAAGGATTAACAAGTAGACCAATATGGGTGACACTAGTGGGTGTCTGCTATATGCCACCTGATCAGGAAGAAGGCTGGAAGACAGGGATGGCGA
>VZTQ01013444.1:27279-97977 GCA_013400755.1 Pelecanoides urinatrix | reverse complement strand
TTTATATTTATATTTATATCCTGAGTTTATCTATTTGTTGAACAGCTGTTCATCAATGACTCTGCAAATCAATCCCTGACTGTCCTCATCCTCTTGGTTTCAAGAGAAAGAAATCAAATAGTGCTTATAAACCTGGCCAGGAGTGCTCTGCAAAGGGCAATAAATACACCAATAAATGCTTTTGCAGATGACAAAATCAAAACAGAGAGGGGTGACATGATTTGTCCAAGGGATATAAATGACCAAAAGCAGAAAGGGGAATAGTTCCAGGTCTCCTATTTTGTGTGAGTTTGTCTGATTCACAGTCGTGTGTACAGCTTGGAACAGTACCACAAAGGACAACTCCTTTAACTTACACCTTGAAGACAAAATACAAAATTCAACAAGGACGGACAAAGGCAATAACCCCTGTCAGCGATCCAGGCTGGGGCCTGGCTGCCTGAGAGGCAGATCTGCTGGGAGGTCCTGGTGGGCAGCGAGACGAGCCTGAGCCAGCCGTGAGACCTAGCAGCAGGGACGGCCAACAGCATCTGGGGCTGTGTTAACAGAAGCATGGCCAGTGGATCAGGGAAAGGTTTATTCCCCTTTGTTTAGCACTCATTAGACCACATCTACAACATGGTATCCAGTATTGTGCCCCCCCCCCCAAAAAAAAAAAAAAAGACAAACAATGATAAACTGGAGTGATTCCAGAAGAGGCCACCAAGATGGTCAGGGCTGGAGCTCTTGCCCTGTGAGGAGAGGCTGAGGGAGCTGGGCTTGTTCAGCCCTGAGAAGACACAGCTCCAGGGGAGATCCACGGGGAGATTATTGAGGAGATAGAGTCAGGATCTTCACAGTGGCGTATCGCAGGAGGATGAAAGCAAATTGGAAGCTGAAATGGGAGGTTTGGAGTGGATATAAGGAGAAACTTTGTGAGGCTGAGGATAGCTTGGCAGTAGAGCAGTTCGCTCAGAAAGAGATTGTGCAGTCTCTTTCCTTGGAGGTTTTCAGACCCATCTGGGTAAAGCCCTGAGCAACCTGTTCTGACCTCACAGTTGACCCTGGTTCGAGCAGGAGGCCTGACTAGAGACCTCCTGAGGTCCCTTCACATCTGAATTATCCTGTGATCCTATGACACAGACTGTGACTATTTATACCTTATGTGAACATTTTGTACTGGCAATAACACTAGAAGTCAACCCACTCCTACCATGCAACATCCATGTTTTGTACAGTATTCTTGAATGGGTTTTCACATTTTCAGATTAATTGAATGTTCCTAATAAACAATAACTTAAATCATTCCATTAGTGACATTTTAGGGGTACCCTTCTCATGTCACTTGGTATAGCTGTTTGGTCTCTGCTTTAGAAAAAAACCCACTCTTTGTTGAAACCTAAGTAAAAAACAAACTTACTGACTGTGTTGGCAGAGTTCAGTAACATCCAGTTACAAAATGCACTAGGGATTGCTCCACGTAATTGTGGGCGCAGTATTGGTAATATACATTTCTGTAAATGTTCAACTATGTTGGCATTGTTTGTGAGGACACATCATTTCTAATAATTTTGTTGTCTTTTTTTTTTTAATTGGAGCAACACGTACAACACGTAAAAAGGGATGGCAAAATCCTCATAGATAGTCTGAAATGATGCTTCAAGGATAACATGGAATTTTTTTGACAGAAACAAGCTTCATTCTCAGGCAGTCCAAAGCTGCTTCTAACCAACACTGAGGTCCATTATCAGAGAGAATCCCTTCAGAAGTCTGTAGCTCACAGAAAAGGGCTTGAATTTGTGCATTACTGTTCGTATTTATTTCATATTGCTCAGGCTTCTAGTTCCAAAAACCCACCGTTGCAGTCCTCTTCAAAGATACAGCCCATGATGCCATGCATAAGCAAAGGTGAACTCTACTGGTTCAAATCTGCTAGATGGTGATTCAGACACAGCCAATCCACAAACCATGTACTTCCAGGTTTTTTGTGACTGTGGTGGGTTGACCCTGGCTAGACGCCAGGTGCCCACCAAAGCTGCTCTATCACTCCCCCTCCTCAGCTGGACAGGGGAGAGAAAATATAACGAAAGGCTCGTGGCTCAAGGTAAGGATGGAGAGATCACTCACCAATTACCATCACAGGCAAAAGAGACTTGACTTGGGGAAATTAATTTATTATNCTCTCTCCGCTGCTGTTTGTTGCTGCAGTTTTTCTCTCCCTTCTTAAATATGTTACCACAGAGGTGCTACCACCGTCGCTGACTGGCTCAGCCTTGGCCAGCGGTGGGTCCATCTTGGAGCTGGCTGGCATTGGCTCTGTCTGACATGGGGGAAGCTTTCAGCAGCTTCTTAGAGAAGCCACCCCTGTAGTCCCCCTGCTACCAAAACCTTGCCATGCAAACCCAATACAGTGACATAATGAAGCCCTTTGCTACAAGCCATGATTAAAAGAGTGTGGCTTACTCCTAAATCTAGAATTTAGTAGGTATCTTCTCACACGTCTGCTCAGCGTAACTGTGACTTTCAATCTAATCAGAGCAGAGTGTAATCCTATGCAATTCTGGTAAGGACTGACAGTAAGCTGCTGGTTCCAAATACATTTACATGTAAGCTAAGACACAGCAGCTTAAATGAAAAACTAAACATCTTCAGGTGATTACCTCATTGACCTTTTTTTTCCTTTTTGTGGGTGTTCCAGAAAGCTATTAATACTGGCATAAAAAAGGATTAATTGACAATAGTAGTGACTGAAATACAAGGTTGCTTTTAAGCTAGGGCTTCTGTCTTTTCACTTGTTGCTTGTATGTATTTCTTGTATCAGGCCATTGCATACTCTACTGCTTAAACCTTTATCTCTTCTCCTGAGCTGACTTTCCAGTGCTAATGTCTATCTGCTTTTGCTGCTGTTCAGTCAGCTAAATCAAGAATATCAGTGGTGAAAATATATTTTGGCTAAGGATAGATTTAAAACTGACCTGGTTCCAAAATCCGTTAATTATTTAGAGGGAATTGCAGACTCAGGAACCCAAAAATGAAAAGGTCGTCTTAAAATTCTTATTGTTTCAAGTGATTCACCTCAGAATCAACCTGACATTTACACAATAATTCATTCTTCTTTTTCAGCCCCCCTCCCAAAAATTCCAATGTCATTTCAAAGCCAAATTTATGGAAATAAATTTGCAAATTAGTCCATTTGCTTGAAATATGTCTAAATTTAACTCCTTTCTTTATGTGTAAACTAGCATAATGACAAATTCATCTAAATGTGAATGAAGCTTTATGAACGAGGGGATCCTCTGAACCGCAAGGACATGGCACATTCTGTGTAGTACCTAAAGGCAAACATATTTCCCCTACCACCCTATGCTGGGACTTTCTGAAGCTGCTCCCAAGTTGAGGAAACACTGGAAGAAATGCAATCCACAGTCTCTATATCCCAGAAGATGCAGATAAACAGCCAGCAGCCACACTTCAATAACCCCACAATAACAAGTCTCCATACTGCCCCCAATAGCAATGACTGGCAGAGTGCCATAGGACACATCATCTCTGCAGACAGATCTTGCTCCTGATCCTGGATCCAGAGGGCCAAATGCTGCATCTGAAAGCTAAAACACTGTGGGTTTTTACCTACTTCCCACCCCAACCACAGACATGTACAGGATGCTCTAATGTAGAGACTTCTCCTGAGCAGTAAAAGAGAATAAAAATAACAAAGGATCTTTGAATAAAACTGTGTGACACAGTGTGTCAGATGCATAAGAATATTTTTATGTTTTACTCCAAGAAAGACCTGACTCACATCTGATACCTTTATTGGCTCTGGCTGACAAAGTATATGTGCTTGCTTTAAGTTGCTGTCCTTACTGTTGTTTCTGTTCCTTGTCATCCCTCTTATCTGTGGCTCCTTCAAACTTAGAGCACGGTGTTTATCCAGGGAGTGATGGGGTGCTGATATGAAGACACGTGTGTTAATCGAAACCCTCCTGGGTTCCTCTGTGGCGTGACAACGTAGCGCTCTACCTCAGCCTGCCTTCCTGCCAGCACTGCTGGACACAACAGTGCTGATGGGAACTTTGGGAGGTGCCAGGAGTCCTGGTAATCACACACGTTGAACTTTGCACTTTGCAATAAAACCAGCTGCAACTGTGTTGCTAAACATTTTCCTCCTGGTAACCAAATATTCTACAATCAGGGATAAAACATATCCTATATAAGTGTTGGTTAATTAATAAGAGAGAGATTTTTTTAGGTATCTATAATCCAAACCACCAAAATACAATAGTGTTAAATGGCTGAAGCTATGCCTAAGCTGTGTGGCCATGTTTCTTTACACATGCTTTTTTAAACACCTGATGCAGCTTGCTGTGTATCAGAATACACATGGAGGGGAATGGTGTAACCTGTGGGAGACAAGCCCTATAAGTAGGGAACAGCGTACACATTTGTAGACACCGAAACCCCTTAAGCGAGAACAGCAAGAAAGTTTCGTTTTCACTATTCTTCGGGAGATTTCCATGCCAGTTAAAGATCAGAAGGAGCATTGATAACTTACATCTTTTTGTTTGTGTTCACTGACGTAATCTTGGCAAAACCTTGAAAGTATCCATGGTCATAAGAGTCTCTGCAGAGGGATTCTCAGAAGCCATTGCCAACCATTGTAAACCGCTGTAAGCCATTATTTTGATCAGCATACACAAAGTCTTAAGGTCTTACGTTTTTTGACGACTTGAACCAGATTTTGACCTTGGATGTACTGGGATATATAGTATTTGTGTCTGTTCATACCAAGTTTTGGAGAGTTGAGTGTCAAGGTGTTTTTTAATTGAGTATTAATAATAGCTATATGCATATTTCATTAGAGGTCTTCATCAAAGCCATAGGTGTGTATCAAAGGAAACTCTTTCCTGGTGTCATACACGTCACACAACCTTCACCAGAGACATTGCTAGAATGGGAAACACCCTTGGGAAATGAGTCTGGAGAGATAAAACAAAGGCGAATGATGAAACAAGGATAAAAAAAGAATTTCCCCTTTGCTATTTAGATACCTGTTGTGACTTTGTTCAAAGCAGCAGTCTACCAGTGGTTCCTTAGATTTCTAAAAAGTAGGTTTTTTTGCCAAGAGAAATATAAACACCCCGCAGTGAAGCACACTTACATGGGAACTTTCCACAGGTTCCTGAAACATCACCAACATTTCATTTTGTGTAAACAGTCAGCTATTCTGCAGATGACGTGTAAAATTTGTACATATAAACCGGTTGAAGCCTGCACAAATGCGTGTGTCAGGTGAACAGTCCTGTTAGCATCATCTGAGCTTCCTGGGGACTGGGAGTGTCAGAGAATGATGCCTGGATCAGTGAAGTCTAGTAATTGTGTTTGTAACAGAGGTGACAATGGTAACGTTATGCCCACCTGAAGTTCACATCCTGTTGAGAAAGAGATTCCTTAGTGAGAAACAGTTCAGAGAAATAGCAGGGGACTTATTTTTACTGAGAAAGTACAAGGTATAGAGAAAGGCTAAAGGACATAGGAGCCTGAAAATACTCAGAAATTACAGAGAACATACTTATCAGTATGGTGTTAGATCTCCCAAGCGACCAGGTCTCCTAAGCTCTTGCTTCCTATTTCCCTGCTGACATGCTGGCAGCACTGAGGGCACAGGGAAGCTGCACCTTAGCCAAGCAGCTGTGTCTTCACACAGTTACTGTGTGAAAATGTCTCTCTGCCCTCCTCCACACAGTGCTGTGCTCCAGTTTCAATCCACATGAGCCACCTGGGAGATGCAGGCCAGGTGTTTGTAAGGAAGATGGCATCAGCCTCACTGACCACAGATGAACTGCATGCACTTCCAAAAGTAAAATGGAGAAATATATTCAACTTTTCCTAGAAAAGTGGGGAAAAAATGGTGGAAAAGGAAATTTAGACATTCTGCCAGCAGAATCCAGCCAAAAGTAAACACGGAAAAATATTACGGAGGAGCAGAAAAATTACATTGTTTGGCACATTTGAAATCAGCCGTGCTGGTTTAACTGATAAAACCACTTGTAAGGAGCAATCCTACACTGCTGAAAGGTGACGAGATGACCTAGTAATTTCTTTCCACTTGCACATTCTTTGGCACTAATCTGTGCTATTTCACACCAATTTTGGACATCAGCAAAATCTATTGCTCATTCTGAGACTGCAAGTGAAAGCAGAACTGAACAACCTGACCCTCTGATAACCCATTGGCTAATACAGGGTTATGTGTGGGATTTTCCAATTGCTTGTTTTCTGGACAGAAGACGTTTCTTGTTAAAAGCTACAGTGGCTGCTAAGAGTGGGTAGCTCATATCACTACACGAAAACCGGATATTTGTCACACATAAAATAATAAAAAAAAAAAATTAATGCTGTTGGTAAATGTCTAGGAAACTCAGCTGCACATGCGTTTCCATACTCTGTATGAACCAGGCCCTTATGGGGCTGCCAGAATCAGGTAAAAATGTGGCAAAGGGAAAGAAAGTAGTAACTTTGACTGTCCTTATATTCCACTATCTTCAGGTGACTTCTTATTCCTAAGGGTACTGTGCAAGTGACAGGTGTAACCTGCCCTACTAAAGCTCAGTCTGCTACAAATGGCTGTTTGAAGGGGCAGTGTAGGAGTGTATGAACCAGACAACCTCAGATGAATGGCCAATGGGAGTCAGAGCTAGCGGACCATTTTTCAGTTCTCATTTCTGGCAGGAGTCTGTTCTTTCAGCAGCAGCCGATGGCTGGTGGCAAATAAATCTGTTTGTGTCATGCAGATTCTTCCCAATTGTTTTTCGTTCTCTGAAATAGAGATAATTTCATGTTCTTCTTATGTATGCTAACAAAACACCAGCATTTACATTAAATTGTCTTAAATTAATATAATAATATTGTATATACAGCACAAATGAAAGATGAGTTCTCATTAAGTATTAGAGCCTGCCCAAAGTTTCGTGGCATGCTACATTATAACACATGGCAAGTCGAAACATTTTTTTCCTCATGTTTGGTTTCTTTTGCATTTGCATTCCTACCTCAAATACACCAATTGCCTGGGGCTGTCCTCAGATGATGAGGACTCTTCAGCCATTTTAAGGATTTCTGTGGTCTCTGGAGACTTCCTACTTGAGGCCAGAAGTGAGAAAGAAGATATGAATTCCACATTCAAACCTGGGGATTGAGAGGTGGCTAATCCATGGTGCAATTTCCTCCTGTTTGAGTAAGAGAAGTCGGGTAGAATATGCAAAAACTGCGTGTGGCTACAGATTGAAAAGGAACTCTTTGTAGTCTAAGAGGGTATATAGGTTTAGTGCCACTGCAATCTTTCCCAGAAAAGGACACATATCTGCCAAACAGAAGTAGGAGAATTTGGGTTTATTTTCACATTGGCACAGGAGATAAGGAAGCTTCATTTACCAGCTCAGTCTGATCTCAGAGATACCAGGGATGGCTGTTCAGGAAAGAAACTTCAAAATCAGATTGAGCTGACAGCAATTATATCCATAACTATGTCACCTGCCTGTATAGTATCACGATTTTCCTGACATTCTTTTTTCTCTTTGTTTCTGTTCACCACAGTTGAGCAGAAATTAAAAAAAAAAAAGTTAAAAAAATTATAGAAAAATTGGAAGAACATTTTTGTTGGAATTTTGTTTCAAGAATTTGCTTCTGCTGAAAGATTAAAGCCCCAAGTTAGAGGGGAGGGATAGGTGAGAATAGTCAGATTTGAGCTGCTAAGATCTGAAAATATTTTCATGTTCTGAGTAAAACATTGAAATACTGACATTCTTGCAGATATATTGCTTTTTAAAAAAAAAAAAAAAGTTCAAAATTCAACTGACATCTTTCAAGTAGGTCTACAGTAAATGCCAGGATTTTATTTTCTTTTTTTGGAGGAGAGAGGGTTATTACTGATCACAACTTGCAATATCTTCATGTGTAAATCATTTTGTATGTTCTGCCATATAACTAAAGATTTAGACTTCTGGAGGAGTTCTGTAACTTCCTATTTCTCCTTTACCTTTAAACTGAAATGAATATAAAGCATCTAAGTTAAGACAGCAAGGCATACATGTTCATAAAAATGATCCTAGCTTTCAGAACTAGTCAGAAAATTAGTTGAAGTAATCTCTGACTAATATTCAACTTGATAGGCATAACCTGTCTGAAATGTTGCTAAAATATACCAACTGGTTTACTTGTCAAACATATTAAAAAGGATTGAAAAAGTCAAAAGTAACTCTGAATGTTCACTTATTATTACATTTTGAAAATGATTATAGCCCAGAGGCTGCCAAATCAACATGAAGAAAAGATTATAGTTTTCCAACCATTTGTTTTGTGTCACTCTTGCCATACAAGGTACAATCTAATCACAGAAGTCTGGATAAACTGTCTCTGATTACCTCCCACATGTGAGATTGATACATTCCGCTCATGATGGGCACACTCTTTTTTTCTCTATGAATGGTGCCATTAGGAGATGATTTCAAGAAGAAAGAAGCAAGCTCATAATTATTTTTAACAGGAATACAGTATTTTTGTCAGATATTAAAAAGATATGTCTACCGCAGCAGCTAACATCTGAGTAGTTTCTTGAGTAACAGTCGGTTTTAGAAATAATTACCTGAGTTCAGGGTATATGATGTTATGAAACAGAACAGACAAGTACCAGATTAAAACAAAAAAAAGTTGTGCAAGATCAATTTACACTTTACTGTAGTTTATCCAAAGTATTTGTAGGGAATAGTGTACAGTACTGCACTAATAGGTAAGGTGTTTTCCCTGTCCCAAAGAACCTACAGCCTTAAAGTAGCATGCCAAAACATAGGATTCAAGGCCAAAATAAGCAAAGGTGTGAGATTATTACTGTGGATTATAAAGAAGAGAGTTAGCTTGGAGATATATGTTTGGGGGAAGACTGCAGAGTGAGTGAGAAGAAGATCTGATAGATGAAAGCAGAAAAGGTATTCTAGCAGGATAGAAGGAAGGAAGCAAAGCAGATAAAAGGAGCAGGAAAATGAAAGGATTGGGAAGAACAAAAAGAACAAGAGAAGGAAGATAAAAGCAGGGGTGAGGTGATGAGATATGCAAAATTCTACACAGACACTTATAAAATTAAAAACACACCCTGATGTGTACAAAACTTACCCACACCTTCTTTTCACGCACAGATCACTCATGCTACCTGATAGTCCCATAGATATGCACTCCACTTCATAAATATAAAAGCATACAAAATCCACATCCAATTAACTTCCAGTCTAAATCAGATACAACCCTCAGCTGAGCAGCGATTTATACACATATTGAACTTATTACTATGAGACATCACATTGATTATCACTAGGGCTATACACCATCCTGAAGCTTGATAGGTAAATAGATACAGGTTGAGACCTCTATGTGTATGTTTCCCACTTTATTTCCAGTCTAGTGCTATGCCTATAACTAAGAACCTAGCTACCATTATAAAACATAAAAGCACACTGATGGTACGCAGTGTGACACAGCACATGTGAGATCTTTGGGTGGCGAAAGAAGTGTGGTGATAAAGTCAGGGAGCAGTGTTTGGGAGGCACTGCTTTCGCGTGTACTCAAGGCTACAGACATTAATATTTGGGTGAAGGTTTTCTTTTTGTTTCATTTGGTTTGGTGGTCAAACCCATCTTGCTCCAAGGGCCAACTGGTGGCAGGTTACTAATGGGAAAGAAATTACAACAGTGGGCTTAGAGATCATATTTGAGATGTAACATAACAAATGGTTTCAGAGCTGGAGTGTGGGGAAAGTCAACTACTAGCAGAAGATGCCCTGAGCAAGAACCCATCCTTCTGGCTATGTGGATGTGCAGTAAAATCTGAGAAGGGATTTGAAAGCTTATATAAATGAGTATGGTGAATGTTAACCCAGACACATGTTCACGTGCGTGTACACAGTCTTCTAAGCAGAGAGACAGACACAAGTAGATGTAACAGTTAAAAGAGCGAGTGATAGCCATAACCAAGCGCCTACATATTTTAATCCTAGGAACATTTCACCAGACGCTTACAGCTCTGAGACCTCCATTTTTACTGTTAAAGCATGTGGTGTTTGCAGCAGAGTGATCTTGCACTGAAAAAGTTTATCCTGATCTACTGTATCCATGCAGTCTAATACAGGATGTGACTGTAGGAAGAGGTAATATCAGTCCCAAAAGATTCCTGTCTCATTTGGAATATCTATTTTCTGGCTCCCAGAATTAGGAAAATAAAGTATAAATAGAGATGGTCAGCTTCTCAGGGCCACTCATTCTTCATGGGTCTGATCGATACATACCATGTTTAATTAATCTAATAAATCCTGTCACACTTGACCTGGGTTTGCACTTCTCTCCTAGCCTTACAAATACAACAGGATCCTCAATGTCACCGTCCTGCTGACTCGCTACCAAAGAAAATTGCCCTGCTGGATGAGTCTGACCTTTGGACCACCACGGGGTCCGCTCTGTAGCTGATGAGGAAGAGGAGAATGCTTACTGCGAAGAGCAGAACACAGTCTCTCCGGCTTTCAGTATGGCAACTCCTGCCTCTTTGCTGAAGCCCTGAATGTTTGCTGAACGTTTGCTGAAGTCTTTGCCACAGCCTGGTTAGGATGGCTGGCAGCACTGCTTGCCTGTGCTGTGGGGAAGGGGAAAGGGAGAAAAAGCCGTGCTGGGACAAGGGTTACATCAGGAATGCCTTGCAGGCAAGTGCTCCTGAGGGCTGCGGTCCTCCTCTGCACAGAGCAGGTGAGAGTAGATGGTTAGTCCTTTCCAGCTTTACTGATCTTTGGTTCCTTTCCGGACTTTTTGCCACAGAAATGGCTTAAAATGTCAATCTGGTGTATGTCTTTCATGCACTGAAAACAAGCACGTTAAAGGTGCCAGTGTTACATACTGTTGCTATGTTTTCCCCAGCTTTAGGGCTTTTCTAGCAATTACAGTGAGGTGCCTATCACTTTGATTACAGGCCCTGTCAAGTTTGCCACTTCCCTTCATTATATGCGTTGACTCTGTTATCCCAACACCAGTGGCAAAGGAGATAACATCACATACTTGTTCTCTCTCCTATCACCACATCCCAGATTTTGACAAGCAGTTTGGCATGCTTAGAAGCGATGGTGGGTAAATTCTGTTTAACAGGCCTGAGTAAGAACTACAGCAATACACATTAAGAGGGATGACTGCAGGAGCAAAAGGGCTCTTACTTTAATCTGTGTCAGATACTGGCTCCCATGGACAGCCTCACTGCTTGTTTGGAAGTTTTGAATATGTCCAGAATATCTATTTGGAGATCAAGAAGAAATATGTGGCAGATAACCTTATCTCCAAGCAAGTAAGAGATGCGGAACCATGAGATGTCTGTTCCAGAAATAACAAAATTGGTCTAATGACTGACCACAGTGAAGAGCTTGGTACTAGAAGGTAGGAAGAGAGTGCTTCTTTTATAACATCCATAAAAATTTCCTTATTATAAGTTCAAAAGTGAGTCTGGACAATTTAAGATTCAGGCAGCTGCTCCTCTTCGAGGAAATAATTTCTTGAAGGCTTTGTGGTATCTTTTTAGTGGTAGTGGTTACACCACTAAAAATGACAAATACATCTGAAAACCATTGGCACTGCAGCCTGCACTGTCATCCTGCATGTCCAACAGGTTTCACGTAAATGCTCGAGGAGGGAAGTTTATAGGTTTCTTTAAGTAGTGTTTTGTCTGTCTATTAACCGTCGCTTCTCTGTGCTCTGTCAGAAGATTTGGCTAACATTGCATCATCTTGCTCAAGTAGTATCATGTTGCTGGGTTAGTATCTGGATTAGCATGTGGATTGAAAGCTGCAGAAAAGTCTAATAAATAAAACAGCATTGTCCGTAGCTAAACAATGTTCTCTTTTACATGCTGTTAAAATATGCTTGTTTATGTGCCAACATCATGAAATCCATGATTTCGGTGGAGGTCACCTACTGTCGGAATTCAGTAATTTTTACTTTGTGTACCTTTGTTTGTGAATCAAAAGTTCAATAAGGCTTATCGGTATGACAGAGTCTAGGTCTAGTTTATTTTTTTGGAACTACCATACGGTTCTGCACTTCTTAAGGTTACTGCCAGTTGAACTTTGCTGAAAAAAGCATCTTTTAATGGCTTTTAATTTTTAAGGACAGTTATAGGTATATTAAGCAGCACTGTATAATACAATTGGCAGGGGAGAAATTGTATATACAAAGGATTTAAAATAAAAGAGAACTTGACAGATAACACATGTTCACTTGGTATATGCAATTTCTATTTAACCTGGGTTTTATTTTAACAACATATGAAAATCTCATGTCTCCTCTTTCAAATCCAGGGCAATTGTTATAACTGTAGGTATTCGACAATTTACTGTTTGAAAAAGTATTAAAATAGATGACATTATATCTAAGTCAACAGATGATAATTTCAACATAGTAATTTTCATCTGAAATCTGTTATCAGTGTATTTAACTTTCCTCCAAAATTTTTATACATTTTAAGACAAAGCAGAATTCCCTGTTTCTGGAGGCAGTGAGGTCTTCAAAGCATCAATGAAGGCATTTTAAATCTTTATTACTGTCCATATTTGTCTATACAGCTGCTCTGAAATACTCTAATGTGTCTATTTGTTTTAAGTTGATTTTTTTTTCCTGAGCACAGTATCTTACACAAAGTCTCACAAAATATTTCATAAAAAGTGTAATATGTCCTGGAAGCCCTTGCTATGAAATTATAAGTGTTTCATTGACTGATGGACATTTTTGACTGAAATGATCTGCTCACCAAAAGATAATGTGTAAAGCTTATCTGAATTTCTTCATTTTTCAGTGCTAAAGGGCCATGACATTTCCTTTTTTTTTCTTTTAATAATTTTTTATTGCAATTAGTGACTGAATCCTCTCTCTATCACCACCAATCTCCATTTTATCCCAGCTCCTGAGAGGTCTTATATCAGTGTTATTCACATGCTAAATAGATGAAAACACAATTTTTCTCTCTAGGAATATTTCTTTATTTTTTGCAATGTTACCTGAGTTAAAGCTCCTGTTGTTTATATTTGAATTGTTACCCTGTTGTCTTCCTGACATTAGTGGCTGTGGGAGGTAATTTCAGGTTAGGGATGTATTTACACTGCTGGTTTTGCTGTGACTGCAGATAGAGCCGACATACCTGAGCGAGGCTGCAAAATCCACCAGGAAAGCCGAATAAATAGTTTAGAAGTCAACCAACACACACACCACTTCACTCTGCTGCACTACACTGCTGCCACCTGAGTGCCAATGTCCATCTAATCCATTTAAAACTAGCTTAGATATGTCTTTTGAGACTGCAGCCAGCCTTCAGAGAGTGCAGTTCTGGTCTACCTTTAGAGGAAGTAAAAATTATTCAGGAACTAACATCCCCATGAGCTTGGTGAAGTAACCAGCGATGTTCTCAGAAGAGCAGCAACGAGCACTCCTGAGACTGCAGCCTCATAAACAGCAGTTAAGCTTCATGGAAGAATAAGAAGCAGAGGAGGCATTAGGCCATTTCATAGGTGCCAGACTGAAATTGCAAATCCCTACTTACTGGGAAATAAAACAAAACAAAACAATAATTTATATTACATGGTTTCCTAACTGCAGTGGGATTGATCTGACATTGATGCCCAGACTAGTATATCTCAATAGACCTCAGCTAGTATTCCAAGCCAGTTATTACCTTAGTCTGATCAGTGGATTAAATTACACAATTCTGAATAATCATATTGCATTTGCATAGCCAGTCTTTTGCCATCATGGTTTATAGGAACCTTATTACATGCAGCCATGTATCTCTGTGACTTTGACAAGCACAGACCCCTCCTCCTTGACCTTTAACATTAAATATTATGGGTGTGTGGTGAACTACATTCTTTGTCTACAAAATATTTAATAGAGATTTTTCTTCTAGCTTATTTCACACTACTGAAAGCACAAACCTTAGAAAGCATTAATGGTCATTTCGGAGCCCAAGGAAAATTGTAGCTAGTTGTTTTCTGATTTCAGAGAAAAGCTATGCCAATAGTTGCCTGTGCCAACTTTACATAATTCTATGAAACAGCAGTGTAAACTGGGAAACACTGTCTGCCAGAAGTATTCTTTCCCTGTTCTTTACTTCATACAAATTTCACTTGCAGAATAAACTTATTTCTTAATGGATTAGCAACACGCAAACACTATTTCAGCCTAATACAAGCAGTGAAAGCCATGTAAGTTACTGTCAATCTAAAACTGAAACACAGCATCTTTTAGCCTCACACTGTCATTGGATAGGTCACCTATTGGCCTCTGTAGATGTACGAAATCTCACTCATCTATTATGTCTAAAACTGTATGATTTCTCACATTGTATCAAAGTATCAGCAAACTGCACTTTTTATCACTTTTATCACCACTTATAAAAATGTTCCTAAACTGCTAAAAACATCTGACAGCCTTTGTACAATTTGCCCTTCAAATACTTTAAGCTTTGATCAATATCCTTGAGCTTAGACATGCTGCTACTTTGGAGATGTTTCTTCCAGTTTGAATTAAGCTTTATTTCTTAGTTTGCAATATCAGGCAAAAGGAGAATTTAAGTCTACTCAGTATTTACACAAGAGACCACAACCCGGGGAACAAGTGAGGCTGTGATTTCACCATTCTTAATGCCAGACATGCATTACCACATCCCTGAACAAGACAGACTTGTCCTGGGTCACACAGAGGTACACAATCACACTGCAGAGGATAAATGGGCAGGCAGCCACAAGACATGATGCACCGATTTGGTCAGATTAATGTTTTTCATTTTGGCCTGATGCCAGCTACAGGAAGACAGACAATAACATACGGTGAATATCTACATTAAATTCTATAGAGCATTTGATCTATTTATCAAATACTAGTATCTGTTCATTACTATGCCATCATAGTCAATTAGAACAAAATTTCACAAATCTCTACTTTTAAGAACAGCCCTTATTCGTGTTGACTTCATTTGAAGTTAATCAGAATGTTCATCTTGCTTGGGCAGGTAATATTGTCTTTATTTCCTTGTGACCTTGTAAGAACTGAGAAAACAAAAAGATCATAGTGATCAATTGATCTCAAAATTTTGTATTTTCAAAATAACAACAAATCAGCATTTCAACACTGCAAAATCATCACAAACAGATCTTTGAATAAATGTAAAACATTTCTATGATATTTGAAGTTCCTTTTAGTAGCAGCCCTATTTTAGCTTTTACCGGTTCTGGTGTAAATCAAAGTATTTTGAATTTGCCTGAAGTGGGATAAAAGGTCACTCTCCTTTTTATGTGCACTGAGAATTTCAATCATTTTCCAAAACTCCTGAATTCCTGAAGAGTTCATCTGATAATAGGAAAAAGGGCTACACAGATAATGGGCAAAGCCTTAGTGACTGAATATAGCACCACCTGTTATCTGCTGACACTTACATACAGGCTCAGAGTTGTTTACTCATTTATGGAGATCATCGGTTGCTACTAATGAATTATGTTATTTGAAGCAGCCAGGCAGAAAGCTGGAATAGCAGCACTCAACAACACAACCTGTTGGCAACACAAAATGCTTTTACAAACCCGTGCTTGGCAGTTGGAGGTAAAATAAGCTTTCTGCCACCACATTAAGAATGCGATTGAATTGTACACCTATAGATCTGTACAGGCTTATTTTAATTACATAAACCTGTGACACAGTATATCTCAGAGACCAGACCCAAGTGCAGGACTTTAAAGTAGCTGACATAAAGAGGGAATCATTCACATGGAAATTAAATCCTCATCATTTTACTAAAGCCCTGTCAAAAGGCTTGGATTGCAATAATCAGCCCAGATCTCCAGGGTTGAGAACAATCCACAGCACAGAGGTGGCTCTAAATATTTTTGCAAGTTCTGCCTTGTTTATGAACTACCACTCTTGGGCAAAATGATTAAGAACAGACCAATGTTAAGTTCCAACAACTTGGTATTCCAGAAGTGAACTCCAAGTTCCAGCGTGTCATATCTATCAACATCCTGGACACAATTAGTGTTTCTGACCCTGGCAAAGCATCAAGGTAGCTCTGATGGTTGTAAAAGATTCAATAGGGAGCAGTCACTAAACACACAAGATTCTTCAGGTATTGTAAACAAGATCCAAGAAATAACTCTGTAGTATGCAGTATGACATTTCCTTTTATTAATCTTTCCTGCACTGGACACTGAAGTAGAGCTGGCATCAAGCTTGGCCAAATCCTTAGCGGTGGCACAAAAAAAAAAAAACCCCACACCCCTATTGTGCAACAACGCAGATATGAGCATTAGCATGCTAATAATATTACTGTTTCTTATCAGTCCTAAGAGTGGGTTTACCTTCACGCTGAATAATAGCAATGATAAAAGCAATCCCCTAAGATTCTACAGAGGAGCGCACTAAAGGCTGATTGCGTATCATCACACAGGCTTAGCGACGCATTATTTAGAAATACACACAAGGAAGGATACCACAGGATATTTTTGGAAAAAGTACCACTCCTAGCTTCCTTATGGATTGTCCTCTCTTCCTTCGTGCACATCTGCATGCAGGAGCACAGGGAGCTGGGGACAGGAACCAACCTTGCATGGCCTACATTAGGTCAAACAAACACAGCAGTTAACTTTAGGGCACATTGGAGCTACTCTATTATTAATCCAATTTAGGAGCATGGATCTTAAATTGAGATGTGGAAAGAGGTAAAGAAGAGCTTGGTTTAATCTTTCCCAAACATCATGCAACAGTGACAGCTTTTTGCACAAGGAAAACCAAGCTGTACTCAAAAAAATGATGTAGTGATGGGTTCAGAGGAGAGCAATCCTTTAAAGCAGGCAACAAAGTCCTTCCTACTGCTTTTCCTGGTGGCATGCTTCAGTAGCCCCTGTCCTGGAGAGCTGCCAGCATCACCATGTAGTCAATGGTATTTTGGAGAAGGAAGAAATAAAAGGACAATTATTTTATGCAGCAACATAATGTTGTGTTTCAAGGATAGAAAGAATGAGAAATTATAGGAAAAGTTTATGTCAAAGATAGACATGCTAAATATCTATAAAATTTGATGGAAAATGCATGTAAGTGAAATAAAAATGAGAAATAGATACAAAATGCAT
Organism: Pelecanoides urinatrix; assembly: GCA_013400755.1. NCBI lineage: Eukaryota > Metazoa > Chordata > Aves > Procellariiformes > Procellariidae > Pelecanoides > Pelecanoides urinatrix. The sequence continues at coordinate 80,810 of VZTQ01013444.1, read as the reverse complement.
GTTCATCCATCTAAAAGAGCTTTAAAGATGTACATAAAATATATGGAATGGTAAGACATAAGAATGGCAGACGCATTTAATACAGCTACTAGTGCAGGAAAGTGCAGAACTCTAAGAAAAAGAAATGTAAGGAAAATAAAGGAAATCAAAACTGGTTACACCTGAAGATGATGAAACAATTTTTTTTAAAGCACCACAGTAAGAAGACAGAGGGCTTTATACAGAAACTCTTTCTCTTGAGAGGAAATAAAGAAGCTTATAACTGAGTGAAAATATTTTAACTCAAGCCTGCATTCATTCCTTTTCTGTGAATAAATCTGCCACACAGAGGATTGCTTCCAGGCAAATCACAAAAGCTGCAAAGGTATGAGTGTCTTTCATAGCAGTAAGATATTCACATCTCAAAACAATTGAGACTGTTCAGGTGTTAACCTAATTAAGGATGTCTGTCTCAATTTAAGTTTAGTCTGGATGCAAGTTGGGACAGTAGTTATCAACAGATCATCTTCTTTCAGATCAGTTACTTTAGTTTCCATTAAAGGACAAAAGCATTAGAATGTAGGCATTGTTATTAAGCTCCATACTAATTTATTCAGAAAGGATTCTCCATTTACCTACCTATTTCCTTAGCAGGAATTTCCTGATGCACTGCTTCAAGTTAAAAAAAAGGATTGAGACATCTTCTTGGCTTTTTTCCCCTTTCATTAGCAAATTTCCCATTCCTTAGTGTGACTACACTATACCTGTGTAAACACAGGTGCCAGCAAGTATCTTCCACAAATCCTAGACTTTGGGCATTATTTCCTCAAAGGTTGGTAACTTAGTCATAATAATTGAAAAACTAATTTCATTAAAAGCTTTTGTTTACTTCCTTTAGTGATCCAGTTTTAATCCGAAGTATCTGTTGAGCCTATTTTACTTAAGGACTGGTCTGTCTGTGATTTTTCTGTCCATTAGTCCATCTGGTATCATTGTCCCCTCTCCGCCCCTATAGTACTATTAATCCATTGGCCAACTGCACACAAACCTGCAGGTAACACCTTATCAAATTGCTGTGGATTTCATTAAAATTGATTTCTGGGGAGGGAAAAGGAACCCAGATTAATGCTTTTCCTGAGCAAAAGCCTCCCGTGTCCTCTGTTTCCCTGCCTGAGCGGCCTGGCCGGTCAGTCAGAAGCACATGCTGATCTTGCCCTGACAGTGTGCACAGTATGGTAGAAAAAGTGGAAGCATGGGGCCTGGAGAAAGGAGCTGAGGCTATTGCATCAGATGGAGCCTTACACGGCACATATGTAAGGAGCCTCACATGGGACATATATCCACTAAAAAATAAGAGTTGTAAGAAAATTATTCTGAAGAGTCATTCATAAGAGAACTTGGTTTTGATTCATGGAAAATAAAGAATTTTCAAACATCATCTCAGGGTTAGCTTGCAGACCACCTGGGGAGCTCTGTTATCTATCCTATGCACCGGTTCTGCTTTCACTGCTGATACTTCCAACACCAATAATAAAAGACTTAAGTATGGGACACCATGGTCGAGTCAGTCATTCAAACACTGGTGTGATTCTGAAGTCTTCCTTAAAGGTCTCATAAACAGCTCTGGGTACAGACATTGCTGACTGGCATCTCCCCTGGCAAATCCCCTAATTTCAGTTGCTTCCGACTTTGTCAAATGTTAACTGGTTGGCTGGAATCTCTCATCTTAGATATCTCTCCTACTGATCATTTTTTACCTTCCCATCTCTGTTATTGCGCTGCCCAGCAGAGAAAGATGCCTCCCTGTGCTTCACCATGATGCAGTAGCTCTGAGGAGGCTGCAGCTAAAGGACAAAACCAAACTCACATGCCAGCTGGCCAGCTGGAAGGTCAAGCAGAAAGAGTAGAAGCATGTGGGCTCTTTCAGAACAGCCATGGGAAGGAATTGGTGTTAGAGCCAGAAGGAATAGGCAGGAAGAGATAAAAGAGGCAGAAGGTGGAGGGGGCACAAGGGCTGGACTTGGTTGCTCTACATGACTGGAACAAGAAGCCACTGAGCATTAGTGGAAAACTGAGACCAGAAACAGAATAAGGCACACTGAGAGAAGATAAATTTGACAAGACTCTGATCACCTGTAATGGTAGAGAGGGGCACGAGCTCTGGGACTGATGGAAAACTGGGAGGCGGAACTACAGACACACTGCTGGGACAAAACAGGAGCAATGGAGTGGCATCAGTCATGATTAGGGAAANGTAGATGAGGCGCCTAGGGACATGGTTTAGTGGGCATGGTGATGTTGGGTTGACGGTTGGACTCGATAATCTTAGAGGTCTTTTCCAACCTTAATGATTCTATGATTCTATGATTTCTATGGGCAGCCTACCCTGTTAGCAGAGTGAGACAAGTGAGCTGGCTCCAAAACAACGTACGTATTGCCATTAATTTACTTTGTGTGAGCTAATTCATCTGTCTGAAAATTGGGGCTTGTTACTAGAGGTGTGTCACCATGCTGATATAAAGATACCATTTATCTGATAGCACAGGATTTGTGCTTGTATTTCCTAATAGCATCATGTGGACATTTCAGCTCAAGTGGCACTAGCTTAGCATCTCTACAATCCACTCGATACAAATGCGTGCCCAAAATTATCAGAGCACCTTCCCTTCCAAAGCCTAGAACAGAACTGAAGCACCATTTTCCTCTTCTGGCAAGGTGTATTTGCGACACTCAGTGTACCCCACTTCTCAGATATAGAGCTATAAATCCATTTGCTAAACATTCAGTCTCGGTCTCTCCAGGCTGAGACACAGCTACAATACTGTTCTTCAAGTTGATTAAAGCTGTGCTTTGAAGATAAAAACTGTGATAAAAGTATTATGTGCTTTGAAAATGAAGCGTGAGACATCTCATGCTTTGCATCCAAAATCAGGGGATGCTTTTGACAATTCTGACCTTAATCTTTGTGTGTCTTAATTTCTCAGTTATAAAATGAGGATAATAGTGGTACTTAATTTTGCAGGGAACCATAGATTAGCTAATTTTATGAAGCACTTACATGCTATGGTGAGAACATAGCACAATCATCCATGAAGATATTAGATAATTTTACATTTGGTGTAGGATCTGCCTGTTGGATGTTGAGCAAGATCTGATATCAAGTATTGAAGGAAGAAGAAATATGGAGTAGCTACCCCTTTATTGAATAAGGCAGGATTTCCGAAAGAGGAAAAACCAGTATCTATACAATCATGTAATTAAAAGCTATCTGACAATCTGTATACACAAAAAGGACAGAATGAAATTTGCACAGGAAGCCTTTATTTTTACATCCCGTGCATTTTAAGCACCTGAGTCTGCAATTCTCATCACTGTTTTGGTATGGTTTCTCCCTGTAGGCAACTCTATTTTAATTACATAAAGAGTTTATTGCATAAACTAGATAAGCAGTTTAAAAGTTTGAAAGTTCTGGTTTTCATACACAATGTCATTAAAATTATTTTGATTGTCCTTTTTATCTTTGCCATGTTTTTCTGATTTCTTTGTAAGTATTTTTATATTATGATAAAATAATTTATTGTTTTCATTATTGTTACTAAAATCTTAAGAGGAAGTTTAGCAGTTCATTAAATTACATAATGCATGAAGTAGGTGGAATCAATTAAATTAATGGAAAAATAGACTTCTGACATTTTATTAAAATAACACCTTTAATTCAAAAAATATCCAACTGGTATCAAAAAGTTGTCAATGAGATTTGTTGTTCAATACAATGCTCCTGTGAATTTATGTGCACAACAGTCCAACTTTCTGCCTAAGGATAAAGTGAGTCTCCATGAGACGGAATTTTTTGTAGGTCATTCCAAGCAGTGTAAAATTATTTTGGACAGAAAATAATAACCGTTGCATGTTTAGCAATTTGCATTTCAGATGCAAAGCATGTGTCTTCAGTCTTAAATTTTCTAGTAAAAACATAACAAGTTTTTGTTTGTTTGCTTTATTTGTTTGCTTTTTAAATCCCCCAACTCCTCCTGGGAAAAATCCTACAAAACCATGCAGTATAAAATGTAAACAACTTTCCTTCTGAAGTAAAAGGAACAGAGTGAGCTGTGTCTGCTGTTTCATATGCCATTGGCAAGGCTTAGCCAAAACTTGGAGGGGTGATGGATAAAATGGTGAAGGATAAGAAATAAGATCTGTATGGATTGGGATATGGTTTTCACTGTATTTAAGAGTATTTAATGCAGACTGTAGTACATATGCAGTCAGATTTAAATATGTTTACTAGCACTAAATGTCATTTAATATCACAGAAATTCCATTACAATCGGGGTGCAATATCTGAAATATAAAGCTGCCCAGTATAAACAAATACACAAAAATATTGACCTCAATTCACTACAATCTTTCCTGCATGACAATCTTTGTTTCTCCTCTTAATAACTAACGTTAATTTGAAGAAAAACTATATTCCAAGTGTAAGCACCAGCATATTCTGGACAAATGTGTTCATTTAGTTCTGTGAATAAATTAATTAGTTTTTCTTATGAAACAAACCATCACTGACATATGATTTCTTTTTTTTTTTCCTTCCTTTTCAATATATGTGCTACAAGCCTCATTTTTTGTGTTAAATTTGCTGATTTGGATATTTTAATCTCCAACCTTAATATTTGTAAGCTCTGTATGGATTATTTGTATTTTCAGCTGTATTTCCACTTACTACAATGCCAGTAACTCGTTGGAGTAACCTACTCAGTTCCACTGTGCCAGTCACTCCTACGCGTTTCTCAGCATTCTGGTTAATGCATGTCCAGAATGTACTTGCTAACAAAATAGATTCCAGGAGCTGTTATGAATTATAACACTGAATTAGAACTTAAATTTTACACTACACAGAATTAAAACTTGTATGAATCTCCTTTCTCCCTATCTTCGGATTTCCAGTCTCAGAGGCCAAGATCACCCTTTCAGCCAGGCTTTTTCAGAAATCTCTCAAGGCTTCTTCCAGGGATAGTGTGACTCCTATGTGTCACCTGACAACATGGTGATCTCCACTGTGCTATTTTCTATCTGGCAATGGAGTAAGAAAAATTGTCAAACACATAGTCACTCAAGTACTTCTTACCATAAATATTATGATGTTTGTTGTACCTAGCTTTCTGCAATGCCTAATCTGAAATTAAATCAAATCAAAATTTATAGACAAGGTACGAAGCCTCAGTGCTATGTGCATTTTTGCACTTTATTAGGCTATGGAGGAATGTCTTGCATCAATAATGGACAAACCCACAGGGGAAAGGAGAATGAAAATTTAGTTTTTCCAGGAATAGCAGGCTTTATCGGGAAACTGAATGATGACAAGGAAAAGAACAAAATTTTGACAGTGAAAAGAAGGTATGTTACAACAGTATGTATGTGCACATTCAGGTAAGGGGATAAGGGAGATTACACAGGAGCCTATTAAGTCATTTGCCTATAAAATAGCCCTCAAGGAACACTTTTGTTCTTATCACATCTGCAATTACTTGTATTGACATTTCTCACTCGTCCTTTTGTCTCTCACTCTGTGTTACTTTTGACATAGGCAGTAGTTTTCCAAATTCAGACCATGAGTCATTCTGACCCTCCTTCACAAAAAATCCATTTCTGCTATGAATAATATAGCAGTTAAATGCCTAATGTTACTGCCAATTTGGAGGTTATTGATCAAAATCTAAGTGTTGTTGTTTACTTGTCTTCCAACTCCACTATTCTTTTATTGCTTCCTACTACTAGGATATGCATAATTAACAACTGGACATAACCTTGTATTTGTTGTATTTTCTGAGGGTGTGGACGTGTTGCATGCTGGTTCATGTGCTGATAGAAGGTCACCAGTGCTGCACATTTCTGAGGTCACCGGAAGCCTTCCTTAGTCACTGCAGTCTATGCACCAGTCTTCTCTGATGCACTCTGCTCATGCCTCCGCTGAGATTTGCACCTGAACTAAAGCTGATTGAAGGAAATTAAAAGGGGAGCGTTTTCTTTCATTTCACTGCAAATCACAGTAAATGAAAACTGAAATATAGCTGAGAGGACTAGAGCCAACTAGTCCCTAAGTACCTAAACCTCTTTTGATCTGAGCATCACGTGGGATGCAAGAGGAGGAATTCAAAGCTTCTGGATGTTGATCAGGCTTATGAGTTAGGCGTGAAGGTGCCCAGAGGGGCCAAGATCTGTGTATACACAGGCACAGAGCAACAGGCACCCTGGAGCTTTAAAATGGAAAAGTAAGACCCTGTGGAGTCAGTTTAGGTAACAGTTGAGAAGGGCTTATTTGATGAGCAATTTTCAACACAGGTGCCTGAGGTCCTGTGTTAGTCATCAAGGTCCCTTGTTAGAGTTGAAATCATTTTGGCTACTTCATTCAGAAGTTGCTTAGGCTTTGATAAAAAATGAAAGGATACCATTCACTTCATGTGGAGAAGGTTTTTATGCTGCCTTACATTTTTATGATAGTCTGCCTCATTCTAGCTTGCCTTACATTTATAGTTCAGCATGACTAAACTTTAGATATTTTCTACCTTCAAAACACTTCTTTTCTTTCCTGTATAAACGATTTCATTTTAAAACAAGTTTCATTCTTGGCAAGGGCAACTGCCAATTTCCATGTTCATAACCCAGCCATTTTTACTGAATTACTCCTTAGTCTATGTATTTTTTGTCCTGAGTTGAACCACCCTTATTAATTTACTAATTAATTACAGTGTCCTGGTTTTGGCTGGGATAGGGTTAAATTTCTTCCTAGTGCTGTGTTTTGGATTTAGTATGAGAAGAATGTTGATAACATACCATGTTTTCAGTTGTTGCTAAGTACCCTCCTAGTCCAAGGACAGCTCCCACGCCTGCTGACTGAGCTGGGTACACAAGATGGGAGGGAACGTAATCAGGACAGCCAGCCTGCCTGGCTAATGGGGTATTCCATACCATGTGACGTCATGCTCAGTATATGAATGGTAGGCGTGATCCAGGAAGTACCAATCGCTACTTGGTTATCGGTCAGCGCGGGTGGTGAGCAATTGCATTGTGCATCACTCTTTTTGTATATTCTATCATTATCATTATTAATTTCCCTTTTCTGTTCTATTAAACTGTCTTTATCTCAACCCATGAGTTTTTCTCACTCTTACCCTTCCGATTCTCTCCCCGTCCCACTGCGGGGGCGGGGGGAGTGAACGAGCGGCTGTGTGGTATTTGGCTGCCTGCCAGGTTAAACCACGACATACAGTCAGATTAGGATTGCCACTTATATGTTAATGTATTTGTTTGATCAAAATGAATTGCAAGCACATGATGTCTCATAACTGGTAAACGTAAGATGATAGCTCAAATCCACCTCTGGGCCTTCATCGCATGGGTTAACAAATTTCCATTTTAGATAGCTGAAGGGAATGGAGAGAATCCACAAATGTTTGAATTTATGAGTATGTTTTGCCCAAGATAGTGTTCAAGAACTTGACTATTTTAGATTAACCATCAAATATCATAGAGGACTCAAAGTGTTGAATTATTTCAAGGTTTGATGCACAACACAATCTCTTGCAGCCATATCAATATTATTGATAAAGTACTGAAACTTTTCAGCTTATTTATTTGTAAACATTAGACATAAAATTTCTCTCTAACATGAGATGGTCCAATAATAATCAGTAAAATCTCACAGTATTTGTTTTGCTTGACTTGCAGTTTCCTAAGTGAGAATCGTGTATACTCCGTACATAAGGAATCCACATAGCATAACAGAATTATGGTTTCAGATCTAAGCTTGTGTTCAAAAATAATATGTATTTCTGGGCTTCAGGATTTCAAGACAGACCTTAAGGATATTAACAGCTAACTGAAGACTCCAGTCTCAAGCTATTACTTCTCACTATTTCTCAGTTGCTTCTCCTATGAACTGGCAAACCCCTCAGTTTCCTAGAGGTAACTTCAGTGTTCTTATGTGCTGATAATGTAAAACCCTTAAGCTTGTAAAAGCAAAATTGTGATTATCACCAGGTAATTCCAGTTAAAGACCAGGTGCTATAATCTAACAGACAACAGAGAAGCATAAGGGAAAATTTCCTTTTAGCGAAACTCTGGTGAGGACTTTACCGTTCTAGGAATGGAGTAAATTCTGTCAGAAATACAGCTGTCACAGGAAGGAGAGTAAGTATAGAATCACAGTATCACAAAAAAATTAGGTTGGAAAGGGTTTACAGAAGTCAGCTAGTCCAACGTGCTGCTTCAAACCAGTCTAGCTGAAAAATTAAAAGAGGATGGCCAAGGCCTTGTCCAGTCATGTTTTGAAAATCTGCACAGAGGCGGATCCCACAGGCTGTCTGGGAAGCACATCCCAGTGCTTAACCACCCTCCTAGAGAGGAATTTTTCCGGTGTCCAATTAGAATTTCCCTTGCTGCAACTTGTGATTGTTGCATCTTGTCTCATTGTCACGGAGAGCACTGCCTAAGTGCCATCACAATGTATCTCCTTCCTCCCACAACCTCACAGCAAGAGTTTTTAAAAACATATTGAAACAAGTGACTCTTGTATTTTCTTTACTTGGGATTTCAGTTATGTTCATGTTTTCAGTGCACTTTATCCGTCATCCCCAACTCGCCTCTGAAAAAGCTGGCAGCTAAAGACAGGAGGCTACAAACTTGCCCAAATATTTTGTTCTAACCACTTACGGTCAGAGACATGATGTTGAATTAGATGGATCTATTATAGCTATTCCCTTATTTGTATGTTCTTTCTCTTCTGTACTTGAAACATCTCTAATTCAATTCAGAGCAATTGTTCACAATTTGTACTTGGATTTGAAGTTTGCTGTGTCTGTTTCAGACTAGGAGAAGCTTCAGTGTCCATAAACTTGTCTACTTTTCACAACAGTATTAGCTGATTTGATGGAAGACATTACCTCTACTTAAAAATCTGTATCACTGATATCCGTAGTTTATCATGGTCACAGTAACACTACTTCTATATTAACTCTGAAGACAGCTTGATAAATGCAGAGTAAATGATGTTTGTTTCATTACCTGTACATATATGTTAACAACCTCACACTGACTGTAAAACACCGAATTAATAGGAAAGCATTTGCTGAGCTCATGTGTGAATTCCAGCATTTGCTTTGTGTCATTCAGCCAATAAACAGTCCCCAGTCATAGGCCATTTGTGTTTTCTGGACAGGTATGCGGACCTTGTCTTTGAGGATGGAATATTTTTGGAACTTGTTTACCACTTATACCATTGATAATAGCTTCCTTGGCTATAACTTCATTGGCAGTTTGTGAATCTGCCAAGAAAAGAATAAGCCTGCCATTTCTAGCAGCTGCATTCAGACTTATGATGTTGTTGATACTTTGGAACATTAACATAACTTTCTATGCCATTGAGACTTTTATGCGATTTTAAGATTTGATATAGGCTGCTCTATTCCCTGGTTTATTTTTCCCTTCTGCTTCTGCCAGTATTACTATCGATGGCCAGAGACCTCCCAAAGGCATTGTGAAACCTTTAATCCTTCCCGAATTTTAGCATTGGAAAAAGGTGACAAGAAAGATGGGCTTGGGCTTACAAAGCTCATTAGGACCACAAGCACCCAAGCAAACACTAGGCTAACAATGAAGGTTCTAAGCATCCACTGTAACCAGCACTGGGAAGAAAACTAGCTTCAGGCACTTCTGGGATTGGAAGGAGACAAAGACCTTTCATCCTTTTGCCAACCTCACCTCCAAGCGGAGAGGTGAATACTAGGCCAAAAGCGGGTCCTTGTAAGTGCCAACACAGGCCTGTCAAAGTGGTTATAACTTTGAAAATAAACCATGTGCAAATTGAGCAACAATTTGTTCCCTCTAGCCCTATTTCATTTTTCTCTTTCTATGCATTTATTTTCAGGACTCACCTTTTTTCTCAGTCAGAAGCAACCTAGGAGCTGTGAATTCTCCTTTTGACTAGAAGATCCTTACGGCTATGTAGCGAGAGTCTACATGAACCCAGTGTACTCGTTTCAGGTTCCTGGCCATGGCCTAATGCAGGATTTGGATCTGCAGTTCATTAAAAGATTAAGATCAAACAACAGCAGACAGCTTGCCATTCCATAAGGGAATTATTCTCCCTTCCTATGGGGAGCTGAACACTCATGGAATCTGTACTGAGGAGAAAGAGCTTAAATGGGAAAAGATATTTTCTATTACTAATGTATCAACAGCAAACTGGACTTCAATGTACTCAAAATCTTGGTCCAACTGGTGTACCCTGGGTCTAAGGCTAGCTTTTAATAATTTGATTCTTACTTATACACAATGTGAAGTTGCATATAATAGTTTCTATAATATTAAAAATGTATACTATAAAAAATTCTCTGTAGGTTTACCTTTTACCAGATTAGTATAAAATTTTCATTATTGATCTCTGCATTACCCCAAAGTATGTCTGGTTTCAAGAGACAAGCATATTCATCCCTAATCTCTAAAGCCTTAAGCCCTGAATCTCGATCACAAAATATATGGTTAAGATTTTGTCATTCAAACTCCAGCAGTACACCAGCCCTTGGGAAGATGTGATGAGAAGGACAGGCTAAGCCCAGTAAGGAAGATACTCCAGAAAGTTTTGTTTCCTGGGAAAGTGAGCAGGTGGAGAGCAAGATACAAGAGAGGTTTCAAACCCACCAGAAAAATGGGTGCATTTATTTTTTTGCTTTATTTTTTGGTCAATTTTGTATTACTGCCTGCTTGCAGTAGTAATAGTACAATGAGTACTATTTCCAGAGTAAGGCAAAGGTGGATGTTAAAGTAAGGGCAAGTGAGAAAAGAAAAAATAATGACAAGAGTCAGTCTGAAGTACATATTTTGGAAGTTACGACAACCACATGGATACCACCTGGGCAAAAAGATTTCTAAGACTGAGCCTGAATCACAAGGACACATAAAATCTCAGAAGACCTCAGAAAATATGAAGGTTTAGGTAAGCTTGAAGAAGGTATCTAACTGTGTAACTAAAAAACTTGACAAGCCATGAAGAACACAGAGAAACTGGGTACCTGCTGCTAGCTGTGCAGCCATCCTTCCCCAGGGGCAGGGGTGGAACCATGTCTAAGGGCACACACAGAGGTCTAGGAGCCTGTAAGAAGATCAAGGAGAGCTACCTCTCTGACCCATAGAGAAGGAAGTTAATCTGAAGTAAGGAAACTGTACTCCTCCCCCTTTTTTTGTATCTTGGCCTTAGTATGCTCTGAAGGAATACAAGAACAGCTGTATGAAGTCAGAGCAAAGGTCTATGTAGCCCTGTATCTGCCCTTCAATGACTAACAGTGCATGTAGACATGCGGTAAAGAGGAAAAGGAGAGGAACGAAGCATGGGGGTGGAGAGAACTTTGTCATCCTCCATCAGTTTGGAACTTCTTGTCTCAGAGCCTCCTGAGACAGAGGTGTTGTCTTCATAATAGAGCAGACCTCAGAGGAGTTTCCTTCTCTGTGTTCAGGCCTCCGCTGCGTTTACAGCAGAGCTACACGTTATGTGATGAATCACATCAGGAAGCCTCAGTTACGAACTATCATTCCCAACCTGAAGAGTCTGCGTGGTTCTTCCTCAGATGGCAGCTGTTCTTCACCTTTGATCATCGCTCTCACCCTGCTCTTTTACCCTCAGCTATATATATCGGGGGCAGAAAATAAAGACTGGTGGATTTTAATTTATTTTACTTGTGTCTCAAAAATAAGATGTTTTGCATAACTCTATTCATCTCTTACCATAAATTCCTTAAAGAAATCCCTCAGATTCTCTTCATAATTGAACTTCCTGAAGTCGTTTCAGTAGGCTTGCACAAGGCTTTACCACAGGACCTGACCTAGGACAAAAATCTACCATATAGTATATAGCATGTATACCCAGGCCACCACATACGGGTTAGGAACCCTCTCCCAGTAAAAGATCTTGACTTTAACTCTTTGTATGTCAACTACTGGCCATTTCTTGATAGAAGCTGTGGGGCTAACTGGTAAACTAATCACTGTTTGGACATTGCCAAGTATTTCCAATATGTCACTATGACCAAATTAACGTATCCCTGATTTAAGAATATGATACCAAATAGAGGTTATGATTATTTAATTTGAAAAAGCATGTACTGAGAGTAGGACACCAGCTTTTCCATATTAATTTGTACTTTTCTGTATCATTTTTCTCTCTGCTACTTTATGAAAGGTTTCTCTGCTACTTTATGAAAGGTTTTTTATCAGTACTCATCGAGCTTTGTATAAATGCAGTGCAGCTCCTTTTATATCCATATTTGTAATAGCACATTTCCTCTAATTTTAAGATCAGTGTGTGGAGTCTCTGTGCTTACGCTTTAGATAGGATGGCCTTTGATTTGTAAAGAGTATGAATCTTCAGGACTGTATTCTTTCTTCATCTGTTTAAAATCTAATAAAGCTCAACTCATAGATGTCATGAATTGTATAAACATCCACTGCTTCCAAATCAATGTCCCCTTTAGTAAATCTAAATTAAGTCTTAGGAAGCATGCAGTAGGAATATAAGTATCATTCATACAAATATTTATCCTTAATAATTATTCATATCATAAATTTATGGACTGGTGTCATTGTATATGTGATAACAATCTTCTATCTTCTGCTTGCATTCAGCTAGACCCATACATGGCAAGATGATCTGTCAATACAAAAAAAAGCCTCAGAACCGACAACTGGAAACTGATGGAAGTAATAGAGATGATCATCCATCAGCATCATCATCTGAGTACCCAGGTCACTTAAGACAATCAGTGTTCTTTCTGATTACATTCTCAAGATGGTGGTATCAAACATATGGAGTTGATTCTTTTTTCCCATGAACAAGCTATGTCTACATCAAGAACTTTTTTAGTAGTTTTGAGGTTTCGTGAGTCAGTGGGATTCCAGTAAAATGATTCCAATCAATAGGATGCTTCAACTGGTCTTGCCCAATGTTATGTTTCTAATGGCAAAAGGAAAGGCTGTTTAGGCAAATGAGAGCCTGGGTAGTTTCTGCAGTCCATTCCCCTCAAACTGCTGCAGCTCCACAACTTTAGGAGTAAGGATGCTGAAGGGCATATCCCTGCCTCATCCTTTTATAATCCAGTTTTATACCTATTGTTTAAGAATTTGTCTTACTGCTTATTGAGCTTGCTCATACCATCTGCCTCCACGGCGTCCTGTGGCTTCAAGACCCAGAAGTTTACTATCTGCAGAGTAAAAACATGGTTTATTTTGACAGTTGACTGTGGATAGCTGGTTTCCAAAACACTTTATCCAAGCTAGGTTTCATGAAATGTCTGGTCTGGTATAGCTACTGGAAGACTTCAGTTGGTAAACTAAGGCAGCCCCCAACTGCATGGAAGAATCTGCAACAGGATTTGCCATCTCCTTTTTCTATTTATCTTCTATGCAAGGGCTTTCTCCGCAGTTAAAAAGATCTGTTTAAGTTTTCTTCATCTCTTCTCATTGCTCTGTTTACCCATTAATTTTAAAGTTGGCGCACTGTACTGACTATTTAGAGAGAGTATCATTCTCCTTAGTAACAAAAGCAAAAATAATGCCCTATTATTACTGATATTATTGTTGCTGTTTTATAGTGTATTTTTCATTTGTATGTATTGCATGTATGCATGCGTATTGCTTAAGATGTCAGTATTAGATTGGTTTCCCACTGAGCTGGGCACTGTAAAGGCACAGAAAAAAAACTTTTCTTGTACAGATATGAATGAAGCAAAAAAAACTGGGTCCTTTTTTTCATGCAGATTGGAAAGCTATTACTGGTCTCACTATAGCTTTTTGTTTATGCTAAGCCAGTACTCAACCACTGACTTCTCTAAAAGAAAGACCCAGTAATACTTGTAAATTTTATGTAATAAAAGTCCAATCAATTCAGCCAAGGTAAAAAGTGCTTTTGTGATCATCCATCTACCTTCCTATCCTTTAAAAAATCATTTTAGAAAATAGATCTGTTCTTTTAAAAACTTACATGGCCCTACCTCTTTATGGACAAGTTTCCACAGAAACATGTTCTCCTTCCTGACCACACATTTTTATGGGATAAAAAGTGCTGTGTACTACCTATAAAGTACTAAGTACATTTTAAAAGTTTGTTTGTTTTTACATCAGTTTTTCCCCTTTATTTTTCATTAAAACCAGGGAAATTCTTTTTCGGGTGTGAGAAGAGTCTAATAATTTAATCCAGGTGATCCTATGTCTGTAAAGGGTAGTCCATGAGTATATTGACACCAACTATTTCCTCTTGTGCATTCCATTACCTGAATTAACTGTAGAGAAAAAGTGACTGCCTGGTGGTCCCCAGACTTATGCATTTATGTATGTATATTGTTGTATAGATATAGCATATTTTTACTTTTTCTTTTTTTCTCAGAGAACTGTCATCAAAAACTCACAGTAGAACTATGCTTAGCTTCAGAAATAGGACATGCCCTGCACTTACTATTGGGCAGTAAAGGTTAGAAAAAAGGTTTGTGCTTAAAGGCAGACCGAATGAATTATTGCTGATAAAGCATAACTGTCAGGGTTACACTGCATTTGTCTTAAATGGCTCATGAAAAAGCTGTCTGCAGTTACGCACCACAGGGTACAATATGGACAAAGCCTATAAAAAGTTTTCTACCTATTGCTATTAATTTAAAATGACAAAGAAAACTCGGTGTGCTTAAGCCTCAGCATGCTTAAGTCATGCATGCATGTGACATGCTGATCTATTGGCAGTTGCATGATCCTACTGAAAAGATGACCGTGTTTTGGAAGAGCCTTCCAGAGAGGGCTCTCAAACGTTTCCAAACGTGGGATTGCCACGGTGGGGTGCCCAGCCTGCGGGCAGGCGAGGAGGATGACGCTGGCTGCGGGAAGGCCCGGCCAGCACTGCAGCCAGGACGGGGGGCTCTGGGTCCATTTGTCTAACCTGAGACGTCACGAGCAAAAGAACAGCATTTTAAAGAAATTGAGCTATGGAAAGGGAGCTTATCCACACAACCGAATTTAAAGGTCTCAAACGGGTATCGCTCCCTTGCCGTGACTCGCTCCCCTGGAATTAACCTGGAAACCATGACTCGAGGCTGACGGCTTTATTTTTCTTCAAGCCAACCTTTGCTTTGAGTTTTATCTCCCACGCACACGCACACCCCGCTTCCAGGGCCCCCCCGCGGGGCTGCCGAGGTGCGCGGCTGGGGCCGGCCCCCGCCCCGCGGGACCACGGGCGCCCGCGGCTGCCGGCCCGCCCGGCGGGCAGGGCGGGCCGGGATGGGGCGGGGGGCCCCGCCGCGCCCCTGGGAAGGCGCTGCCCTTCGCTCCGCGCGGGGGCCGGGCTTCCCCAGTTCAGACAAGCCCTTGCCCCGCTCCCGCGGCGGCGGCGGGTTTGGTGCGACACCGTCCTGACATGTTGTAACTGGTTTCCACACCCACCGCGCCTGAGAGCGACGGGAAGTACCTGCCATGAGCCCTGCGCCGCCTTGACTCGCCGCCGCCGCGATCGCAGCAGCCGGGTCGAGCCGCCCCCCCCGCTCCGGAGGCGAGACCCCACCGCGGGGCACCGGCGGGGTAAGTGGGTCTCCCCTCTGGCTCCCCCGGGACGCGCAGGGGCAGGGGCAGGGGCAGGCTCAGCCCCCGCCGGCCCCGCGCTGCGGACGGGCGGGTGGTGCGGCCGCCCCCCGCCCCGCCAACGGCCCGCTCGGTGCGGGGCCGCGGGGGGTTTGAAACGGGGGCGCGGGGATCGCGAAATGGAGGCGGCGGCGGCCCTTGTCCCGCCGCGGGCACCTGAGGGGAGCCGGCGCCGAGCGGCGCGGGGGCGGCGGCGGGAGAAGGGCCGGACGGGGGCGGCGGCCCGCGGGGACGGGCTCCCACGCCGCGCTCTCTCGCGGGGCCGTGTTGCACGACCCGCCCCCCCCGCGCGGCCGGGGTCCCGCGGGGACGCGTGGCGTTGCGGCCCCGCCGTGGCCGGGGGTGACACACGTGCGGTGTCCTCAAGGCTGAGGCGTGTCCGAGCACGTGGCGGTGCCAGCGGAGGGCTGGTTGCCTCCGTTTTGCCTGAAAAGTTAGCTTTCTGGTTTAAAAACAAAAAGAAAAAAAAAGAAGAAAGAAAGAAGCAGGAACGCTCGCGGTGTTGTTTTTCACCTGAATTTGATGCCCTTTGCATCCACGGAAAATACTGTCATTTCATTAATAATGAAATAATTGCCTGTCACTGCTTAAAGTAGGTAATTATTATTTATTCTTGATACAATTCCTTAATACAAAGGTTGGTGGAAGGCAGCTGTCGTAAAACGCCTATTTATTCTGTTAAAGGCTGGTCACACCAGGCCCTTAAGCGGTGGGGAGGCTCCTCAGCAGAGCCATGGGTCAGAGGTGCTCACTCAGGTGGATGCCCCAAAAGCCATACCTGAGAGGGGGGCCTGCGACAAGGTGTTCCCGTGGTTTAAATTTCCTTTTACTGAGGTGGCAAGGTTGAAACTTAATGCAGCAACTGTCAAAGCAATCACATTTCCTTTGGAAAAGAGATAAGGACATCCCAAGGAGAGCACCGTGGCCAGGACTTTGCCAAGGACCGGCTGTACGAGCCTGAGGTTAGAGCTGCTCCCCAAAGCTGCTGAATAGGAAATTTTTCAAATCCCGAGAATATTAGTAAGGCAGGGAAGTTGCTTGTCTTTAGCTCTAGCCTGGAGGACTGTGCTCCTGGAACCACCACAGAATATTGCATTACTTTCTTCAGTGGGCATTTGTCATCTGCTGCTTTTGTCGAAGCTGGGATGCTCTCTGTATCTTTCTGCAAAAAGGCACATTTAACTTTTCTTTCAAAGAAAAAGCCCTCTGCTTGCTGGGTTCCTGATAATGGCACTGGAAAAGTCCAAGCATGTTGTTAATAGAAGGACAAGATGATCACATCAGTGCAGGATTCAGAATTTATGTTCTTCCAAGAAAGATTCAGTTTTAGCAGCTGCATTGGAGTTTAAATTCAATTTAAGCCCATTAATGGCACTTAATAAAAAAGTTTTAAGTAATTGATCCCTGTGTGCAAGCAGAGAAGGTGGCTGATACGCTGGGCTGGGATTAACAGCCAAGGTTATTTCTTGGAGGATGAACAACAGCTTTCCTGGTGATGGTAAAATTTGTAATTGTGTACATGAAGTCTGATAAAGCTCTGGAAGCCTCCAGAGATGGGTCTCATTCTGCACAACCTTGCTAATAGATTTGTTGACCTGAGGAGGGTCTTTGAAGAATCGAGTTGGTTATGCAGAAATCATCATACACGGTTGAAGAAGACACTAAAAAGTTTATTTTAGAATTTTGTCTAAACCTTTGCCTCTCTATCCAAAATTATATTGTTTTCATAGGTACATTTCCTACAAAATAGCTCTTACCTTCTAAGTAGTAAAATACCTGTGTCAAGACATCTAGAGCTTTTGTCAAATACACCTGAAGCCATCATTTTAATTTGGGAGTTTTCTTTTGTTTCTTCTCATGAATGTATCGCATGCTGATGTCCTTAATTCCAAAAACCAGAATTAGAATGTTTTCATTTTTCTCATCTGTACTGTGATTTATTTCCATGCTGACAGATTTTACATTTACTTTCTTAAATAAATGTGCACTGCTTTAAGCTTCTTTTATAAACAAGCACTTGTAAATCAAAGATCAACATCAAAGATGTTCACTGTAAAATAACTATTCTTGTTTGGAAGACGCTGCACCAGAAGTCTCACCTTTCCAAGATTATGGTATATTTATACCCTGCTTTCAGCATATGTCTGAGCCTAAGTTACTGCATTTGACCTATGCCACAATTAATTAATTCATTGTTTTCAATGAAAAGTCGAACAATATACTATACTATTACAAAAAAACAAATCAAAAGAAGCAAACAAAACAAAAAACGCATGTGAGCCAGCACACACATACAATCATTTTTTGGCTTTTATTTGTTCATAACATTCAATATTTTTTATTGCACAACTTTACATCTAAGTATAGTCCTGTTCCCTTATATTATTTTCAAAAGAAATAGTAAGAAGACAAAAGCGATTTAGACAAGCTTTTGAAATAAACACTTATGTCTTTCTCAACTGTATATGTGAAATCAGTGGCAAAATTCCTATTTTAGAAGTATATCCATTCCAGAGTAATAAGAATTTTAGAAATGTCTTTCATTTGCTTTTGTAAAATCGGATTTAGTCTGAAATGTCATAATAAGACTGACTGTTTTACTACACTATTTAGTGTCCTGGAGGGCCCTACAAAAGCGATGGATTAGATTCTCAGTAAAGTCACCTATATTAGTGTTCAGACTCTTCAGAACAACTCAGCTGAGTAACTCTGCATTTTGTACTCCCGGTAGTTTTTAATTCTTCATCTAAAATGTCTTGAAAACCTGTTCCAGACGATTGGCTTCCATGGGACACTGATGCCAAAGTTTTAATTTTACAATATTGTAAGAGTTTGACGTTTGAGTCAGTCTGCCTTGTCTGTACCGCGTGCTCCTTACATCACAGGCTGTATCTGCATTTGGGCAAAGTGAAATGATATCACTCCTATTTTATAACGTTTTATTTCTACCTGTAAGAGCAGTGTAGAACAAAGCCCTGAATATTTGTCACAGGAATACATGTAATTCTCGATCGGGGCGGGCGGGGAGAGCAGTCAGATCCCTTTCGCTTGCTGCTTTCCAGTTCACCACAAAAGAGCTACTCTGGAAGCAGCCAGAAACACTCCCTTCCCCCAGGCTCGAAAGCAATCCTATCTGGGAAGATCTACCTTGCTACTTGGCTGAGAGACAGGATTCAAATGGAATTATTTCATATGACATGCTGATGCCAGCCTCAGATCTGGATTTTTCTTTCTTGGTCTCTTTTTAACCTCAGACTTCCCAAGTTCCTCAGAAATCTTGGTTTGATGGAACATTGAATTGGACTTTGGAGTATCAGTAATGTATGGAGATTTTGATTTTTATTTTCATTCCTTTAGGTTAATGTAGCTATTTTACATTTCCTTTCAAGAAGATTCAAACTGTTCCCAGCAGACAGTGGAAAGCAAATGCACTGTTTGCAAAAATATCTGAAAGGTCTTGATGTGAAGAGAGAATTTTCTTATGTCTATATACCAGTAAATTAAACTTGAACACTATACAACTATTCCTTGCTATTATACTGCTATACTATTAATTAGGCTTGTAGGGAAACTGAATGTTAACTTTCAAGCTATACTTTGTATATGCTTTTTGTAACTATTCTGCCTTGGTTGGACATCCTTCCTACTTCTGCTGTCTTTTTCTTAAGCTTCATGCCCTAGCCCTGAAAGATGAAACAGTGCTACCATGTATTATCTTTCTATTTTACAAGGCCATGCTCATGCCACTCTCATTAAAATCCCCCCCCCACACACACCTTTTTTTTTTTTTTTTGTGGCTTACCTGCCCAGTGCAGAAATTCATTGCAGTTCAGGTTTTAGGCGAACAGTGGAGTTGCTGGAGTCCTGTAGTGTTGCACAAAAAGAAACGCTGGCCATTTGTCCTCTATCTTAAATCCCAAATTGTCGCAGCAGGAACCAACCCTCTCAACCCTTGTTAAATGAAATAAAAAGATGGTAAGAATGAATTTATAAATCATCAGCAGTAAGCAACTTACTTATTATTAATGTTTTGGGAAAAAAAAAAAGGAGTAAGATTAAAGCAGCCGCTCCTTTTGGCAGAAGGAATGAGCAGGGTGGAAACTAGACATCACATTGCTGATTCAGAGTTTGATCCCAGATGTGGGAGGAGAAATCTTTCTGGAGTTCCTCATAACTCACTGAAATGAGGTAGGCTGGTCCTGCTTGGGAGCAACAAATGGATTAGATCAGCATGGGAGAACAGAAAGATAAGGAGGAGGACCTGAATGACTGTGGTTTCAAAGAAGCCAGAGAAAAGGAATGAGTTGCAGAGAAAGATTAATGCATCAAGAAGTAGGAAATATAATTGGTTTCTGCAGTGTTTGTCTGAACACTACTCTATCAGTTGTCCTAAAGAGAGTTTTGAAACACAACCTACGGTAGCGTATTGGAACATGCATTGGGTATGTATTGGTGTTACTGGTACAGAGCTTCAGGGTATTATGAGCTCTGCTCTAGCTTTTAATATAAGAACTTCATCAAATCACTTAATTATGTGTTTAGTTTTGCTTTATGTAGAGGAAGCTCTTTATCTAGCTCTTTAATATTCATTTGTCGATATTAATCCCTGAGCCTTTCCAAAACATTTTTAAAATCTTGGTAGGTGCTAGAAAAACTTAGAGCAACATTACCAGAAAAGTATTTTGAATAAAATCTGTGTACGTGTCATAGATCTCTAGAAATATTCTGATTGTTTTCTTACTTTTCTCTTTTTACAGATACATTTTATCAGCTCATGAATGGAAGTTTAAGAGACTTTGTACAAAATATAAGTGAAAATGGAAACTTCGTCTTTGCTATCATCCTTACATGATGAATGCAGATCAGACAACTATATTGAACCTCATTACAAGGAATGGTACCGAGTAGCTATTGATGCTCTAATTGAAGGAGGTTTAGAAGCCTACAAAGAATTTCTTTCCAAAGAGCGATGCTCAGAGTTCCTAGCAGATGAGGAAATTGATTATATTTTGAACAATGTTCACAAACTTCCCCAAAACACAATTTATGCCTCTAACCATGCCATTGATGATACCTCTTCCTCGGGAACCTACTGGCCCATTGAATCAGATGTGGAAGCTCCAAATCTTGACTTAGGCTGGCCCTACCTGATGCCTGGAATTTCTGGTGGCACAAATATTGATCTGCTTTTCCATCCACCACGAGCACAGCCTTACACCATAAAGGAAACTATTCGGAAGATGATACGAGATGCAAGAAAGGTAAACAAAAAAATATTATTGAAAAGAAATGTGGCAATAATAAGCTAGTTGGTGTTTTACTAGAGCCTTCTTTTTTTTTTCCCTTCTGGCAGGAAAAAAAGAGTCTGGCTGCTAACAATTCAAATTGAAAGGTTTTCCTAGACTGAGGTCGGTCTGTTGATATCGCATGCATTAATGTTATTAACCTTATTTACAAGGGATCAGAGATTATTTGGAAGGATTGATGAAGCAAAATTACCATTTTACTGTAATGCTGACTGGTCTGTGAGAAATTTGTAGATAATGAGCACACCTTTTCTTTTACCTCAGTTGAATATACCTCAAGTGAGACAATTCCGTCTAACTTCAGGATATGTCTTAAGATTTCTCTTCTGTGTCAGTGGGAACATGCATCGGTTTGGCTCGGTAGCCAGTTGTTGTAAGAAAATAACACCTGGTGTACATCCAACTCATGTACTTCGAGAGTCTCAGGTTTTGTGATTTTGCATGCCAACTGTCTTTGCAGAAATTAGTCAGAAAGTATTCAAGAGAGCTCAGAAGGAAAAAAATGAGGTTTAGGCAACAAGGAAATAGATTTTAGTTGGGTACCTTACCTTCATTTCTGACTAATGACTAATTTATAAGAAATGTACTTGTCTCCACTTAGGGGCACTTGCATCTTGAGTTTCCTAAGGCACACCTGGCTTACACCTCAGTGACAGGGTGCTGTATGTACCACCTTTTGGTTTCCAGTGTCAATTTAAAAAAAAACACCAAAAAATGTATTAGCATGCAGATCTGTTTGACCCTGGGCCATATTACCTCTTTAAACAGATGTGACAAAGTTTCAGAAGTATTCCTAGCAAGTATGTCACGCTCCCCTTTCTTCCCCATTGGGTTCTGCGTGACTCTACGGGCTTTAAATCGGTAGGACGGGCTCTAGCTCGAGTGCATCCACAAACACTTCAGTGGCTGAAATGTGTGTGTAAATGTGTCCAATAGAAACGGACTGAAAAGGGCAGGGAAGGGAAGGACAACCTCTTTTTACAATGTCTCTCCTCTATTTGGATAAAGCATATAATTTGTTGCGATAATAGACTTATCGCTAAGCCTTTTATCCTGCCATTTACAGTCTAGAATGACTGTACACTCAAGGAAGAGGAGAGTTAATTACTTCTCACCCTCTTTGTCCCTTTCAGAGTGAGATTTAGTGTTTTCTGCTTTTGTATGTAGTGGGGCTTGACCGTGACTTGCCCAAGATACTCCGTGATCTTTTTCAACTGCAGCTTCTGAGCCACCAATGTATCCACTGTAAGGGAAACCACAAAAACACAGTTAACTCTATTGCCAAGACTAGTTCAGTTTTGCTACAAGGACTTGAAATGCCATGAAGAAAGGCTGTTTCCCATTAGTTGCCATGCTGTTTGTGCCTAGCAGGCTGGCTGCATGCAATCCAGTCCCTTTCCGATGGCTTTCTTAGCTGGTGGTGCTGCCTTGTAAAATGCCATTTTAAGGTGTACGCCTCCTTTGAATTCAGCTGTGGAGAAAAATGAGCTGTGATTCTCACCCCTCTTTGGAAAAAGGTTGAGTGCATAGTATATTGGCTCTCTGATGTGCTTGTGGCGCTTCCACTTTATAAAGAGGATGTTATGTATGTGTCACTGTCAAATCTGCTGAAAGGTTTGTTTAGTTGATCAGCACAACCTCAACAGCAACAACCATGACACTTTTGATACAGTGATATGGGTTGGTCGCTTCAGGAAGCAGCAATTAAATCTAAAAGACATAGTGTTGTTAAGCCTCTTCTGTCTGCAGATGCATAGGAAAGTTTAAAGGATTTCTAAGTGAGGTAAAGTAAGATATTTAAAACATGCTTACAGCAGGCAAACACTTTGTAAACAGGCTAACCTACTTCTCCTAACCACTTGTAAAAATATAGTCATATTAAACAGGGTTCTTTGTTATGTAGTAGTGGAGATGGGTAGTCTTATGAGAAGAAGGAAATAGGAAAAGGTTACACATGAAAAACAGAAACCTGTAAAGAATAAACAAATTCTTCAGCAAATCACACTAAACCAATACAGCTCTAAGCAAAATCTATAGGAAATTCGGCAAACTTCTGTGGGAAAATAAACAGACTGTTGGAGGCAGGTGTATTCATACCACCTAACTTTAAGCACCAAACCCGAGTGCCTGAGTTCGGGCACTGATTTCAGGCACTGATTTCACTGGACTACCTGAACGCTCCGTGCAGTAGGAAACCAGCTCCTACAAGGACAGGGCAGAGAGTGTTGCTGCACTGATTCATCCCATGAAGGAACCCATTCGATATATATTTATATGTACATACTAGCCCAAAAATTCATGAAGGAGACTGAGCCAGTTGAAACCTAGGTTCTTTTGAATATTTGGAGATATATAAGGATAAGATGACATTATTCATGCTTGAAAGATGACCTCTTTCATGCTTGATGCATCACAGTGTCACTCCTTAAAATGATCATTACATATGTTAATTTTGACCTTAAGAAGACATGTTGTAAACAACGTTAAGCAACTTGCTTGCTGACAGTGATTTTTCCTGACTAAAGTGGAAAATCGTTTGTAAGGCTATGCTACACTAGACTAAAACCAGTGACTATGAAAAAGTGTCATACGGAAATCTTGTCACTTAGGTGTTTCTTAAATGCATAATCTGCATAAACATTATGCACATCACTTTCATGGTAAGTACAGGCAATATAATAATGGAGTTTTTCTTACAGAAAAGGATCAATATTATTAAATCCTAGAAAAATGAGTTAACCATTTTCAGGAGATGAATCCATGCTTGTGATATATGTTTCTGGACTTATATTAGAGTAGGGGAACTGTATTGTAGATAGGATGGCATTACATTGCAGTCTATACTACAGCACTTCCGTGGGATAGGTGTGATGTTAGCAGAGTGCCTTAGGTCAAACCTAACATGTCAACAAAATGGGTTTACTGTTGGTGTAACTAGACCTCATCTCCAAATGACACAGCTTGCCAGCCACCTTCCTCTGTCAACATAACCTGTGTTCATACAAGGAGGCTGTTTGGCATGACTGTGTCAACTGGGGAGACCCCAGTCTTTTTCAGATGTTGATATAACCATGTGGGGAAAAAGCACTGCAAGGTCTCTCTGACCTTAATGATGTACGGGCTTTTGCAAACAAGCCAGTAGCCTTATTTTTTGTGTTTTGGAGGCTTCTACCTTTAATCATTGGCAGGTTTCCGGCTTCCCTGAAGCTTGAGATGTTCCTACAGCCTGACTCATTCCAGCTGGGCCATCTGAACCACAACTGATAATGTTTAGCAGTTTTTCCTGAGAAGATTATCCATCTGAGAAATGGTATCGAGATGATTAGTCATCTGTGTCAGGTTAACGTGAAACTTCCTTCTCTTACTATAAAGTAACACAGAAACTTCAATAATGAAGTCTTCTCTCCCTGTATGACTTTTTATAAGAGTTGCCTCAAAACTGTCAGTTATGAGGCTTGTACATGTGTGCAATAAACAGCTCGTACTATCTTCTCAGGCGTGATTGACAGGGTGAGGCAATAGGGAAAGGATGGGACAGAGCACCAAAGGGTCCTTCGAGCAGCGTGTTTTTCTCTTACTTCATTAACTGGATTCCTCTTTCCACCACCGAGACATTCCTACACAGTCTTAGAGAGAATGCATAGCTCTGAGTCTTTTAGATTGATATCCAAATAAGGATCAGCTCTTCCTGGAGAGAATTCAAACCTGTTTTTTAAAGAATCATGTTGTTTAGACAACCCAAGGGTTGCTGGTTTGCAAGCACAAGACAGAAAACACTGAAAGACTTCCCTGACGTACTTTTGGGATTTCTGATGGCATGTATGAAGTTGCACGCTATTCGATAAATATGCAATACTTTTCACTGATTTTATTTTATTCAAATAGACTAGCAGTCTTAAGCCTGGGTTCATAAAATCAGTGATAGTTGTAAGACTTTTTTAAAAAGTTAATTGTTTAGAAGCTTAAATAGAAATTTAGGTGGTTAGCGTGTTATTGTTTCGGAAAATAAAAAAAGGCAGTTGTTTTTGCTGAATTACTCATGATTGGGTTTTTTAATGTGAGAAAGGGTTGGAAAACTTGGACTTTTGGGAAAGAATTAAGTTACACTGTAAATTGTAAATGAGTGTAACTTGTTATTAAGTCTTGCTGGACCCACTGTAGGTAGGCCCTTAGTAAGTCAAAAAGGATTTTCTTTGAATTCTTGTGAGAGAGAGTTATGTACAAAATCTGATGCCTGTGTTGTCTTCTAGAGCAGTAGACCTAGTCAAAAAAAACCCCAAACCAATCATTTTACAATCATATAAAAAGGAAAATATTTTCGTATAGTTCTGGTGGGGTTTTTTTTCGTTTTGTTTTGTTTTGTTTCAGGCAAGAGTGAGAGGTTGTATATTGCAGAAAAAAAGATTATTCACTATTGATTTCATTTGGTTGTGTGTATAAAACAATAATAATAATCTAGTACTGGCTGCAGTCTAGTATGAAAGAAAACAAAATTCTTTACGTGCCTATATGAAGAGTGATGTTTCTATACAGAAAGAAACTTGTAGAATATGGGTGTGTTGAGCAATCTTTTTTAACTCAGCAATACTCTTTGCCAACTATTTTAAATATAATTTGAACACAGACTGGAACAATGATAATGAATTGTGCTTGTGGCAATGCTTGTCTTAGCTCATTAATTGCAGCAGTCCAAGCAGATGAGAGAAAGGGACTGCATCTTTTTGTTCATAAAAGCTAGAGCAATCTGCTGAATTCAGGGAGAGAGAATAGATAAATGCAAGTCATCCTACTCAAAAGTTTTTTATATTATCTGTAGAGTGTCTGATAAACAGTGGATATCTTTTTCAAGCTGGGAGTAACATGTAGAAAGACTCAGTTCCCAACTGAAGACATATAGGCAACATTTTCCCTGCAAAAATATTCTACCCCACAATGACTTCAGCAGGTGCTTTTTGGTTCAGCTGCTACGCTGGAGGGTGCCATCATCATTCACTTCCACTCACCTTCTGCTAAATGACTTCCTGTTAGTTGAAAACCAGCATGGCAGTCATGTGTATGGTTTCCAGGTAAAACATGATTTTTAGCTTTTGGTAGATTTATTAGAGAGAGTGAGGTCATGTCCCAGCTTTTCTAATCACACAGGGCACATGCCATGCATTGGAAGAGGACACGTGTCTTGCTCTTGGTGCTATTATTGTATGACCCAGTGTCAATTTTTTGTCATCTGCTCACAACAAGTAACTATTTCAGGTATTTTATCTGCTTGATTTGCCTGTGGAATCTTCACACTATTTTAGTTGCCTGTCCCCTTCTCCCCCTGCTATCCTTCTGCGTAAGGGTAGTCCCAGAGCAGTCACAGCAGTGAACTTATAATGCAGACAGAGAGGACTGCCATCGATGGGACACGTCTGCAAGCACTTTTATAATCTGGAAAGCCTTGGGACTTCTGTGAAATGTGAAATTTCTTATACGCAGTTGCTCTAAAAATTAAACCCACAATTTTTCCTGGTAGCCCTCCCATTAGGTGGGAAGGATCCAAAACTGAAAAGCAAGCAGAGGCTAGGGGTAGCCTGGGGAGTGGGAATCTGATAAAACCATTTTTAATCAGTTATGGTCAAAGGTTTGCAATACTATTTTGACACCTTTGATACTCGTATTTTATTTTAAAAGATGTAATTAACTAGTTTATAGGTATTGCCATTTTTATGTCACAACTGTGCTAATGTGATGGATTTAAAAATGGAATAGGAAAAATTAAAGGCCAGATCTTGCAGGCAATTGTATTTCTTCATTAATGTCTGTCTCATTCACATGTATGTAAGAATTAAGCATACACATATGCTTTGTAGCAATATTTTTTCATTAAAACCTTTTCTCTCATTGACATAAATCTTGTCAGTCAAAACAAAAGTGCTATTAAAAAGTCATTTATGCTTTTTGCACATTCAGTAGATTAAAATGTTTGGCATGACTGTGTCAACTGGGGAGACCCCAGTCTTTTTCAGATGTTGATATAACCATGTGGGGTAGATTAAAATATTGCACCATAGCTTTGTACTACGATATGCTGAAGCAATTATAGGTCAAAATATCCTATAAATACAAAACCACTGATTTGAAATAATTTTGCCCAGGCAGAATGCTTCTTTCAGTGCCCAGTCCAGTGTATTTGGGTTTTGTCCCTCTCCTTTTCTTGCTTATAAAAAAAAAAAAGATAATGTTGAAGTGCTGTTTTTGTTCTTCTGAATTCCTATCCTAAAGAGAACTGAGTTTTTCTGATTTTTTTCAGCTGGAGAACAATCTTGCCTAAAGAACTATAGCCTTAATGACTTCACATTCATATTGCCGTAGGCCTTTTTTGATCTCTTGCAGTTTTAGCATAGCTTTTGATCTCTAATAACTTTCCAACATAGCCAGTGATGCTCTGAGGGATGGGGGACACATTTTGTCTGATTTTAAACTTTAAATTTGTTTGTTATGTATCAAAATTTGGAAACTAAAATATTATACTGTGATAGAATTTTAAATAAGCATAGCTTGGTGTACAGATACCTGCAATACTGTAGCAGTATTTGTGTAATACAGTATGACAGAAACTACATGGAAAGTGGAGAACTGCTGACATGGAGCAAAACAAAAAGCACAAAAATCCAAGGAGAGCTGCCAGTTCAGAATTTCCCATTTTCCTGTTTGGAAGGAGCGGGATTGAATGCCACTGAGTTACGTGTGTTAAGTTTCCTCATATATCAGGCCTGAATACAAGTATCTACTTCACTTGTAATTATTTCAGAACAATTTGCTTAACGCTGTGTTATTTTCCCCGAGGAGAACTGCAAGTATTCCAGCACAGGTGATAGAGGAGTCAAAGTACACTTTAGTATTTACCTCTCTAAAAGAAGTGCAGACCTTGCCATTGATACCAGCGCGATCACACCTTTCCTTTTAGCTTGTTGATAAAGTATGTCTATAACCATTTTCTAATAAAGAGGTGCTATTCTGTACAACAAAAGTTAAAGTCCACATTTTCAAAACTGCGGTCAGCATGCCCGAGACCTCAGAAGGCTTTTACTCTTTAAAATCTTACCGTAACTTACCTTTGGGAGGAAAGAAGCAATGGCCATCACAACAGTAATGGGGTGTAACTGACGTTGAGCTTGCTA
Organism: Pelecanoides urinatrix; assembly: GCA_013400755.1. Lineage (NCBI taxonomy): Eukaryota > Metazoa > Chordata > Aves > Procellariiformes > Procellariidae > Pelecanoides > Pelecanoides urinatrix. Next base: position 52,699 of record VZTQ01013444.1, on the reverse strand, counting down.
CTTTATAGTAGGATCTGCAGACATCCATAAAATGACTCACCTCAATAGAGCTGTTCAAAATAAATAAATCCAAGATCTGGCTATGGCTTGCTTGATCAACAAAGTTAGTAATTTTTCAGTATACAGTCCACTGATCAGTAAGCCAGTTGAATTCACAGTAGTGTTATTTGCATTATAAATACAAAAGTGGAAGCAACTAAACTAGCCATCTCTGCTTTCCTTGCCTTTGTTTGACATCTTTTCCCATATCCTGGGTGTTTCTGAAGCTGTAAACATCATTATGTTTTGCTGCATGTCTGTATATCATATAGTTTACTGGCGTCTTAGTCTTCCTGATTGGTGCCAGCCAGTACAGACATACCACTGCTGCAGTATAAACAGGAGATTCCGAATTCATATGCTCTCCTTTATCCTTAGCCATCAAAGAACATGACCAAAGTGTGTGCAGTTTTATAGATGAGAATACTGAGCCACAAAAGCATTAAATTAATATATATCACAATTCAAAAAGAGATACAATTATAAGCCAAAAGCCTGAGAGTATTATACGTTAGCAAACAGTACTCAGAGCAAGTAGGGGCCAGATAACAAGTTTTTATTTTCATGTCTCTGTGGTTTTAGTTGATAAAAAAATCATAGTTGTGCATTTAGTGTTATAGACATGAAAACTAATTTCTGAGGAACATCAGCACTTCTCCAAAAAAGTTTGCATTAGTATATAACTGTAGCTTTGTAGTGCTTACTTTTCAAAAATATTTGTAAAAGCAGAAAAGTTCTTTCTTATCTTCAGATAAAGAGGGTGTATCTTCAAGACACAGGGTGTTCTCATACCTTAGCTAAGAGCGGATTATCTTAACAAGTTCTGTCTCTTGGTCTGGAGTGCTTGCACTGACTGCCCAGATGATGTGAGCCGTGAAGGAACCAGAACAGATTCCTCAAAAACAGGATCTACAGTGACCCCTGCTCTCCCCGGCAAGGTGTGTGGGCACGAAGCTGCCTTCAGAAAACTTCTGTGCTGCATCTTTTATCCGGGGGTTTTTGCTAACTGCAGCACCAGATCTCCTCAGGCCTCTTCACTTCTGCCAGCGATCCTGCTGTAAGAGATGAAGCTGGGCGATAGGATAATATGAGAAGTTATGCACCATATCTCTTAGAGATGAAAAGAAAACTTTGATATCTGCTTCATCCACTAGCAACCGGGCTCGAACAGTAGCACAGGATTGTGTGTTCAGGTAGCCAAATGGGTGTGCCTTCAGTTCAAACGGCAGATAAAACATCTCAGCCTTATTTTCATGCTGTTTCCTGGAGCTGCAGGCACTCTTTGCCAAGCAGACTGCACTTCAGTTCAATAAACTCCCTTTATGGCTTAAGCACTAGGTAAAGCACTAGACATCACCTTCTAATTCAGGTGAATCTGAGTGGCATCAGCCCACAGAAGGTATTGTAGTTACTGTTTTCCTGCTAGGCCTTTGATGCTCAATAAGCCAGAAATAATAATGAGGATGAGATGAAATAAAGAGCACAGAAGAAGAGTAAGTGCCTGGTGATTCTCTGTGGGACCTTCCTTAAGAAATGCCCACCAAGGGGCAGCCCTTTTTAAGCTGTGCAGAATTCACTGCTAGTGAGCTGTACCTCCTGATCAGAGACATCAGGGGCAGCAAACAGAAGTGACAGTGTCAGCCAGCAAATCTGATTTCCCTCAAATGCTGGGGCATACTGCCTGTCAAAGCAGCCAGGTCTTCATCCAGCATGACAGAGCACAATAGTATCTGAAGTTATCTGCTGTTCTGATAATTTCTTGGTATTGCCTAATGGTGGATTGCACCGGTACGCAATAATTGCCTGAAAAGTCACTGTCAAGGGTGTGGGTTTCTTTTAAATAATAGGCAGGTATATGCGGCTGCACAGTATCTGTTTGATAGAGATCTGTAACCCGTCTTTGCTGAGGATGGGCCTAAAATTATCAACTATCAACGGATCCAACTCTTAAGTAGTCTTACTGTTAGGAGTCTACAGAAAGCTACTTTAAAATGTAACAAAAAGTACATTATTTTGCTCAAAGGAGATACTTTTGAAATGAGAAAACTTAAGTGTAGAGATGAAACTGGGAATTATGACTGATTCTTCTATTTGTTTATTTATTTGCTATCCCCTTATTTCATGTTTTAGCACTATATGATCACCAGTAATATCATTATATTTTATGAAAGATTTTATGATGCACTATATGATTGCAGTAATATCATCATCTATTTTGTTCATGAATTCTAGGCTTATTGAATGACAGTAAGCCACTGTGCCAGAAATCTAATTAGTCAGATAATTTGATTTCTTATGCATAAGTTAAATTTAATGATGGAAGTGCAGTCCAGATCTGAAGTGCTGTGATACAGGATTGCAATCTCCTGTTAATAGGATTTCTGTCCTGAGTAAAGGCTCAGTACGGTGACTTGAAGTTCAGAGGAGTTAAACAGTGTCTTTGCAATGAGCTCTTGAGAGCCCAGGAAGCTCTTCTGTGTAAACGTCAGAGCCTTGCAAAGCCAGGGCTCCAAGTGCTTTTGGGAGGAATAAAAAGGAAGGAAAAGACGTGCAGTTTTGGCAAGTCAGGAAAGAGGCATGTCAGAGGAGCAGGGATCTCTGCTAGTCCTTTCCGTTGCTGGAAGGCTTCCTATTAGAAACCAGTGCAGCAACTAAATGCTGTTTAGACCTCCTGAGGGACCATAATACTCTGGACCCTGCACCCAGGGAGAAAATGCTGGCAGCTTTGGATTACTTAAGTCTTACAGCGTCATGTGGAAGGGGACAGCTTAAGACAAACGCAGATGTTCGATTCAGCTGGGCTCTGCTCCATGCTGTCGTGTGTCGATCACAAGTAACTCCATGAGAATTGGTATCAAATGGATGGAAGTAAGGCACAGAAGTTGTGCATAGTGTCTGTAAGATGCAGGCATTTCTGCTCTCACCCCCTAAAGTGATCTCACTTACAGTATGATAGGAAACCTATACATTTTCAGTTGTGGTTCCTCTTTCCTTCCCCTCCCTCTTTGCCCCCACTTCAGCTCTTCCTCTTGGACAGCCCTCTCTCCTCTGCCTTTTCTCCTTTCATCGTGCACCTCAGCCAGAGGTGAGCGTTTACTGCCTGCTCTAGGTACTTCTGGCATCTTTCCTGAATGCAGTTCCAGGGTCAATAAAGCAACGTGGGTGCCTTGAGGGATGCCAGTCAGCACACCTGAAGCAAGGGCTTGCGGTAGGAGGTTTGAGTGTTTTCCCCATCCTCTGTCTCTCCCAGTAAGAAGTGGTAAAGCACCGTTGTCGTGTTAGAAATACAGCAATGCTTGTGAATTGCTAGTCAAATCACTCAATTTTTTTGGCAGGTTTCTGATATTTATTATCAGTTGTAGATCTAAGAGATTAAATATTAGGGGAGGTATATTTTCTGAATAGGACTGTCTTATTTGCCCTCTGTTTTATTTTTCAATAAATTGAAGTTTTTGACAACAAGAGTGAAGCTTAGAGATAGAGCATTTGTGTATCAGAAATTACAATAGGCTAATTAATTACAAAAATAACTTGTATACACAATTGATTTTAATCTCATTTTGTCAAACAATACATCTAATAAAACTTAAAAACATTTTTTTAGGTATTTATTAAAAGGCAGAGAGAGAAAAATATAATACCTGCTCAAAGACGACACTTTTTTCCGTCTTCATACAAAATTAGATCCCTAATCCTGAGAGGATTTAAATACTTTCATTTGTGCACACGAGAGGTCCCATTAACTTAACGTGCATATGTGTTTGCAGGATTGATGCCTAGGGATATGACAATGTATCATTAAGAATCTGATTTAAATATTTAATTCATCTCTTTCTCTTAAATCGTGCCACAGTACACTTCTAGTACAAAATGAGCATGTATCTTCAGTTGATTGCATCCCCTGTGAGCAACTAAAAAAAGAATAACGAGTGTCCAAGCAGACTGCTGTAATTTTTTTATTCTAAATAAAAACTGTGTTGAATAACTGAATATCTGAAACCCAAGCAAGGCATTGAAACTGGTGGAAGGTTTTCCCTTCCCCAGATGCTATTCCACCACTCAGTTCTCCTTTACTGATCCCAGCATGCACACGCAGGCTCAGGTCCCACAGAAGTCTAACCCAAAGGAATGGATGCACACATGAATGTTATAGAAGACAGGCTGGTCTCTTAAAAAGAAATTCAAGAGCAAGAGTAATTTATCATGTTGATGCATAAAGAGCAAGAATAGTTTTTGCCAATATAAAATGTCTATCAAAGAACATTTTTTTCTCTACCTTCATAGAAATGGCCTCAACCAAAATTATTGAGTCCGCTGCTAGCAAACCTTAAGAGTTTGTGCTGAGGATAGAGGCTTCATTATTTTCTGCCACAAGCCACATGCTTACTGAGCTCATATACAGTGCAAGGAAAATTCTGTAGAGAAGTCTCTCAATTTGTACTCTAAGGCTTTTGAAATTATTGCAAAATATGTATTAAAAGCACACGTGCACTTTTTCATGCACGCTGGCATGCAAGCAAGCAAAACGAAAGAAAAAACAGTAAGAAGTGAACATCTGGAATATAGTTATTATCGTAGAACTGTCCAAAATAGTTTATGAATTTTATTTTTTAAATGCTGCATATTCATAAATTAAAAGAAAAAAAAAAAACGCCTTGAGAAATAGTTTCGTGGACAATTATGACACGATGCTGATACAAAATTGTGTGTACACAGATAGACATACTTATTTTGAATTTTGTGAGTGGTTCAAAAAATCCTGGGGATCAGCATTTCATAATCTGCTAAATTCTATGGGGAGACATTGCTTACACTATCTGAGGAGGTGACTTGCTACATTTAATTATACAAAGTAGTCCCTCTTGAGGTATAAAGTAAAAGAAGAAAACATTTTAGTTTAGTATGTTACTCTCTAGTTCATAACCCAGCTGTCTATTTTTAAGGTAGTAGACTATGTGTAACAAAAATACAGGTATTTAGAAAAGGAGAAAGATCTAATTTCTGAAATATGTAATAACAGTACTTGAGTGCAGGCATTGAAGTTACCAAGCTGAGTAGTGTATCTGAAATCAGCATTAGAAGATGATCTTTGACAGATTTTTTTCCATAGAATATAATTAGTTTAAAAAGAACACAAAAAGCTAGGTGTTTAAAGATTTTTGGGGATTTCCAGCAATGTAAATTGACTGAAATGTTCTAGCAGCACAGTTACATAGCATTATCTGTTGTGGAAATACTATACTGCCTGAGAAGCAAAAAGTTGTTGGCATTTTAATTCCAAATACAGAAATCTCTCTGTCTTGTTTTAAAGAAGTAACGGTAACATTGTTGGCTGCATTTCAGTTCACCCTTTTGTTCACATAGAGTTTCTAGTTTAAAAACCCAAATGGAACTTACTCAAAGCTGCTTGTTTTCATACAGTTTGTATGGGGATCCGTACTATAATGCACGCAAAAAGAAAGGGACATAGGTTTAAGCATAGTTTTTCCATGCTCAGTAGATCCAAATTTGGGCAGACTCTTTGATCAGTCTTGGCTGAATGTGTGTCACAAAGTTTAGGAAAAAAAACCCTGATATGGCACAGAAGTACAAAAAACTTCTTGTCAATGCACATTGGAGGCATTGCTGTCCTAACAGTGGAGATGTTACTGATAATTATGCTAAATATTCTCCTGTTTGGAAATTTGGAAATTAAGCAAGAAAACACTTTGACCAGGCTTTAAGTTATTTCTATAGTGAGGAGAATTTTGGAAATATGGGAAGCATTATAACATACAAATTAAAAATAATCCAGTACTTTTTTTTTTTTCTGAATTAGTGTCTTCCATTAACTCTAAATGCTATAGTGCTGAGTTACAGTAAAAATACACTGAATTATATTTTTGCATCATAGTATATCTATTTTTCAACAGCTATGAATAAAGTCCATAGCAATTACAATGCAAGTAGCAAGCATTAATCTATTCTGGGTTTGTTTTTAAATTGCTTATCTGTGGCTCTGGTTGGGATTTTAGCCTGAAACAGTAAAACATAAAGCATCCTGCTTGGCCAATCTTATGACTATAAACTATATAAACCCAATAGGGGAAATCTCTTCACCTATAAAAAAGGAAAATAAGCAACACTGAATAATTTTCAAATGATCTGTATAAACAGGTTACATAATATTCATATAAATAAATATGCGCACACACACACCTGGAATTTCATTGAAAAGCTTCTTGTCAGTAGCTGCCACCATAAATACTGCACCACACAGGCTGATACGCAGAACACCTATGAAGATGATGTATGTGAAAAATCTTTCATGGTAATTATTAACATATTTGACTAAATTAATGCATTATGAAAATTGAGAATGGCATTTCACTTAGGACATTTTAATTCATTTCAAAGTCATGGTTAGCTCTTGAAGGTCAGCAGGTTGTGCGGGAAGGACTTTAATGTTAATAAACTATACCCTCTTTTTCCTTCCTTTCTCAAATTTGCTCAAAACCACAAACCCAAGAAAATCTCAAATTAAATGTTTCATTTGTTTTCAAGCTGACAAATATTTCTCAGTGTTTCAGAGAATCATTCATCTGCAGTGTTTGCTTGCTTGGTTGTTTTCAGGCATGCCTTTGGGTGCTTTGTGCCTGGGATTTTGAAGAGAATGAGTCTTCTGCACTGCATCCAGTGAGACTTCCTACGCTCCAGGTTCATTCCCCTCAAAATCCCAGCAGCAAGGCTTTAGTTTTGAGCTTGTTCATACAGACACGATCTGCCCCCCCAAGACTAGTAGTGATTGTGCTTGCACAATCACTAGTAGTGATTGAACACAGCTGCTTGTGCTGTGTTCACGAGTCCTCTCCATGGGCCCTGTCATTGCTTTCCTTTTCAGATATGATTTTCTAATTGATTTTATTGGAAGCTGTTTTGAAAAAGAGCTGGGTAAACATGAACCTGTAATAAATGTATGTACCCTTTAAAAACTTGTAGTTTTTTACCAGTTTTCGGGGCCCTCCCATTTCCAGACTGCAAAATCAGCAGAGGTTGATAAAAGCGAGAGATTCACAGATTTTGATGCCAGAAGGGACCATTATGATAATGAAATATGACTCCCTGCCCAATACAAGCCTGACAGTGTTGCACCTTCAAAGAGCCGATATTAAGAATAAATCTGACCTTAAACACTTGAGTGCGAGTCTTACAGTCAGCACTTCGGGATAACTAATTCATAATTACTCAGGAGATCAGAGGGGTTTTTGTACAATCACTTTTCTCTAAATGATGGAATTTGCTTGAAGAAACCCATTTTGCAAGCCCAGACCAAGCCTGCCTGAGCCTTCTGCTTGTGTATCTCATCACTCAACATGACAGTCAGCCAAAAAAGAAAGTGCAGAGAATTTTAAATGCAGGACTGGAGGGCGAGGTGAGGCTCGGGCTGCTGCATAGCTGCAGGGATTGCTTTCAGGGGGACTTTGGGATGCTCAGGGTCTCTGTAAATACAGGCCATTAGCCTCTGAGGATCTGTTCACATGGCACAGTAAAGTGCAGCGAAGAGATTCACAAGGAGCAGGGCATTTTCACCTTCCCAGAGCATCATTTTAGACTAGACTGGGTCCAGTAACAAAACTAATTAGTGATGGGCTGACTCAGATGTCCCTGCACAGAACAGCAGTGTGACACGCACACTCCCTCCCATATATTTTCAGTTTCCCAGATGAGAATAGATGCAATAATGTTATTCCCACATTTATGAAATGGTTTGCACTTTACATATGAAAAGCTTTCTGTATGTACTTAAGTGTTATTGTAAGTAATTTAAGAGAAATTCAAAAAGCTGCTTATTTTTCTGGTAATTTCTCTGAGTCTTTTATGGCAGAGAAGTAGCAGACTTCAGTACATTTTAGTTTTTTTAGTTATGCCATGGGTGATTTGGAAGACCATAAATAACATTAGTCTGTTAAAAATATATTTCTATGCTAATATCTTCTAGAACTAGCTAAAATGCTTTTTTGGAGTGATTCACATGCTTTTCTAGTTCCATGCATTTGTATCAATTCAAAGACCTTTTACATCCTTAAAAGAAAAAAAAAAAGTTATTCTTTGTATCGTTTTATTTTTGCTGCATATAAAAGTCTTGTGATTAAAAGCGTTAGTCTAGGACTTGCAAGACTGGTATACAAATTCCTTGCAGAACACAGACTCCATATTAGCTCAGAGTGATTTGTGAAGACGTATACGTAGTTTGGGGTACTCATGTACTAGGGGTAGTGAATGCAGTTTCAAGAGCTTAAGCTGGAATCGACTTTCTCAGGTGCTTCTAATGGCTTACAACTTTATATTTTGCATCAACCTTTTGTGTATTTGTTCTTGTCCATGAGATTGTTTATTTGCTTTAGAGCATTCAAGCAGAAATATTTCAGTCATATCCAAATGCAAAGCAGAGAGTTGTTCGCTTCCCCATTAATCTGCCCATGTTCTGCTGTTACTTTTTCCTCACAATACATCTGTGAGAAACAAGAAAATATCTTTTTTGTTGTTCACTTGAAATAGTGTTTCTGATTTAGGTTGCATTTCAGCAAATGCTGAGTCACCCACATAAATGTCATGAAAGTCTTACCTGTTGCATACCTGACTCTTGTCTCATTGCAAAAATCATTCCCATGTCAATTAAGATGATGTATATTGTATTTTTTATGATTGATAAGAGACTGGAGTATCTTTTAATTACCAACTACTGGTCACACTTGACCAAAAATGATAAAATCCCTGAAAAATTCCTTCCTGACAGCTGCATCTCATCTCTCTAGTGAGTGCGAACTGCACTGACATCTGAGAGCAGGTTCAGAATTACAAGGAAAGACTCTGAAGAACAGCAAAAGTTATATGCATTTTTTAAGCGAGCAAGAAAAACGGATAAATCTATCCCGTTGTTACATCTGAAACGAGTGCTGGTTTTTCCACACTTGCTGGATTGAAATTTTTTGTCCAAAGGAAAGAGGCAAATATTAGAATATTTCTTTTTCAGTCAGTGTGCATGCATGTGCGTGCAATCTTCTACATGCACGCGTACACACTGTGCTTCAGAAAGCATGGTTTCTAGGTATGCATACATGCATAGGATGCATAGCAGTCTGGTACGGAGAGCCTTATTGGCATGAGTTTGGAGTGGGCAGCTTACTCAAAGGAAGATCTTTCCTGAGATCAGAGAGGTACTTCATAAGAACAAATGTTTATTTGAAAGGCACTAGTTTGCATCAAAAAGCAGTTATTTTCCAAAGTGTTCTTGGAATAAAATGTCCACAGAGGTATTGCAGGTTCTCATCTCCATCCTTATTTCAAGCAACTCAAGTTATCTAGTATATTAAGCTATTAGTATGCTTGGCACATTTTTCAAGCGCAAATTTTCCAACAGAATGTGGCTTAGTGTAAGTCCATGTGTGGTTTGGTTAATGGTGTTTCTACCCTTTGTTCCTTATGATTAGACAGGTTCTGTTTTCAATGGCAAAACAAGTGAATTTTCAATGCACATCAGGAGGAATATTTTGTGGAAAGGGGAATGATCTCACATACATGAAGTTGTACAATGGAAGACAATGATAATGTTTCTCTTCTACCCCTGTTAACTTGCCATGTTGGTCACTAGCTCAGTTGAGTATAAAGGGTTCAGTTACTTGCACACTGATAACTTATTTATTTGGATAACTATTCATTTTATTCATTCATGAATGAGTGCTTCACATTATCCTTGTGCGGATGCGAAAAATGAGAGGAGCAGACCATGAGCACAGGATGACAGTGCCCATCTGTGGCTGAGGCGATGGAGTCTGGATCGCAGGACTCCGTCCTGCAGCCCGACCGTGTGTCTGCTCCTCCACAGACACATCCTGGAAGTGGCCTAGGACTCTGATTTAAGAAAATATCAATACACTGAATAAACTTTTAAACATTAAAGATAAACTTTTACATTTAAATGGAAACGGCCTCAAGTTGCGCCAAAGGAGGTTTAGATTGGACATTAGGAAAAAAATTCTTTACTGAAAGAGTGGTCAGGCCTTGGAACAGGCTGCCCAGGGAAGTGGTGGAGTCACTGTCCCTGGAGGTATTTAAAAGATGTGAAGATGAGGGGCTCAAGGACATGGTTTAGTGGGCATGGGGGCGTTGGGTTGACGGTTGGACTTGATGAGCTTAGAGGTCTTTTCCAACCTTAATGATTCTATGATTCTATTCTATGAAAGACTAGTAGGTATCGAAAATGCAGTGTTATGATTATCTGATATGACTTTATCGCAAACAATCTTTCCAGTGATTTTGCATAATTGCAGTATCAGATTGAAAATGATGAATTAATACTTCTCCTGTGGCCTTGTTGAGGAGCTGTATGCAGATCAGTGAAAGCTGCATGTACAAAAAAATAGTGTCACCAAGGTCATTCTTAAGCTGTGTGGCTTGTTGTTGTCTGACAAAGATGGTTATTCAAAATTCAGCTCACATAGAGACTAAAAGATCAGTTTAGCAAAAACCTGGCAGAAAGAAGTAAGAAAGAAATATTTCTTTTATTTTTTTAAACTTGTTTCCATTAATTTCCTTTCTTATCCATTGACTTGCTACTCCCTCAAATACCTCACTATCTGTGGAAGATTCACCTTTGAACAAGAACTGTCAGGTTTCTCTTAAAAAGCTTTTAGAGGGTTTCAAACTTGAAATAATTTTTAAAAAATACAATATTTTAAAACACATTGTTGCTACTGAAATTATAACTCTTTCAACTAGTAATAATTTTACTTGTAATTCCTCTCTTGTTTTACTTTTTTTAAGTGCTGTACTTGATCCAGGAATTAAATTTTGGTTACTACCTTATTTAGTTCCAATTCACTATCCACTCCACTGGGGTCTACGAGAATTGTAGAATTACTTATCTGCTTCATTCCAGTTTGCATTACAGGAGGTTCGAGCACAGTTTTTTTAATTGCTTCCCTACTATTTCAGACATCTTGCTTCATATGGTAATGTGCATAAAAATTTGAATTTGTTTTCTTCCTGAAAAGCTGCACATAATTACTTATTAACTAGATTAATCTTTTCTTATCTTTAGGACATTCTGCTGATGCTTTCAGACTAGTCTGCAATTATTTTTTTCCTTTTTCATCTAATCTGTAATAAATATCTAGCATGCCAGGGTAATGGATTTCACCTGAAGATCTCAACATGATTTGCAGACAATAATTAATTAATTAGTTTCACAACCTGTCTTTAAAATAGGTGAAATTGAAATGCAGCCTGCCAGCACATAGTCATTAGCAACATGTTGCACCATTAACTGTAGCTGCTCTATAAGCAGGTGGTGTAATCTGCTTCTCCTGAGTATCAGGGAAGGTTCTGCTCAAGTGGCACCATGTTTAAAAAAATAAATAAAAATCATCTGGTTGGGTTGTTTACCTGGTGTTCAGATGTAATTATGTGCCATACGGACATATGTAGGCATACAGTATGTCTGTAATATGTATTGCAGAATAGTGATCTGCCATCATTGCTGTTGCGTTTTTTAGCAACATAAATGTTACTACAGGTATTTGTCCAGGCATGGTATTTTTACTTATAAATGCATTTCACTATGTCATGTAGCTGAACTGGAAAAATTATAAAGATATATATAAGGTGAACAGAGAATTTGTCGGAGTGAAACCCTGAGGGAACTTCTCATTATTCATCCTCTTCTATTTATACAGGAGGATCATTGGCTTTCCTTCATAGTGACCCATCACTGACCTGTGACCAGTAATTTTAAACAGACTGATTCTGTGTTTTTCTGGTTTACCCTAACCATATTACTGGTTGAATTGAACTCCTTAAAACAAATTAGATACATCTATAGGGTTTGAAATTAGTGGCAGTGAAGTTAATAGCATCTGAATCAGGAAGCAAAAGCTTTATTGTGAATATCATAACGATATGGTCATAAAATGTGCAATAAAAAGTGACATATTTTAAAGTTTGCATAAAATGCGTAGGAACCCATTTTAAGCCCACATTTAGTATCCAAAATCAAAATTTTTTTCCAATCTCAAATTTAGCTGAGTTTGAAGTTCTTGAAAGAGGGAGAGTGGGGCAGGAAGGGAGAAAGAAAGAATTAAGGGAGTCAAGGGGGAGAGGGAAAGGAGGAAGGAGAGAGGGAAGGGTGAAGGAAGGGGAAAGCAGTGAGAGAAGGGAGGGAGGAGGATAACAGAAGAAGGCCATAATATTCTGTAAAATATAGTGGGTTTGCTTGAACTTTTGTGATAGCAATATGTAAATCTTTAATATCATTGAGTCCTACAAGCTGCTAGAAATACTCACATGCAATCAAAACGTTTTCAAAAGCAGCATAACTGCTTTAAACATCTGGCCATTAACCAGTCCTTAAGTGTGTATACCTGATGTCTGTTACTGACTCTTAATCACATGTATGAAGCTGAATACAAAAGCTGTAATCTTGAAAAAGGATGAAATAAGCAATATTTGAAAAGATGGGGTTTTTTCCCACTTACCCATCCCTAAATATAGCCTTTATTTCTGTATTCACTGACTCTTGTGTTGGTTTTCTTTTCAGAGGTCAGGCTGAGCAACCAACTTGGTCATCAAGCTTTTTTAATATTGGGCATAAACATTATTTCCCTGATACTGAAAAACTTAATTAGAAATGACCAACAGCAGAACAAGGAATTCCTTCATTGTCTTAGGGGTAAACTATCCAGGTTTGCTAATGGCAGTTGTTGTAAAAAATATTACTCCATTGCAATGGACTGTAATATTCCTTCTTAACCATGTAAAACAAGGAGATTATCCCACTTCTTTCCAAAGACTAACAGGAGCCTCTGTTGAGGACTGCTTTCTCCTCTTTGGTATTACCTTCACTATACCATGAACTAGGGGAAGTTTTTAACCAGAATTGGTTCTAGTCTCAGCTGGGGTTCTGTGGACATCTAACAATGTCTTCTGCAAAGACTTCCAATTTTTTATTCCTCTTTTTCTTCTACATGTATCTCTGAGACACTTTCATTAGCAGTGTTCCTTAGGATTATGAAATCTATCTTTTGGAAGAAGAAGTTTTGAGTGTCTATAGAGGACTAACCTCCAAAAACTAATGATATAATTAGGGCCTGTTTCTCAGTGTTAAGTATAATCAGGTCATGCTCATTGGTCTGTAGGGTTCCATTAATTTGAGATCTGGCAACTGAATATTTGTTTTAATTGTGCACTGACATCCAAAATAGATTTGTTTTCTCTTGGATGCAATGTCTTTTATGTTAGAAAATAATCATCTTCTAATGAAGTTCTGTTACTTGCTGCAAGGTCACCCTGGTATAAGGCTCATGGACTTAACAGTACATGGCTTACAAGTCCTCCGCAACTGTATGTTTTTATTTTTCCAAATACTAAAAATGATTGATAGGCCATCTTTGTGGACTGTGGTTAACATACTGCATGTAGGCATTCGAAAGTCCATTTTTCTGAATCATAAGCAACTCTGAAACACATCAGGTTTGTGTGCTGACTTGGATCCACCAAAAATCTTCCTGTGCTTAGAAACATAGAAAACAAGTGTTTCCTGCTTTTGAAACACTTATTTTCACCTACTTCCATTGTTTTCCAGGGTCTACTATGGAAGAACTGTTTCCACCTCTGTCTTAAGTCCCTGCCTTTCTTTTTTGATTCTTTTCTTATGTGCTCAATGTACCTGTAGTACATATTCATTCCTCTAAGTAAGAACAAGGGATTTCAGGCAGTATTATAAAATTGAATAATATAGTTATGTTTTATCGCAATTTTTTGTCTGAAATATATCTATACTAGCAGTATATATATATATATGTTAGCAATATATATATACTAAGAGCAGCATTGAACCCTGTGCAGGACATTTTAAATATGTTGTTTATTTATAAAATATGAATATTAGATATTCAGCTCTTCCCACTTCATTTCAGAAACATGTGTTTACTATTAAGGTCTCAAAGATGACAAACAGTGCACAGCTCTTGCATAAGCAAACTTAAAAGCAAAATTATTCTTCCTAGTCTAGAAATGTGGGTCTGAATCATCTCTTCTTCCTATAAATCTGCCTTTGACTAAGAGAATCTTTCATTGTTTCCAAGTGTATAATTAACAAATGCCAACAAAGTTGTCTACTTTAAAGAAATGTTGCTTCTTTTTGTAGTTTAAAGTTTACAGCCTGTAAGCGTTCATTTATATTGTGGTTTTCTATACATTGTCGAGTGTTTTTAAGTATGTAAACTCTCAGGAAGTGGGGTTCAGTGTTGACAATGTGTTTATACAGGATTCTTGAGGAAACTGAGTGGAGCTGTGGGAAGGCAGACTGACTCGGAACTTCATTCCATTCCCAGTCTGAGAAATCCCACCAAAATGTACTCTTAAATGTGGCAAAAAACCAAAATCTTTTCAAGAATTCTTATCCAGATCAGGTTAATCTCAGACATTTACTTTGACTCTATGATAAGCAGCAAATTATTTTAAGATTTCTTGAAGGAAATCTCAGAAAGAGCCCTCAGAAGTGTTGGTGTCCAGTCTAGTTTACCTTGGCATGAAGAATACTGATGTCATCTATCTGGACCTCTGTAAGACCTTTGACACGGTCCCCCACAACATCCTTCTCTCTAAACTGGAGAGGTATGGATTTGATGGGTGGACTGTCCGGTGGATGAGGAATTGATTGGATGGATGTATCCAGAGGGTAGTGGCCAACGGCTCAATGTCCAGATGAAGGTTGGTGACGAGTGGTGTTCCTCAGGGGTCCGTATTGGGACCGGTACAGTTTAACCTTTTCACCAGTGACATAGACAGTGGGATTGAGTGCACCCTCAGCAACTTTGCAGAGGACACCAAGCTGAGTGGTGCAGTCCACATGCCCGAGGGACGGGATGCCATCCAGAGGGACCTGGACAAACTTAAGAAGTGGGCCTGTGTGAACCTCATGAGGTTCAACAAGGCCAAGTGCAAGGTCCTGCACCTGGGCCGGGCAACCCCTGGTATCAATACAGGCTGAAGGTGGAATGAAGGGATTGAGAGCAGCCCTGCTGAGAAGGACTTTGGGGTACTGGTGGATGAAAAGCTGGACATGAGCCAGCAATGTGCGCTCACAGCCCAGAAGGCCAACTGTATCCTGGGCTGCATCAAAAGCAGCATGGCCAGCAGGTTGAGGGAGGGGATTCTGCCCCTCTACTCTGCTCTGGTGAGACCCAACCTGCAGTCCTGCGTCCAGCTCTGGAGTCCTCAGCACAGGAAAGACATGGACCTGTTGGAGCGGGTCCAGAGGAGGGCCATGAAAATGATCAGGGGGATGGAACACCTCTTCTATGAAGAAAGGTTGAGAGAGTTGAGATTGTTCAGCCTGGAGAAGAGAAGGCTCTGGGGAGACTTTATTGCAGCCTTTTAGTACTTCAAGGGGGCTTATAAGAAGATGGTGGCAAACTTTTTAGCAGGGCCTGTGCGACAGGACAAGGGGGAATGGCTTTAAACTAAAAGAGAGTAGATTTAGACTATATATGAGGAGGAAATTTTTTACAGTGAAGGTGGTGAAACACAGGAACAGGTTGCCCAGAGAGGTGGTAGATGCCCCATCCCTGGAAACATTCAAGGCCAGGTTGGACGGGGCTCTGAGCAACCTGGTCTAGCTGAAGATGTCCCTGCCCACAGCAGGGTGGTTGGACTAAATGACCTTTAAAGGTCCCTTCCAACCCAACTATTGTATGATTCTAATCTATGTTCCTAAGCAGGAACAATTTCAATGGACAATTTTAGTATATTTTTTAAAATGTCTTTATCCCTTTGCATTCCCCCCCTGCCCTGAGTTTGAGGTGGCCTTTTCCCATGTCCTTAGCTGTGTATGGCAATTTATGGCAGCCATTCATAGTTTCAAGTATTGAAAGAGTTCTTAACTGTATGGTAGTCACCTCATACTTCCCTTGGCCAGGTAGAAGTTAGCCAGGAGCATCTACTGCTCTTACTAGTACTCCAATTATTTGTCGGAAGTCTGAAAACTGAGACTGGTCTTTGAGGTTGTCATATGAGGTTTTCAATCCTGCATGGCAGATCAAAAAGTAAAACTTATTAAGAGTTTAGTTCTAATTACTATTGGCACTTTTAAAAAAATAATTAAGACTTATCACATGGTTGTGCATTGTTTGTTTTTGGGCAATCACTAAGTAATGCACGCATGAATAAATGAGTACTTCTACTTACAAACAAATTTAAAATAAAAACTGTAACATTATAATATTAATTCAAGTAGCCTGAACATTCCCTAAATATTAAGGGATCTGGTGAGAACCCACATATTAAAGCTGTTAATACTCTTTTAAATAAAAAATCATTTCTGAAGCAGCAAGTCTTTGAAATTCATCATAGAGAAAGCCAGAGGCTAGAGAAGTACCTTTTATTTTTGTCATGAATTTCCATTCTGGTATAGCTGAGTCGTAGGCTGTCAGAAATCCTGGCATTTCCTTTCTGTTTGCTTTCCTCAGGAAAAGGTTGGCAGCTTCCCAAAATAACAACTGAATAAGAACATTCTGAAGAGCTAAATACAAATATTAAAATCCTGCTACCCAACCAGCTGCAGCCCACATGGCACTAGGAATAGAGCAACAACATCAATGGCAAGAGAAGAAAAGGCAGAGTAAGCTCCCAAACACGTTCTCTCCATCATGCCAAGAATTTTCTGTGCTGCTTTATGTGCTTCTCTGTAGGACCTCTGCCCACCTCTGTTCGCAGTGACAGAACACAGCTTGCTTGTTAAATATCAAAAGTGGTTTAGTTATTGATGAGAGCATTGCAAGCAGAAAGGAAAGTGTTAAAATTGAACACTGTGAATGCTTGTTACTTTAATCATGCAGGTTGGTTCTTTGCAGGTTTTGGTAAATCTTTTCTTGTCTATGGTGCACCAGTTGCTGGGCAGCAGCTGTTTCTTTGCGGATCCTTTCTTCCAAGGGTTAGGTTTATAAATGCTTCTTGGAAAGTCACCACAAAGGATCCCCAGAATGTCCCCTTCCCTCCTCTCATCTCCATGACTTGCTGAAACTCCATTCTGCATGTGAGGAATTAAAGCTTCAGAGGAATTATCGCCTCTGCTGCCAGCCACAGCAATGTGGTATCTCCTGTAATTTGGTCAGCTCAAGCTGAGTTCTTACTAATCCTTCAGCCAGAATAACAACTACCAAACCCATAGGTACAGATTACAGTTATAGAATTAATGTAGCTCACTCCCATGCATTTTGCAAGATACTCACCTGTAAAATTCCCAGTTGCGTGAATTTGAAGAGGTAGCACTGAAGGTGTCATTTTGAGATGGTACATGTATGACTTGCTAGCTCAGCCTGCAATAGCTTTCTGAAAGGTAATGCAGAAGGCTACTATACATTCACTTTTCAGAGAAAACAATCTTATCTGCACTTCAGATAACTTTTCTTTTGTGTTGTTTTAGTTTCATTTGTAGAAGAGCTAATCCTGATCTTCTGATCTTGTTTTTAGAGACATGGTAAGCTGCACAAAAGTTGCCAAATTGAGCAAAAAGCAGAATTGTCATGTAGTTATTAGAAGATGGTACATTGTAAAAAATTGATTTTCCCAGTATATTTCAAAGTTAAGTCACATCCTTCTTCAGAGCTGCTGTTTTCACTGCCATATCATTCTTTGCTGCCAGAATCACAATATTTTTCCCTGTTACTGATAGCTAGAAAGTTCCCCAACCACAGATCTTTCTTACACGTCTTGGACAGAATAGATGAGGCTTTGCCATGTGGGCTACACAGTTAAACACAGCTAAACTATTTATATAGTGCTTTATGTGGTTGCCTGCATTTATAATTTTCTGAGAATAGTTTGCATTGGTTTTCCATATTGTTTTGCAGGAGATTTCTAGAATATTAGTTTGCCTTTTATTTTCTGGACAGTGACTCTTTTCTTATGAATTTTCATTGATGTTGAGCATGTCTAACATCCTGTTACAGAGAGAAGCTGTTGAGGTTATTGAAGACTGCTAATGTACATGTTGAAGTTAATTTTTATCCCATTTAAACTCAGTTTTCACCTTAAAATGCTTATGTTGTGTAGGTGGTATGTGACATGATAAACCGAGGCTTGATGATCAGAACAGAAGATGTATTCGGTTCTGAGCTATACACTTTGTGTGTCCTCAGAATTCATGGTAGAAACGTTCTTTTGGAGCAGGAGGAGGAAAAGAGGATAGTGAGGGTTAGGAGAGCTTCCTCTGAGGTAGTATAGCTGCCTGTTACGGTGAAGTGACAGACTTCACCCTGTAGTTAATTAAATTGATTTTGAAGAATGCAATGATGGAGGAACATTTCGAAGTACACTGTATGATTATGGTCTGTTGCTCTCTGAATGCAGAGCCAAATTAAATAAATTAAATATGATCTCAGGGAGCCAATTTTGGTGATAATATACTACAAGTAGTGACATTAACTTCATGGAAGTTGCATAAGGGTAAGTCATCTGAGTATTTGTTCCATCACATTGCTACAGAAGTTGTAGGAGAATGGATCATATTCAGATGTTTGATAACTATTTGTATTATTGTATCTAGGCTCTATTTACAGAGGAGGGCTCCCCCCATTAGACTGCTCTTTGGCACTTTATTTCAAGACTTCTGATCTGCTACATTTGCTATGTGAGACATTAGCAATTTATCCAGCCCAAAGGTGACATGAGATATTCAGGTACAACTCACAATTGTTTCAAAGTACGTTTTGCAACGGAAGGATGTGTTGTGCAAAGCACTTCAGAGCTGTGTTCAATTTTGAAAATTAATTTGAAAATTAATATGAAATTTAATGAACTACCACCTTAGAAGCACTCTGGTGTTAGCAACAGTGCCAGAAAGTAATAATAACAGAAGCATAAACTGGATCTAGACCCTCAACCATAAACAACAGCATAACGTAATTTTAAAACCCACAATAATTTGTGGGACGTATAAGCTTACTAGTGAGGCTTCTGCACTGATCACAAAATTTGTCTGTCTTTCTTTTATGGTGCCTGAAACCCACCCAGTCAGTTTGCTGCTTGCGTCCTGTTACTAACAGCAAGGTATGAAGTACCGTGTCTTCTTTCTGCACCTTTGCAAGCATCGTGGCCTGCCTGCTCTCTGAGAAAGGCCAGATTCAGACAGCACCGAGCCTGTGCCACAAGGAGATTCTCTCCAAAACAGAGATCTGTGAAAAGGAATTTGACCAGAGTACCAGGGAAAAGGTCAATGAAAATAGAGTTAACATTTCTATCTAAAATGCTGTTCTTTGGTCTTGGGGTGAGGAAGTGTGGTGATGTTCAAAAGCACTGCACAGCAATATGGATTTTTGTCATAGCATGCCCAAAGTAAGCCTCACGTAGGTTATAAGAAATCAATACTCTTGCAGTGTATGGTAGGTCTTTAGCATTATTCCCTACTAGATTCTTGATATAATAGTAGGTGTCTCTCTAGTAAAGCCTGACCTAAGGAAGCAGTTCCATTAGAGGATTCCTCTTCTCTAGTGCTTATAGCAAAGGAGGTGTTAAATAACACACTCTGTAAGATATCCCTTAAAGAATTATAATTAGTGCTTGTGAAAGGAGCGAAGATACTGGGATAATGAAACTGTTAATAGTTCACAAAATAGACTTACAGAGCACTAGCAGTAAAGGCCTTTCATTACATCTATGTATTAATTTCAGTACACACCCATTAAAAGGGTTGATTTTGATGTCCTAAAACTGAGCTATGAAGATTAAAATCCATTGATTTTTCTTACCAAAATTTTTACCAAAAATGGGAGAAGTAGAGCAGAAAAACTCCTTTACTTCTCAGTATTCTTTATTTATAGTCTCTGTTTGTTTTCTTTAAGCCTCACAGCAAAGTTTATAATTACTACAAAGCATGGCAAAATTTGCTTGGATTTTGACAATGATAGGAGTGGAGATCTCTGAATCATGGAATTGCAGACTTGGTCACTTGGAAGGGACCTGAGGAGGTCTCCAGTCTAACCTCCTGCTTTAAGCAGGGCTAGTGATAAGATCTGACCAGGTTGCTCAGGGCTTTATCCAATTGGGTCTTGAAAACCTCCAAGGATGGTGACTGGACAATCTCTCTGGGCAACCTCCTCCACTGCTGGGCTGTCCTTGTGGGAATAAGGGTTTTTCTCTACATCCAGTCAGAACTGCTCTTGTTTGACCATTGTCTGTTGTCCTGCCACCACTGTGAAGAACCTGGCTTCATCTCCTCGAGACCTTCCATGTAAGGCACTGGGGACTGCTGTAAGATTCCCTGAAGCCACCTTTCCTCCGGATTGAACAAACGCAGCTCCTTCACGTGCTCTTCACAGGGCAAGTGCTCCAGCCCTGAACATCTTGGTGGCCCTCCCCAGACACACTCAGGAGATGTTTAGTGATAGATGTATTTGTACTGATGGGATTTACAACTTCTTTCTATATAAGCCTTTGAATGGAATTAGTTTCTAAAGGTGAGAACCACTTAGGCAAATATAATGCATGTGAATGGGCCCAAACTAGCGACTTCTAAGAGCAATGACTGGCCCTGTAACATGGTAGATAACAGAACTGAGCATCAGCCTCCATTTACAGTCTCATAATATCCGGTGTGGTGTCATGTTACCACATACTTAAGCTCCTGTTTTGCAAGAATCTGCATAATTTTGCAGGAAATTTCAGCTATAGCTGTTTATTTTAACCTTCAAAATATGTGTGTGTCTGTCTTTCATGAATCTTGTCACTAGTATTTTATGTAGGAGTGAGATATTTCCTGAATTTGGAGATTGTTAAAAACTTCTAAAGAATGAAAAGAATTTTGTATTACAATGATCTGATAGTTTAGAGATAATGAGTTTTAAAATGTTACTTTACTCGATACCATGCAAATTAAACAAAATGCATCAGCTTACCGAAAAAATACGTGTTTTAAAATACTTGCATAAAACTAGTGCTGTACAACAAAATTATACTTTTCTGCCTATACTTAAATGTTTCTAAAATGTTAAAATAATGTGTGAAGCTTTACTTTTCTATTGCATAGTCTTGGTGTCAAGATAGTAGTAAGAATAATAGAATATGGCTCTACTGGTGCCTTCATTTAAATTGATAAAACTATCAGCTTTATTAGGAGTAATTTTGTGCTTACTGACTTCAGCAGATTTTCTTCTGTAAGGATGCCACTGAAACCAAATTTTAACATTAAAAAGCATTCACCACTTCAAAAAAAGAATTGGCAGATAAGATGAAAAGATTAGTAGCGACAATCTAAGTTTATCTAAATTTAATTTTAGGGGAAGAATACTAGTATAAAAATTGTTTTCTGCCCTGTCTTCACTTTTAGTTGATCACTGAAATGTGCTCTTCAATCTAATATTGAATCAGGTGGTGGTAGTTCACTCTTGCTGTACATATCAGTGGTATCTGATATTATGCACAGCAAGTATCTGCTCCACCAACTATTTTCTCCTCCCTGAAAGTGTAAAATGCTTAATTATTCCCAGCTGAGGGTCATTTTTGATCAGGGTGATAATCAGTTTTTCAAGGTTTGGAAAGTTGTCCCAGAATTCTGGTGCTTTCAAGAGAAAACTGCTGCACCCATCCAGTGTCCACTGCATGGTTGGATGGCCTTTGTATTTCCTGTAAAAGCATTGGTGCTTGCTTTTGAAAAGACCTCTGCGTTTTGCAAAACAAATATGCTTTTGAAAGAAAGTAGCAGTTTATAAGGAAGCCTACTGTACGACACTGGAGTGTTCTGCCTTGGGGGATTTCTTGACACAGGATAGCGTTGTTATGCCCAAAAAAACCCAGAATTTGTAGAACAGGCAATTTTCTGACCTATTTTCTGAAATTTAAATTCTATCAGTTTCTTCTTCCTTGCTGGATTTCACTGTTATGTGGCTTCTTCTTGTAAGTATCAGGGTGGAAATTAGCTCTGCAATTGCAAACACGAATGTAAAAACACAGTAGTGAAATCTTTTCTTCCAAAGTGATGCAGCAAGTAACTAATCCTGCAGCTGTTATTACAGCTTTAATTAAAGGTAGATACTCATTATAGAATACCTCTTTTGAAGTAACTGCCTAGTCTTGGTCTCCTTAATTAATTAAAACTTGGGACCCCGAATACCATATTGGCTTTTTCTTTCCCCAACCTCAATATTCCCTTCTGCTGCAAAGTAAGCAAATGTATGGGGAAATGCACCCCACCCCACCCAGAAGAAAAAAAAAAAAAAAGGAAGTTTAATACATTTAAAAGTCAGAATATTCTATGACATTTATGGGATACACTCTTTCTACATCAAAATCTATAGTTTACGATCAAACAACTAGTCTGATTTATAGAAATCAGTATACAGAAATGACCTTATCACTGTAAATTACTTTTTACTTTTGAATGTATATCATATGCATTGTTCGAATTTGGCACTCTTCTTCCTCCAGCAATTGAGCCTAATTATGTTTGTGTTGACTAGCTTGAGTGTTGCTAAGAGTGAATGAGCAGACTAATGAGGGCATACAACAAGAATCATCTTTGATTTCCAGGGAATGCAGGAATGGATGTCCAGTTGGTTGTCAGATCACGACTTTGACTTTGCATACATGTCCTTAAATCTGGTGAGGATTTTTCAGCTAGCACAAGCTTTAGGTTTCAAAATGTAATCCTTATTCCAACTCTGGAAGTAAAACCTACTTTTTCTTGCAAGACTACTTTGATGCTTTGCAGAATTAACTCCAAAATTAATAAGCTAAATGGTTTAAGAACAATTCTACTAGAGAAGACGAAGAGTGTTTCCCTGTAATTCCCAAGTTACGATATAAGTTCATAGTTGTGCACATGCATCCCTCTCATGCCACCAACTTACTGGCATGCAGGCTTACGTATTTATTTCTGTCCTCCCCTCTTCATAAAGATAGATATGGCCATTCTAGTCAGTGTTGGTTTTTAGTTTTTATTACTCATTCTTGTTTTTTCTTTTCTGTATATTTCCGGTGTATCAGCCTTTGCAACCGCAGATGCTGCAAACAAATTAGCATCTTAGATATCTGCCATAGGAAAATGTTAGAATGATTTTTGAAGGCTGTACTGTTGATTTTAAATATTTCATGTATTCATGTCAGTGTACGCTAATGAATCCATTCAGGATTTCTCTTTTACATTTAAATAGATCCTTGAATGTAATGAGCATCTATTTCTAAAAGATCTGAAGAAAAGGAAAGGTTAAGAAGAAATCAGGGAGTTCAGAGGGAGGGGGACACAGGTAATGCACAGAACTATTTGAGAACAGACTTTATTCTTTGGTCTTTTTACATAACACACTTGATCTGTCTTGGCAGATTTCTGCTCAGACAAATGTGAAGCAAGACAGATGAATAAATAGGGTTGCCATTTTCAGTTAACGCTGTGTAACAAGACTGAAAGAGATGAGGTCCTTAGAGTCAAGATAAACTTTTGTGATTTTCAGTCTTTCCTTTGAAATTTAGATAAAGAAATATAATTTGTACTGTTAAAAATCACATTTAGGTTTTATTTTTAAAAAGTCAATAAAATGAATAGGGTAATGCATGGACATATTACCTAAGATTTTGAAAGAATTGAATTATTCCATGCTATTCAGTTTCTCTCTGACTGGTGGATTTGTAGAGTCTTTTTGTTGCCAGATGACATGTTATGGTAAGGCCAAGTCCCTTCATTTTTACTACTTCAGGAGCTGTCTTTTTACCTATCCTAATGACATTGTTATTTTACTTTTATTTTTTGTAAGTCAGTTCTCATTAATATTTCTAATGTTTTAAGTACAAGTTTGGCATAAGTGAGTATTTTAGTTCTAAGCAGGTAAGATTCAAAAAGGTGATTCAGACGACTGACTGGAGACATAGCTTTTACCTGGGTGTGTGCAGCGTTTACCAAATTTTGTGAGTGAGGTAAATGTTTCAGTTCCGGAATAAGATGAGTGATTGTAACTTAACGATTACACCATTAAAGTTGAGGTACAGATAGTTTAAAGATTAGTGAAAATGGTAAAGCATGCTCACTATCAAGCCTGCTCTGATACCTGTGAAAGGCTTTATTTGATTTGAATTTACACCTGAGACATCTCATTGGAACTTTTCATGAAGACTCTAGTGGATAAGAATATTATCTTTAAAAGGTACACAGATAACTGTTCTCCCTCTGTTATTTCCTCTAACGCTTCAATACTAGCTCTTCCAAAATTGCTAATGATATGTCAATAGTATTTAATCTCCAAAATATCATTAACGGGACATTGCTTTTCCCAGTCAGAAATACTTTATCCCCATAGGTTGAAGGGCATCAGTAGTGTTCAGCACTCTAATCTTCTTGAACCAAGCTCTCAGCAGCTGAGGAAGTTTCATCCCAGTAAGAGTGCTGAACCAGTATGGATCCTAAAGTCCTCAACTCCTCCAGCTCTTCAGTGTCTGCTTATTGACTCCTTCAAGCTCTTGAGCTATTAGCTTTAGAGAAGATGATTAAAGAAGAAGAAGCCCCTTGTACAAAAACATTATCTGAATTTTTTTTATGCACACTGCAGTTATATTTTGATGGTTTAATTTTTTCCACTGTGTTCATATTGCTGTTTCCCCTTCCCTTCTCTTCCACTGGGTTTCCTTTTCCGCATATAACCAATCACTACACACACCCACCAACTTTTTACCAGACTTTGGTACTTGTGACAAATGTCACACAAGCAATCACCTGACTTCTCAAAAAGAAGATCCAGTGGTCTTGGAAAGCCTTCCAGGTTAAGTGGTACCACATGGAAAGTATTAGAACTTTTTGATGTGTAAAAAATATTAGTGTGTTAGCTGCCCAGTGCAAGCTTCAGTGAAGTATTTTATATATATGTTTATACAATGCAATAATGTGTGTCTTTTCTGTTTTATTCAGGTCATTGCCATCGTTATGGATATGTTTACAGATGTGGATCTCTTTAGAGAAATTGTGGAGGCATCTGCTAGAGGGATTGCAGTGTATCTCCTGCTTGATGAGTCAAACTTCAGTCACTTTCTGAAAATGACGGAGAAACAAGGCTGTCAAGTTCAGAGGCTCAGGGTAAGGTTTCCTGTGTTCCTGTGCATGAACGCTCACTACTCATTCCTCCACAACCTACTGAAAAGGGACTATTATTCAAAAAGTGATTATCAAATACTGCTTTTTCAAATTAACTAAGAGGTATAAATAGGTAACCTTTCAGCAGAACCTTCTCTACAAATGTTTTTCTCTTTAGAAAGATTGTTATCTTTTTCATGTGTCAAAACAAAAGTATTTGATAGAATGACATAATTTTTCATAAATTATTTATAAAATAATTTTCCATTATTATGTATTCAGGAATACTATAAG
>VZTQ01013444.1:0-27262 GCA_013400755.1 Pelecanoides urinatrix | reverse complement strand
TATGTATTCAGGAATACTATAAGTTTGAAAAATTTAGCTTCTTTTTGCTTTCCCTTAAAGTAGCCTGCAAATAGAGTCATAAAGCTTATGTAAATTAATAAATTGCATACTTCATTTTATGATCTTTTTCTTTAAAGTTATTATCTATTAAAATGCTTTAAAAGGCCTTTTTTATTACTGTTTTCCTGAAATCTATATTATCATGTCTGTCTGCATCATGTCTTAGAGAGTATTGCTTTTATACTGAAATACGTCATTTTATCCTCTAAGAACGATAACAAGAAGACTATTGTTCACATTTTTCACAAGATGTCCTGTGCCATCCTAATATTTAACAGGGATTAGAATACAAACCATGAGCTGCACTGACCTGACATAAATAAATACTTCTAGATTTACTGTAATGTAGATAGCACTGAAGAAGTTACAAGGATGTTGCCAGAGTTTCTTTGCAAAGCTCTGAGCACTGCTTTGGCTGAACTTCCATATAGTTCCATTTGCAATTCCATGTTTCTGTAAGTAGTTAGGCTATGTTTGCTCCTGGCAAAAATACTGTGAAAGCTCTTCTTAGCAGCATTCATTTTAAGAACCCAGTCCAAAAATCAGATAGAAGGGTGGTGTATTTGTGAGGATAAAGAAGGCTTTTAGAATTTTGGAGCAAACCTGTATTTTATACCAGTTTTTGCTCTGAAGTATTGACTTAGGTCCTTAAAAGTATTCCTACACGACTTTCCATGCTTGTTTCTTGTGTATGAGTGTGTGGGATTGCCCTCTGGTGGCCGAATACACAGAGCTATGGGAACTTTTGGAAAGAAAACATTAAAAATATGTTGTGGGTCTGTAAACACTGGTCATGATTGCCTTCATGAAGTCAGTATCTGGCAACATTTCCATACTCTGGAACTTGAGATACCACCATTTGCTGATTACTTGGGTTAACTATGCCATAGATGTTGCCAAAAATGGTGTATGTCTTTTTATGGCATGAGTTTTATCTTCCCAATACAAAAGAAATTAGGAGCATGCATTTCAAGTGATATCTCAAAAAATGCCATAGTATGCATTTTCAAATTAATTCTGTGCAATGTGTATCTACAGCCGCTTCGAAAGCTTAACTTTTTTTGGTTGGGTTCAAGGTTGTCTTTTTAATATGTTTTTATAGACCTACAGGCATTTATACTGTGGTTGAAAGAATTAATGTACATACATTAGAGTGGATTTTGTATGGATTAGTGTGGGTTGGAGAGGTTTGGACTTGGCCTCTTCAGTGACATTATGTGTTATGTGTTTCTGTTTCATAACGATGGGAGAAATAAAATACATCTTTACTCTGCAAGGTTTACTTACAATACTTCAAGGTCTATCAGAAAATGAAAAATATATGCCAAAGAGAGTTGTGTGCTGGGTTTCCAGTTTAGCTTGTAATAAAACTGTTCAAATTAATGGTCTTCTCATCCAAGTGCTACTCCTAATGCCTGTTGCTCTGGGAATAGAAGCTTACTTCTCCCAAGTAATTCTCCTGTGCCTTTCCTGAGGATGAAGAGAAACCGCTGGGCACTATGAAAGAACAGTCAGTACTTTGGAGAAGTTTTCTCCCTTTCTCTTTTTCCCATCGCCTCAAGGTTCACAAAAAACAAACATCTTTAACTTTTTGTGCTCTTGGCTTTTGGTCCTCCCCTTCTGTTCAGTGAAAGCAGGAAGGGGACAGAGATGTATGGATCTGTTTCTTTTCCTCAGGATGTAGCACCAGCAGGACTGGTCTTATTCTCTGGCATGATTTGGTTCAGTCTTGCAGGAGTATGGCAGATGCTCCTCATGCCATGCGTTCATCATGAGGAGTTTCTGTAAAGCTTTTCTGGCTCATTACCTTCTCGGGCTCTTTTTCTCTTCCTTTGGATCAGTAAAAAATGAGATGCAGTGATGAGCGAGACTGTATTTTTGAATTCAGATTTACAATGCAGTAGTCTGTATGGAAAAAAAGAGGATTTTATTATTAAATCTACATTAAATGTCTTTGCAGACAGTTTTTCTCATTTGTAGTCTGACTGCATATCAGGACATGTTTCCCTCTTTATTGAAAGATATAACTGAAAAAATGGAGTGACTATATATTCTGTGATTATTATGTGGATTCTGTATAGGAGAATATGAAATCAGGGGTTTACTAGGAGCTTTTTCAGTCTTTCCTACAGCATTTTTTCTTGTGGATTGGCTTTTACTTAATGTTTACCTTAACATCACCAGTGGAACTCAACTCAAACAAACAATTCCTTTTTTATACTTTCCCATTTCTCTTTCCGCACTTTCATTTATCTGTTTCCTGACTGTCCTACATTTTTCCCCATTAATTAATACGTTTCTCTTTTTTTCTCGTCTGTCTAAGCTTCTTGTGATTAACTTTTTCTCCAGTCTGACTTCTTGTTCAGTCAGCATTTCCTTTGCATAGAAAGATGAAGAGTCATTGCAGATTCTGACTTTTTTCAGGTGATTTTTCAAAAACTAATAGCTAAATTTTTCGAGATGCTTTTTTTCCTGCTACTGACAGGTGCTGCAGCAAACCATGAAATAGATTTGCACTGCAAAATGCAGCACCGAGACAACAATTCCCAGAACCACCAAAACACTCAGTGCAGTAACTTAATTTTGGATTAGAAATAACGAACCAGAGTAGGCAATGTTGTTTAATGCCTAAGAAGTCAGTCAAGCCCCTCAGGTGATGCAAGATCTTTGCGTTTTGTTTGATATGAGGTGAGGCATGTGGCAGAAGCTCCATGCTCTGCAGAAACCTATTTTTACTTCTCTGGCAATAATGAAGAATCATCTTTCTACAGGAGGATATTGAAAGCAATCTGGCAGGAACTGTTTATCGCCTGATACTCTTCTCAGTATTTTTAATGAATTGCAGGAATGAGAAAATAGAAGCACTAATGAATTGATTTACTTTCCTTTTGTGAAGTCTACTCCCAGATATGCATCCTTAAATGCATAGTAGGAGCTGCTCATGAGAACTGATTGCTGCCTGTTATTTCTCAGCAGTGTTATCAAAATCATCACAAGTTTTCCAGTAATTCCAAGTCTAAGTCAAATTTGGTTATTAAACAGATGTGCACAGCACGATGTTGTATTTGTGAGCAAACTTCTGTGCTAAGGGACTCCAGATTCCAGTGAAGTAATTGAGATTTTGTCTTCAGTGGTCATTGAATTAGATTCGAGGTCAGAATAGAAGCAAACTTGAAAACTGCTTAGCATTTGTACACCAACTATTATATCTTAGTAAGAAGAGAGACCCAGGATGATAAACAATATTGGTAATGATGAACAATATGAGAACTCTGACTTTTTTTCCTTTAAAACTGTTAGGCTAAGTATTAGGTAGACATCCATTTTCTTCTTTGTGCATATTTGTGACAGCAAGTACAGGGTGAGTAATTGAACACTGATAAAAATAGACTTTACAAATAAAAAGTGCTGAAATGAAATGTTTGAGACCAGTATATTCACTGTACTTATCTATCACATTGGAGGGTTTTTACTGATGAAAATAAATGTGGAATGTTGAATTATACTTCAAAATTTTAAATCATGCTTGTGTGGGTCTCTCTGGGAAGATAGTGGTACAGGCGTACATAAAAAGAGGTTAGAGCTTGTTTCCTGCTCATCATTTGGGTATCATTTAACTGGATAGCCCTGATGGCCATCCTTAAACTGCAGCCACTGGATGTTTTAAATGTCCCTGAGTGTCCTACACCCTGCTCTTGGAGGAGGGAGAAGATCCTGTGGCTGGCTTCAAAAACCTCCTAGAACATCAAGTCCTTGATTAAATTATTCTTCCATATACATCCACTAGCAGTCACTGACAAAAACAGGTTACAGGACCAGACAGACTTTGCATTTGACTCGCTATGGCCAATCTGACATACTTTCGTGTGTCCCATCGGGCTAGCTGGGATCCTTCATGATGTGTGGTTTACGGTTTGCCCATGATTTTCCTCTCTGGATTCATAAAGGAATTATTGCTTTACCCACAATAATGCATAACACTTCTGCAGTGATCAGTGACACGCTACTGTTGGCGCTGTTAGCAGAGGAGTCCTGTAGCCTCAGGATGAAACCAAGTAGGAAGGTGAAGCCCAGCATTTCATACCAGGTGGGGCTTGCAATTCAGTACGTATATATTTACTGCTTCTAATCCTAAGTGGAATGCATTGTTATTATATATCCTCAAATATTGTCTGTATTTTGGGCAATTATTCAAAGTATGCATCCCTGGCACCTAATTAGAGGGTCTGAAGTAGATGAAGAATGCGACATGAACTGTGGAGGGAAAGGAAGTGTTATGTGAGAAAGGTGAGCATGGTCTCTGGCACACGCCTTTGTAATGCTGCCATGTTCCCGTCTTTTGAGTGGGTGACCTACCAAGACAGGGAAAGAGTTGGCAGGATTAAGGAAGCAGGATAGAAAAGCTACAGGAGGAATAATACTGAAGAGCAGGAAAAAAAAAAGGAGAATAGAGGAAGCAGTGACTACGATTTTTTTTTTAAAACAGCAGTTTAATGTAAATTTTATTCCTTTTTCGGATATGCCTGCTTGAAGTTATATTTCAACTTATGAGTACCTAAGGCAAAGCTTTTTTTTTATTTAGTATGGTAATTTGCAAGCCATTAGCCTTGCTTGTGCCTCCAGCATTCCAGATTCCCAAGTGATATCCTGTCCAATACCGATCAGGCCTTATCTCAATAAGATTTCATGTGTTCAGCTGGCATGTCTTTAGGCCAGCATTACTTGTTATGGTTATTTGAAAATGTATAAGCTGCCTTTCAAGTTACTTTTTGCAAATTATAATGACATAAATATAATTTAATATAGTTAAATATAAATCTGACATACAAATATAATTATATGGTATATAGAATTGGGTAAAGCAGTCATTGAAGTAAATGCAAATTTCATGACTAATTCAAGAAATTTTATGTTATAGTAAATAAAGGTTTACTATTGTGATAATCTTTAGAATGCGTAAATTCCAGTATTTTCTTTTTTTTTTTTTTCAGGAATTACTTTTTCCACACTATTTAGCTTTCAAATAAAAGCTTTTTATTTAATTTCTTTTACTTAAAGCTTGAGTGGCTGCTGGAGAAAGAATAATTTTCTTCCGTGGGATTGGCCTGTTCAAAGCTCAACAAAAACCACACTGGAAAAGCAGGAAAATTGACTTTCATTGATAAGAAAACTACTTATCAGAAGTGCAGAAAACTTGAAAGACATGATGCTAGATTGTCAAAAGTGATTAGCAGATAGAGATGCAAAATTATGTTAACCTTCCATTCAATAGTGCAAATTGGGTTGTTATTGTTATTGATTCTTTTTTTAGCTGTTTCTGAAAAGAGACCGAAGCATCCACCTGTATTTTCACTTTTAAAATTTTTACCTTTTAAAATTTTACAGCACGTCTAGAGAATACTTCTTTTATTTATCTAAAAGAGATAAACTTTATGTTTTATGTTTCTTGCACATTTCAAGACATTTAGGTCGCAAAAGTAATTTTTAAATGCTCTCTTTGTACATTTTAACTGAGTTGCATGTTTGTTCAAACACAGCTTGGCAAAAATGCTAAGTAAAAACTCATCTTATAAATAAATAAAACTTGGACAGCTTGAGTTAAACCATAATTTACCAACTCAGCACTTTTTAAGTGTAACACTTGCTTCTTTGATTTGATTTTTCTTTTGATAAAAGTTTTAAGATACCAACAGTGAAATATATACTTATTTAGAAAGCATGTGTTATTTGGAAATGTGCTTTCATTTAATGGAGATTTTCTCTTAATTTTTTGAATTTTCTGTTTCGAAAGCTAAAGTTCATTGGATTGTAGTAGACATTATCATTAAAACTCCTACAACCTCTATCTATTAGAACTTCATATATTTTAGGTAAACGTGTGATTGCTCCCATAGACAATAAAGGTTTATGTAACTGTATTGCAAACTCAGTCATACTTTATAGACTGGAATCTTAAATACTTTTGTAAGTTTAAAACATNCTATTCTATTCTATTCTATTTATTTTATCCCCTGATTTTGCTGAAATTACCCTCTACACAATCTTATACATTTTGCTTCATGAATAGTCCTAATCCATCTGTACCTGGCCTTTACAGAGCACATCTACTGTGATTTTCAACCTGTCCTTGTAGTAGTCCCATGAAGCAAGACATTCCTCTATATTCACAAGTCTTATATTTCACTATTTCCAGATATATAGTCTATGTAATAATCATATAGATTCTGTTTTCTTACTGCTAATGCTAAACTATGGATTTTACTCCCACTGGAATACTTGTAAATTACCACAGATTAGCATTGCTAGAACAAATATTGCAAGGCTAGAAACTACAGTAAATATTGAGATCGTTCACAGCTATATTCCAAGTTACTTTTGTCTTGTGAAGCATTTTGTATCTCACAGCCATGAGGTAGATGCTGTAGGTTGGTTTGCATTGAATATAAATTTTATTTTTTCTATAAATAAGCACCTTTCTGTAACAATTTCTGATAAATGCTTTTATATTTTTGTTTCTACACCCATGTAAGAACTTTTTAAAAATTATTATTAGTACAGTCTGGAAGGTGTTGTAACACTTCTTTTGAATTTTTTATTTCTAGGAGCTTGAAAAAACAAGTGACAGTAGAGAGAAAAAAAAAAAAGACACTGGCTTAGCTGAATCAATTTCATCCACAGTCTGGGAGAAAAATAGACGGCATTTTTGAGATCCAACATGGAAAATTTCCCAAGTGCAATTTACTGAGTTTGCATGAGTAGAACATAAAGATTCTTAATATAATATAAACTTAACTGCTGCATAGACTTTGTGCTACCTATGCATGTTGTGATAGCATCTCTGAATTTAGAAATGTGATTGATCTCATGGTGCAAAGCTGATTGAGAAATCTTGCTGGTGGTAAAACTGCAAGGGATTCTGGCACCAGGTGGTATCATTCAAAGGATCATCTCAGAGTGGGGTATCTGTGTTTGTAGATATAGCAGCCTTGTTCAATTAAAAGAAAAGTGATCCGGGCTCTTTAGGTGTTTTTCTCTGATTAGCTGAGATGCTTGGAAATCTTCTAAATATTGTGCATCTGATGATGAAGAGAATTTTTTTTTTTCCAGTACAAAACCTCTTTCTCTTGTCGAAGACTTCTTGTGCCAGAACCTCATTTCTGGGAGTGGTGGCTATGGAAAAGTGGAATTTCATTTTCTGTTGCCTAGGGATTCTCATTAGTCTTGAAGACAAAGCAATAACGCCATTTTGCATCCTTAGGGG
The DNA here is from genome assembly GCA_013400755.1 of Pelecanoides urinatrix. Lineage (NCBI taxonomy): Eukaryota > Metazoa > Chordata > Aves > Procellariiformes > Procellariidae > Pelecanoides > Pelecanoides urinatrix. The sequence continues at coordinate 19,941 of VZTQ01013444.1, read as the reverse complement.
TCAAGTTTGATCAGAGTTTAATTCCCTGCAGAGTTTATTAATATGCAGTAATGTAACTCTTCTCCCTGTACCTCTGACTTTTAAACCCTTGGATGCTAAATATGGAATATAGTACACCAACTAAAGTATTTAAATTGTCTTTTTCAGAACATGAGGGTGCGGACAGTAAAAGGACAAGATTACTATTCTAAAACAGGAGCAAAATTCCATGGAAAAATGGAACAAAAATTTATTCTTGTTGACTGTAAGAAAGTCATATATGGTTCTTACAGGTAAGATCAGTCACTGAGGTGTCTGTAGAAAACCTGTCATCTCAGTACCTCTCCTATTGCAAATTTGTTTTTTTTCTATTTCTGAAAATTCTTCCTGGGAACTCCATGGGCAAATTTGATTATCTTTTCTGTAATTTAACAAGTTATCATAGATACTTATTGCTAACGAGCCTAACATGGAGCCAAATTTTGAGATCCCCTGGTTTTTGGGGGTTTTTTGGGGTTTTTTGGGTGTTTTTTTTTTTTTTCCACAAATAAATAAGAAATAAAGGATATAGCTTTTGGTACAGGTGGAAACTTGCTAAAAAGAGAGAAAAATCCTGATTTGTCTTATATTGTCTGAACTATTCTTGTTTAACATTAACTCCAGAAAAGGCTGCCAAAATTATTTCATAAGCTCTCTTGGATAGTTCCTCCTCATAATAATCTTCCAAAGCTAACGTTATAGACCTATTCTATGGCATTCTGTAATGTATCATGGAATTCAGAATTGCCCAAGTTAAGTTCACATAGTCTCTCTTCATATTTGGCTAAGTTTCTTTATTCTACTTTCCATTTTATTTCCAGTGTATGTGTGCAAAGCATAAACTGGAAGAACTTACAGCTTTGCAGAGCTGGAAAAAACTTAAGTTAAAGCAGGGACAGTTTTGTCTCACGCATTATTAAATATTTTCCTTCTTTTCATGCAACACGTCTCTCCTTTGGCCTACTGAATTAGTTTCTGCCAGCGTAGTGCCTGGGTGCCAGATCCACAGCCACTGACTTTCATAGATTTCCACCACTGTAAGCTTTCAAAAATCTGGCTTTTTATTTCCTCTGAGACTTGGCCAGCACCAAATTCAGAGTCATGTATATAAATGGTAGTGAGGTAAGTAACAAGTTCATAAATGAATCAGTGTTAAGAGAGTCCAGGGAGAGTCTGCCTGCTTTGACATCTACACACAGTGTTAGAGTCTATGAGAATGTGATAGTTTTTCTCATTTCATTTTGAAAAATAACACTACTTTAAGACCTAACACCACAGGGGCTGGAATCATCAATTTCTGTAGAAATTAAGCTTGCTTTGTAAAAAATCTAGTGATTTATGACAGGAAAGACGAGTCTTTCTGAATTCTTGCTCTCTGAACTCAATTTAAAGTTTAGGTTTTTTCCAAATATTACAAAATATATTATTCTTAATTGTGCAAATTAATAGAAAAAACTCATGCAGCATGATTTGATTTAATCTCAGCACACTATTATTTCCTGAAAAATACAAAACTAACAAAACAAATAAAAGGAAATCAGCAAGCTATTTACGTGAATACAACAAACCTACTTTCTAACATCCAGAAGACAAATGCAAATAAAACAAGTTCATTGATTTAATTTTCACTTTTTCACTTTTTTTCACCCATGAAAATAGGATTGCAAAACAGATTTTTTCTTTCTTGTAATCTACAAATTGCATGCTTTTTACACCATATTAGGCTTGTTGAAACATCCTTAATGTACACGTTAATGTATTTTATCTCATTTTGTAGCTGTAAAGTTGCTATAGCTACTTAGCTTTGAGTATGTGTTCAGGCTTTCTAAGAAAACAGGAAAATTTCCTTCATCAGAATATCATCATTGCAATTAAAAGAAATGTTCATATCCAATCCGGTATGCATAGTAGAAAATGTAAACTTTTTAACAATTCTGAGGTGCATCTTTTTGAAAATGTGTTTAGAGTGAAGTACATTCAGAACTGTTGAAGCAGTTCTGCATATTATTTCAAATGTATTTTTTTCACAACATAACCACACATTAACATTCTCTGACTCAGGATTAAATACAGTGGGTCTAGTCAATCTTGCCTTAGTCTTTGTAGGGGTAATTTTGCTCCATTAGGTATTTGTACTCCACTGTTCTACATTTGTGAATACTTTTTTGCAATATCCACTTTTTATAAGGGCAATTAAGTAGTTATAGACTCATTCCTTCTCCCACTGAAAGCAGTGGAAAGTCTCCAGCTGAGTTCGATCGGTATTAGATTAGGCCTTCCAAATCCAAATTCCATGAATCATGCCCACAATTTATTTATTTGTTTAGAAAATATTTGTACAAAACGCAGGTTTGTCTGAAAGCTTTCTTACCAAGAAGGACCAGTGTAATACTTTAGTTCAAAAGAACTGTTTCTAATGGTCATTTTTTCTTTTTTCAGCTTTATGTGGTCATTTGAAAAAACCAACCTCAGTATGGTTCAAGTTATCACAGGACAGCTGGTTGAATCCTTTGATGAAGAGTTCAGGACACTGTACGCCCGTTCTTCTGTTCCTAGTTCATTTGCCCCAGAATTAGTGCGGGTAAACAGTCGCAGGACACTCTGGGATAATGATACATACCAACACTCAGTGTCTTCCTTGGCTTCAGTTTCTAGCCAAAGAAACCTTTTTGGTAGGCAAGACAAAGTTCATAAGATAGATCCTGCTTGTTGGAAAACTCGTGGAAGATATGCAGTAAATGAAATAGATAAATATGGATTGAGAAATCAAGCCTATAATAAACAACCATTTCATCCAGGTTTTAATATGCAAAATCCAATCCAGCAGTATCAACCTAGTGAAAAAAATGAGCACTGGAAGAGACATAGTTATGCTGGGGAGAAGCCAGAAAGGACACCTTATCTATTGCTCAACAGAGCTATTAATAGACCCAACAATCCATCAAATACTTGGAAAATGCCATCTGATAGCCTTAGTATTGTTTCTTCATTACGAGGAGGATATGCAAATAACTACAATACACCCCAGCAAAGTTTTGCCGATCAGTTTTCACGACCAAAGGTAAATCTTGCAGAAAGAAATTCAATTGTACGGCGGTCTTTTAATGGAACAGATAATCATATCCGCCATCTGCAGCAAAGGATGCCGACCCTCGAACACACAACGAAATCATTCCTACGTAACTGGCGAATTAAGTCATATTTGAATGATCAGTCAGATTATCCGGTAGAGTCTAATGGGTCAGCCTTGGGTGACAGATATGATAGCTATGACACAGCTGAAAATATTAAAGCTCATGCGTTATATTCTCATTCTCGCTTACGATCATCATTGGTGTTTCAGCCAACTTTACCTGAACAGCAGGAAGTGAGCAGCTGTGCAAGTTCTTCAAATTCAACTATAATTGGGTCAGAGGGAAGTGCAACACCTAAAGGGACATCTAATCATGCTCCAAGTGTGGAAAATGGAACAGATAATATCTTAGAAGAGCTTAGCCCAAACATCCCAATTAAATCAGATGCACCAAAAGACCACAGAATTCATATTGCAGACAACACAAAACCTAGTGTAAATTCAAATGCAACAGGCGACTCATCTCTCTACTTGTACACAACACTGTGTGCAGACAAACATGCAGAAAATTTGAAGAACCTTCAAAATGAAAATATGCTAAAAAGGAGAAGTTTTCCCATGTTTAATTCAAAGTCCATATTAGACCCTGGTGGCAACAAACATGCATCCAGTTATGTTTACAGCACATTGACTAGGCATAGACTTAAGCAACCACTTAGTCCAAAACTTCCAGAAGACATGCTGAAGAGCTGTAAAAGTTTGCACAGTGTGACCAACCACTTGCCACAGGAGGAGAAGAACCTCAAAGGAGAGCTAAAGAGCCCGACTGCTAGCAAGGCAATCTCTATGGCTGCTCTCACTGAAGCTAGCAAAGAGGAGTCTTGTAAGGATTGCACATCAAAGAAAGAAAGTAAGAATTCCCCAAGTTTTCTAAAGAAAGGATCCCAGAAATTGCGGTCACTTCTTAATCTCACACCAGACAAGAAGGAAAACTTGTCAAAAAACAAAGGTCCTGCCTTTTACAGAATGTGTAGTAGTTCTGACACATTGGTTTCTGAAGAAGAGAATCAAAAACCAAAGATTTCTGAGAATAAGACAGATTCTTCCCCAAGGAGAAAGAGAAACACATCATCAAATTCTCAAGGTAGCTTGAACAGAAGTAAAGAAGATGTCACTGGGAGCCCAACAAAGTCTCCAAAGTCTCCGAAGTCACCAAAACCTCAAAAACCTCCATCTGATGAAAGCAATAAAAAGTGTTCTCTCTTGTGCCCCCTTGAAAGTAAGTTCATAGAAACTGCAGGAGATGCCTCTACCCCAAGATTTAATACAGAACAGATTCAGTATCAAGACGTAAAGGAAATCAGCACAAATACTACTCCTGACAGTGCCCCTGTTTCTGCTCTTCAAAGAGCAAGTTCAATGACACCACAGCTGGCAAGCTCAAAACGCCAAGAGGAGCTAAGATCTCGTTTGAGTGAAAGGCGTGTTTATAGCCGCTTTGAGCCATTCTGCAAGATGGAAAATGCTAGCCAACCTGCAGGAAATGCACCCAACAGCAGTACACATCTCTCAGATATCAAAAGCAAGACCTTAGGGAATCATTACGGCAGGAGTAATCACATGGTAAGCTACAACTCAACTGCTTACCATCCGTTGCCGCCTAATGAAAACAAGCTGAGAGGATTTATGCAAAAGTTTGGGAACTTACTACACAAAAGCAAGTAAAACTTTTGTGGATTATGTTGAAATACAGCAAGAGTAGCAAAGCTGGATATAATCTTAACTGGACAAGACTGACAGGCAACTTTTGTAGAGCTTACTTGGGTTTCTTCTTGGGTCTAGGACTTTGGAATGAATGTACATATTTTTACATAATTATCCTAGAATTGTTATACTTAAGTCTTTACAGAAATTCTGTGTCCAGAAGATGTCTTAAGGGTTGTTTATAATGTTTATATTGTAAGATTAATTTTATACATTTTCCTTGTGAAGAAAGTATGTACTAGCACATAAGATTAAGTGTGGGGAAAAAAAGATGGAGGATGTTTTTAAACTTCAAATAATAATGTTTCCAAAGATTTGCCCTTTAAAGATAGGATAGCACTAGGAATAGTGGCTTGCATTTTTTCAGCATTTATGTACACTTTCAAATGATAAACACAAATCTTAATGCATTGCATGTTACTTATCTTTAAACTAATTTTTGAAAAACCTCTTTTAGGATTCATCTTGTTAATAATTTACCCCATAGCATTTATTGAGCTGTTTGTGCAGCAGATGGATCTATCTTACTTTATTGAATTTTCCATGTAATATGATATTTTTCTGAAGTATTTGGCACACAGATCTTAAAGTGGCCTTAATCTGAGCTTTCACAGACTTGTTTACATGGTTAAACTAGTGTGAATGTAGGATGAGCATTAAAAAAACTATTAAAATAAGATGCCTTGAAAATAACTTACAACTAGTTTAAATTTCAATGGGTTAATTACCTTTGTGTAACATGCCAATATTCTGTAATGTATTCTAAAAATAGCTTTTTGTTACATTTTTCTATTCGGTGTTTCAAAAAAAAAATTGTCTGTGGACTTCCATTTCTCAGGTAAGTTTCTGAGTTTCACATGCAACAGCCTGTTTTAAATGTTGCCAGATATACTTGCAACTCTGGCTTTAATGACCTAGTATTTTTTTAAATAAGGTTGCAAATACTTAGACTAGGCATATGAGGGAGATTGCAAGCTCAACCCTGCAATGCTGTCTCATGTCAGGAAGAATATTACAAGGCCAGGAGCAATTAGGCATCTAAAAATGAAATTCATAAAAGTCACCGCATCAAACCATAAGGCACCTCTCCTAAGCCAAAGAAAGCATCAGTGAAGGGTGATAGTAACAAGTGTTTAACCTTAATGGAGGTATTTAGGCACCTAACTGCAGTCTAAGGGACCCGTTTTTGTTCATCCGAGCTCTCAGTCATAAAAAATTGCCTGATATTAAGGGCCTATGCCAGGTTAGTGCTTACAAAAAACACAAGCAGGGTGTTTGGGCAGCAGTATGGCATCCACTTCTCATCTGCAATGTGCAGCCAGAACCTCCAGCTGGCTCACGCCCTCCTGGATGTGGAGTTTGTCTCTTAGGAGGAGGCCATAACTATTTAGCTGGAAGATGCTCTGCAACAGTTTTGTTCCAAATTCAGAAATTTGGGAAAATTCATTGCTGAAAGCTTATAATCCTTATACAGGGTCCTCATGTTTCAGGAGCGTGTTCTAGGAGACCACTTCACTCTTAGATCTGAAAGGTCCTACAGCATTCTATGGAGACGTCCCACTAGGAAGGTCTTGGCTTTATTCTTTAGAAAGAAACGCCAAAAATGCATTTCATGCACCAGCTAGATCGAGTTCATTTGTCTCTTCTACCTGTGGCCCTGGGAAGAGTTTTTATATGGAAATCTACTTCTCACCGAGAAATTGCTCTAGCTCCTGTGAACTCACCATAGTTATTGTCAGTGATTTCAGTGAAGCAGTGTCAGCTTTTTGTTCAAAGTGTTTCTCAGGCAGAGCCTTATTAGGTTGATGCATCATAGCAATAACTGTTTCACTGTGGGGATGGTATTTATTGATGAGAGTGGCAAAGTCTTGCACCTCGCTCATCTGCTGAAAGTTTAGGTCTCTCGTTTACCTGTGACCATGGAAGAGATTTTACAAATTTCTTGATGAACACTGGTCACTTTGTTCACTCCTTGCTGAAATACCATAGTTGGTATTTTTCCCAAATGAACATTTATACTGAAATATTCTGTCCTGACAGAGGTAGCATTTTCAGACCCAAGAGGTAGTGCTCCAGGCATATTTTCAATATAGGCACAACATACTTCCACAGCTATGCAGCCAACAGCAATGCAATACTGTACTTTCAATAACTCTTAATATTTTTGGCAGGGCAGATAGTTATTCAGGATGGTGCCTGAATTAACAGTACAGCAAAGGAACTTAACCAAGATGCAGGTGGTGCTAAAAAGGGCGTGGGTAGTTTTTAGGAGGATCTTTAGTTTTCCCTTGTACTCTTACGAGCTCTGACATACACTTGTAGGCAGTACTATATTTGGGAAGGAAATGAGAGAGGGAGAACAAGGGTCTTGGGGCAAGTTTTGAAGTGACAGTGCTTTCCATTTTGTAGTAAACTTTGGGAATAGATTTCTATTTTGATAGAGTTTGGAAATATTTTACTGTATTTTTCAAAGTAGATTGCTAATTAGAGAGTCCTGAGAAGGCAGATATTTTAATTTACCAAGTCATCTATGTTTATAGATATATACTATTTTGTACCTACACAGAAGATTAAGAGCCTTCAGTGAAGAGCCTGCTTATAGACTTAATAATGCAAAAAAAAATAACCACAGCAGAACTAGCTTTCTTTTAATTCTCAGACCTCTCCTTAGGGACCCCACATAGGAATGGTGCTACGTTAAGGCCTGATCTGAGATTAATTGAAATGAATGCAAAAGATCACCACGGACCTCAGTGGAAGTAGGATCAGACACTTAATGTACTGACACCACTGTTTTAGAAATGTTACAAGACCGAATGCTGCTTGGGGAGCACGAGGCTCCGACATCACGGGAACGGCAGCCCCGTGCCCTGCCTGCAGCTAGGGCTTTGGAGGTGGGGGAGCACACTGGGGAGCTCCACAGGTGCTGCAAGGACCAGCTGTTAGTTTGTTCCTTCCAGAATTGGGTGCTAAAGGCGGGAAAACAATGCTCACCCAGGCCTGTCTGTTTTGCCTCGTGTCTGTGTGGGAACCTAGCTGTTTCACAAAATAGAAAGGAAAAATATGAAAAAAAAGATACCTGCTCTTTGCATCAGCAAATAAAAGGGATATGCACATTTATGGAGGGAAAAATAGAGTTTATATTTTTGAACTTCCTTTTTCCCAAAGCTTGTCTTGATGTTTCTGCTTTTCCGAGGAGATGCATTTCTCCAATGTGTCCTAAATGTGCTTTGCACATTGCAGGTTTGTTACACCCTGCACACACCCAATGCACTCCCAGTTTTGTAAGGCTGTGAAGTAATAGCTGTTGCCGTGCATGACGGTCATCTGGCCAAAGGGCTTGGGAGTTCTGAAACCCATAAAAAATGACGTGTCATTTCCACATTAAATAAAACTCCATTAGCACCATAATAGATCTAGGAGGGTGGCTGTGCAAAAGCTGGTAAGAGTTATGCAATGCTGAGCGCGGCCCTCGGGAGCACTGTCAGCAGCGGAGGGCAGTGCAGCCAGGAGATACAGGCTCCTCATGCACTGCCTCTTCAATTCGTGTTGTAAATAAACCACCCCTATATACGGTCATAATACCCAGTGAATAAATTGCTTCATTTCTTCAGCCTTGTAATAAACAGTTTTTACTGCCTCTCAGATTGCAAAATGTTGGTTGTTCTCTTATTAATGAGCTCGCACTGCACTCTTTATTCATGCTAACAAACATGAACTAGATGTAATGAAAGGTTAAAAATTAAGAAAAATTAAATTTCCAGCTGTCTAATACATGAGGGTAGTAGTATTTGTTACAAACCTTGAGAGAAACAAAAAGCTTATCAGGCAATAGATGTTTGTGCATTGATAGGTGAAAAATTACTATTCAGAGAAAAAAACTTTGGTCATTTTTCAGCTTTCTGAAATGTATTAGGAAATGCTGTGGTTTATAAAAGATGTCATAAGAAAGATAATACCAGAATCTGTTGCAAGACAAGGTAAAAATAAAATCTAAAGTGGCTCCACTAAGCTGTATGATAAATATATTTTTTTTTCAATTGTAGCATTACATGGGATAAGCTGTACAACAAACAAGTAGCTTTGCAACTGTGTAACGCAGAGACATCAGTAAGGTTACTGTGGTACTTACTGTAATTTATTCCCCATATCAATATTGTACTGCACAGTACAGTATTTGTGGGGTTTTTTAGTTTGTTTTCATTTAAGTAAGGAGAGTTAGAGCAACATAAAGCTGCAGTAGTTCACAGGTAATTGAGACATTACTCCAATTTTGTCTTCACTTGCATGAGTACATATTCCATTAGCATCCTGGTGACAAGAGAGGAGACTGCAATGCTCAAAAGGCTGTCTTGCCATTTCATTCTTTATTTCATACAGGTGCTTACAGATGTCTTGGTACCTTTCTATAGGGCCTGAAATTTTTCATCGTTTTCAATGCAAATCTAAGAGTTACAGTTAGGTCTCCATTTTTCACATTTTGACATGATGCCAAAGACATGTTGCATGTTCTGAGAACTGTTTTCTGTATTGAGAAACAGGATGGAAGAAAACATTCGCTCTTGGACAGCTCGGGACAGATGTTTGCTGTTAAGCAAAGCTAGTAGTGCAGATTTCTGCTTTAGTGACATTGACTAATTAAGTTTTAATTCCCTTAACCTCCTTCTTGCTTAGAATGGTCCCCCCCAGGTCATTATTTAAAAGCAATTTTCATATATGTAACACTTTAGAAAGTGGTCAAGTCCTATTTCTGAAAAGCCGGGAGGATATAGGGTGCTAGATTCCAAAATCAATCTTTGTATGTCTTGAAAATATCTTTGCATATTTCTGGAACAGAATCTGGTTTTCTAAAAATGACTGGACATCTCTTCAGAAGAAGCTGCTGTGAAGACTATGCATCTCTTTCTCTCTCCACCTGCGTTATGCTAACGACAAATTCCACCAATAAGTGCAAAAGATAGTCGGGGGGAAAAATAATAATAAAATTCTGATAAAAGGCCCATGAAACATGTTTATTTTGATAGTGTTGCTTCCATATGTAAATACAGCTGGGAGAAAAAATTGCTGCTTTTCTCTCTGAAGCAGACAAAATTTATGACAGTTGAAGTAGAAATATTTTAATGACTACACACCAGTGGCAATATTTTATTGTGTTTGAGAAATGAATGCAACTCATTCATTAGCATTCAAACACAGGACTTTTACATGTCTGTTGCACATTGTTTGTTCTTGCCTCATTTAGCAATCAACGTGCTCAAAATTCAGACTGATTGTCTACAGCTTCCCAAGCCCTTGGATAATACTCTGAAGAACCGATCCAACAAGGCATTAAACACACGCTTAGATTTTTCAACCAGGCAGCCCAGGATAAAGCATAACACCATGCATACATGTTTGTTAGATTTTGGTGTAAAAAATCTCAGTGTATTTTGGTATTCGCTGGTGTATTTTGGAAGACTTTTGAATATATGGTTTCATTCTTTTCTTTGGGCCGTGTCTAATTTTGACCTATGGCGACACGATGTTTCGACATCATGTCTGGCATGTTTCTTCCAAATGTTACATATGCTGGTGTTAAAATATCTTTATTCTGGTTTCAGGATTTAGATCAATTTTCCTCAGTGCAGGGTCTGTGGATTCCTGCTGATCCATAAGATTTCAAAAGGTGACATGGAAGGCAATTCAGGTGACTGAAAAAACGCAACCGAATAAAACAGAAAAGCATTTGCACATATTTCCACATCCAGCAAAGGAAACAAGTACAATCAGAAGGTAAAGTCATAAGTGAACGTTTGTAATGTACTTCTTACCAGTTGAAAATGAAAGCTGGTACACCAACGCTGCAGGAAAAAAGATAATAATAATCAGGTGCTCTTTGCTTAAAAAAAAGCCGAGAAACACTGATCTAGATGATGCAAAACAATCATGAGGGGTGCTACAAACACACAATACCCAGAATAGATATTACTGGGTAGTTTCTGGGGGGGGGGGAAGAATTCCATCAAGTTGGTTTCAATATTGACAGATGCAGAAGACTGTGTTTCATTTTAAATTGTTACTTGATATGTAAATCCTTTTTCTCAGATGGAATTCCTGGATTACATAGCAGCTATGTTATGGATATACTGTGTATGTACAGATACAAACCAAAAATTATCTTGAAATAATTTATTACTTTTATTTTTTACCAAATAAAATGTTTCTTTTGAAGCTCAGCTCATTCCTGTGTTCTTGTTTTTGCTGGCTTATACTGTTATTAACATTTTTCATTGCAAAATTTAGAACGTTTTTAAAAAACGCTGACATCAGAAATATGGAGTGAAATGTTGTAAATTGAGGTCTCAAAGCTGCTTTGTAGCAGCATCATTGTTTGCAGAACTGCTGCACCTTCTACAGGACCAAGAGGCCACCCAAGCAACAGAGAAAAGACCAAAGTCGACATCACTTTAATGTAAAATTTCTGGAATAAAATACAGGTAGCAATAAGCTGGATCAAAAATTAAACAGGGTAAGGTCAACTGTGTTAGCATCTCATGTTTACTTTCAGAGCCTTGTATCCCTTCCTTGTTCTGACATTTTGGATTTGTTTGCCTTCCCGTTACTTCTGCCTTGCTAGCGACATCGGGTTCAATAGTCTTTTCCGTGTCCTCCTTCCATCTCCACCTTAATTTTCTCTTTCTTATTTACATGAAACATGCTTCAGAAATCTGTTTGCCTACCTCTTGCCTTGTAAGTGCTATTGGAAAAAATCACTTCCATCACATTGCCTGAGAGAGTTAGCTTCAGACAACTCCATGCATGAGTGCACGCCACTGCTGAATGCCTAATGAGAAATTGATTTTGAATCCTGAATATTTGCTCGGTGCCTTTGAAAAACCAGTAGGAAATGTAGTAGCCTTTCTGAACAGCTTACGGTCTATATTTAGACTTACTGGAGGAAGGAAATGAAGAGGAAGAGAGGAAGTGAAAAGTTAAAAAGACAAAGGATATAAAACAGGGAGGTGGTTACTCAGTTACCACATATGAAAACCCTGATGGTTGGGGTTGTGGCAGTATGTATGCAGGCACACATGCATGGACCTGTATGCGTAACACCAAGGCTGCTACTTGCACAGGAACTTCTACTTACATAGTAATATAAGTAAAACTCATCTCGTTTAATTGAGCTCAAGCCTTTTCTCAGTTCCCACACACAAGAAGTCATTATAATTCCCATCTCTTCTCCTTTCCTTTCTGTTTTCCTCACTTAGGTCCAACCTAAACTCACCCTGCCAGCAGCTCTGTCTGCAGCATTTCAGCAGCACTAGGTAAATAGTAAAAAAACCCAAACCTTTTAATTTTCATAGCATTGTAGAATAGTTTGGGTTGGAAGGGACCTTTAAACGTCATCTAGTCCAAACCCCTGCAATGAGCAGGAAAATTTTGTGGACATATCAATTGGATTGAGTAGGAATCTATGCCTATAGCCAAATGAGGCCAAGACTGATGGCCATATGAGTTGGGAATTTCTGACAGGAAAGTACATGCATGACAGTCACTTCTGAAAGTTAAAATGTGCCAAATGTGCACATTGTGCACATTGTGTTTTGACAAAACATTGTTGAAAACTAGAATAACTAGAGCGAATTATGGCAGAATTACTTGAATCTCAAAGAATTCCTCATCCCTTTTGGCGGATGAGGAGCCCAAGGCTGCACTGCTCTCGCACGCTGGAGCAGCTATGGGCACAGACATGGGTATCTCCTCATTTTACCTCCATCCAGTTTCACTGCCTTGAATTTACCAATAACATAAGTGACTTGGAGAGTCCATTTCCAGTTGTGTAAACTGGGTCTTGTTTCGTACAAGCACATACTAACAGAAAATTGTGCTTCTATTAAGTGCCTGTAAAATTGTCACTTTTGTTATTGCAGATCTTTGTATATAATAAACAGCTTTTCCTTATGTATCTCAAAAATGACCAACTTTCACACTGTATTTGAGACAGCCAGCTATTTTTTATTTCGAAGTAGGGGCTAGTGGTACTTGGGGCACTATATAGTGATAAATGTCAGTACATAGTCAACACTTAAATAACAAAAAAGATTACTCTTTGTGTACAATGGCCAGTTTCAAACCCATCAGCCACTGTCTTCTCAGTTGTTCTCTTTGACTTGCTCCTCAAAATAAAAATATCTCAATGCTTTCCAAGGTGGGACAGACAGTCAACCCTTTGGTACACCTTTGATGAAGTCCATGGATGCCCGCATCCAAGTGAAGCTGCGGACTCGGTCTGTAAGTGGAGAAGTCAATAAGACAGCCAGGGCTAGGGATCAGGGTGCTCTGGGAAACTCCTCATGGTGTTTTCTTTAATTAAAAGCATTACAGAGATCAATACAAGCCATAGGGAAGCAGGTGGTTGCCATATACTTATTCTCACACTGATAAGCCTGCCAGCCAGAGAAGTGCTGTAAAGGTGTTATGAAGACCTCAAGATTCATATCCTCCGTTCTTCCTCTTCTGAGCAGGACAAGAGCTTTGGAGAAAACAAGGAACTGGAGGAGCAAAGATTTGGGAAGATCAGAAACCTGTTTGTCAGCAGATTTTGTTCTCACACCCCACATAAAAAGCCTTAGGAGGACAACATCTGTCACTAGTTACTTGACACTTAAGTTTATTGCTGGTTTTTAGTTATTTCACCGACACCCAACTCTGGCTCACATGGTCTCTGCACTGCAAATTCTTAGTGGTGGTGGGAATATTCTGGAGAACTGTCCCTGTACACAATCTCTTTTCAGCCAAGTGACTCACAGCGGAGCCTCTCCAAGGGAGAGGGGGAGTTGGCCAAGGGACCATGCCATCATCCTTTGATGCTTCCAATGACTGGGCAGAGACAGGATGACAAATAATGGATCTACAAGAGTGTCCTTCTCACTTGCTGGGAAGACATGAGCTGCAAGAGAAGTGTGACTCCCTCGGCAGATTTCAAGAATGGATGTTCCACAACCGAGCTTTTTTTAAACTTAATTTCCGTATGGTTTTGTCGTACACAGTGTGCAGACTTAAAGCAATAAAACTGCCCAAACAATAAAGTATTAAACCTTTAGGAGATTATAAACAGAATGAAAGTTTTGCCTGGAGTATTTTTGTCCTTTTTTTCCCACCTACCCCACAGACGTGGCCAGAGAGCAAAAAGCAATGAAAATGAGAGTAAACAAGAGGGCACCTTTGTGTCTCGTACGTGTTCATACTTTTTCTTCTACTGGGGCTCTGGACTACATATTGGTTTTACCTCTCTGCTGCACACCTGCGGGCTCAAGTTGCACCTCTTACACTGGTCTTCAAACTCACTTTTCACAGTGTTTAATCCCCCGTTTATTGCATTATTTCATTCACTCTTCTGAGGGATTTTTAAAACTTAACCTATACTGAAATATATTTTTCCTGAGCAATATCACTTGTTACAGAGCTAATATTTTGAAGGTTTTTTTAATATATATATACACACATATATAAATACACACACACGTGCTTATTTTCCAGCTTGATCAGCTCTAAACACATCAAATATATCCAACAATGATCTACAATTCAAAACAGATTACTTTCTCAGTAGATAAAAATTTGCAGTCTATAATCTCTAGGTTATCAGGAAATGTTTTATTCCGTTCACAAGCCAATGATTTGTTTGAATTATTTTCAGATTAATTATTGATAACAATGTTAATCTCATAACCTTGAGAAATCAATAGTAAATGAAGTTGATAGTTGACAGTCTGAATTCAATCAACATTTACTTAATTTGCATTTCCTTGAGCAAGCACTATTAAACCTCATCAAAAAAAGTGAGCATTACACTTGCATAAGGTCTGACACACACCTGCTTTTACTGACCTAGTAGCAACAGAAAGAAATAAACAGCAGCAGATATTATAAATCTCTGATGCTCAGTTTTGAAGCAAAATGTTAAAAATCATGGCAGAGATCTGCAAATTGAAGTCCCATTTTCAAAATCACCGAGATGATAGCTTTTTCGTGTTGTGGTTGTTTGTTTTGGTTTTTTTTTTGAGGGGGGGAGGTAAACACTGTATTTGGACTTACTCCTTATATTTTGCAGACAAGCATACCTTGAAAAGACTCATCGTGCTCAACTATTACTGATTTTTAAGGGAGAGAGATAAATACTTTTCAAATCTGTAAAGTCTGCAAATTACTTGTGTGATTTTGGAAAGGATGCCTTCAGTCACGTAATGAGAGTCCCAGGATTCACACCTGCGTCTGCACTTCAGAGGGGGCATCTTTCTAGGGAATAACATACTGAATTTTGGTCACATGGACAACTTGAGGAGCTTATTTTCAGAAGATGTCTTTAGATGGCAAGTCTTAGAAAGTCTGAATAATAAATAAATTAAATAAAAAAAGAAATATATAAGTTAGAGCAGGAAAAATGTATTGGCTTCTCTTTTTCTAAATAAATCTTAATTTTTCCTTCCCCAAGATCAAACACATTTATTAATTAATAAATCCTCTTCCTTTGAATTTTAAATAACTCCCTTCATTACCACGACTGCCTTGCATTCTAAAATTATAGGAAACACAAAAGACATGACCTTGCAAACTTTAGCTACCTCAAGTTTCAGGAAGTATACCATGAAGCATATTTTATTGTGTTCTTTCACAAGTAATTGAATACTTTTTTCCTCTTACTTGAGAAGCAAGAACCATTATGCCCTTGAGCTCTTTAGAAATTGTTTTAATGTGAGAGGAAATGTGGGTCAAAACTTTTATATCATAATACTTGAATACATGCCTATAAATCTCTTAATTAAATGGGAAAAAGATTCAGAGATGAGAAAATAGATATTAGTCCCTCCATCTGCCCGAGGCAGTCAAAACGTACATTTGCATATTTTAACTCCCTGCCAGCAGCAAGCCAAACTTGCAGCGCTTTGAAGTGACAAACAAAATAAGGTGACAACTGAAAATATTGTAAAGCTCAGGCTAACATTTCACACAGAACACCATGCTTACCTGCATCTTTAGTCTTTAAACACGAATCTCAGAAAATTACAGAAGCTACAACCCTCTGTTATTTATGTGAGCAGAGAGCCGAGTTTGCCCACGCCGAGCACCCCCGAGGGGAGGCAGCGGCTGTGCCGGCGCGGTGCTCAGTGCGCTCAGTCCACAGCGGAGGGGGAACCTGCCCTGGTGTTTTTAATGCTTCCCAGCAGCTGGATGAACCCCTGTCCAAGCACTCTGTAGGTATCCCCTATCCACCCTATAATTATTTCTATTTATTTATTTCAAGCATGGAACTCAGATCTAGAGGTAGAAGACCTGCATCCTGTTCTAGCTCATGCACTATTAGGTTAAATAGTTAGAAAATCCAGTCCCAAAATCTTTTCTCTTGATGTTGATGAATGACCATGCCAGGTCTCCATGAGATTTCTGTTACTGGCAGGTAGGCAGTTTGCAAAATTGAAACATTCTCCTGAATATCACAGAAAGAGAAAAAGCAAAAATGTCTCCCCCCACTGATATTTCTGAAGTCCATTTTCAGGTGGGAGCAGACTGTTGTGGCAGGGAGAAGCTCTGAGGAGGCAGGAGAAGGGACCAGCGGTGTGATTTCTCACTTCTCCAGTGGAAAACACAAACTGACGTAAACCCATACGAGACAGGAATCTGACCTTATCAGTATGGTGAGTTAATAGCTCTACTCCTGTAAGCACTTCTTAGAAGTCTCAAGTAAGTCTGGTCCGCCGTGTTCCTCATTTGATAAAAATTTCACACACACAATGATGATAAAAGACCCGGTCTTCAGTTTTTTCCACGTTTCCCAAAAGAAATTCCTTTCCTCCCCACACTGTTACTTGTGCATTTATGGGTACGGCATAGCAACAGCATCACTGCATAATGATACTTCAGAGAAATGTTCAAGCAACAGCTAATTTTGCAGTTATGATGAGATTGCTAAAGTATCTGAAGTGCCATAGTTAAAAGCCTGCTCAGACATTTCCATTCTTTTGTATTGGTAAAAGTATAGACACAACCATAGAAAAGATGACAAAATGGGCATTTAAGCCATCCATAGTTTCTGAGGTTCAGTACCAATGTATTGATTTGATAGCAGTCTTCGTATGGTAACTGATTATATCCTGTGATATTTGTGTATATATAATATTTACAGTATTAAATTAAAAAAATATTTAATATTTATGTGTTTGACCTGACAAGGTACTAAAATGCCTCAAAATAAAGGGCATATTAAAAAACATCCCTGGTGTTGCAGATGGTTCCTTGCTGACCTCCAATATTAAGAACGGAGCGTTCTTTGAGGTTTACTTTAGCTACTAATCAATTATATGTAATGACACTTAGGAAATATATAATTAATTTGCTTTCAGTATGATGATGATGCAGGCATAAAAGGATGATCATCAGAAGAAAGGCTATAGAAAAGAGGAACCTGATGACAGACCTTTCAAATATCTTTTTCTTTTTTTTTTTTTTTCATGTACATGATGCATATTCCCTGTATAGATGAAAAACTACAGATGAATCATAAAATAAAAGTAGTGTGAATGAATGGGTTCTGCTTGCTGTAAAACACATTTAATAATGTATTCATTACTTCCAGCTAATTCTAGAGCCTACAGCTGCTACATCTAAATAACACTGAGGCAATTTCCATGCTGATTTACACCCAAGAGAGGGCTGTTCCAAGTCCTGACTTTCAGGATGGGCAATATTTTTAAATGAAAGACTGGACTAGCATTTGGGAGATTAAGATTCAGCAGTTCTGCAACAGTTTCTTATCTGGCCAGCTAAGACTTGATTTCTAAACAAGTCATGAAACCGCATTTTTGTATCTTCCATTTGTCCTTTAAGCTAAAATAAAGAAGCAGAGCTCGATGCAACGACCAAAAGGCAGGATTCCTTCTTCCCCTGAATAAATGCCTTGATCAACAGGCACCTCTTTTTCGTCCTTATCTGTTTTGCTACCTGATGGCTCAGCTTCAACAGTGGTGCTCCTACAGGGGTAATTTTGAGCAGCTACTGATTCCCTCTCAGCTTTGTGTGAATCTTCGGCATCAACCAGGGACAGACACAGACCAGGCATAGATGGAGCAGGTACCTCAAGTGCAATAAACAGAGGAAAGCTTAACTGAGAAATTTTAAAGGCATAGAGGTAAGACAGATGATGATTCTCTCTCTGCCAACAAATCCAGGCCCCTTAGGGGTGACTAAAAACAGAACTTAAGTGATGAGAAAACTGTAATACTGATAGCTGACTGGGCTTCAGTGACTTCCCAGCCAGACAGAAACCAGACTGGCTTTTGAGGCTTAAAAATTTGGATCAATGTGAATAAAATGGGTGTTGCGCGGGTGGTACTTTTGCTGATCTGTTTTCTGGTCCTTTTTTTTACTCTTCCTAGTACATAGTCTCCCCACTGCAAAAAGAAAAGAAAAATAACACTTCAATTTACCTGTCTGCATCTTGCCCGGGACAAGTCACAATCCTTCGCTGTGCCCATTGTACAGCTGGCTGCTGCAGTCTCATTGCCTTTCCATCTAGCCAGTAAGAGATCCTAAACTGCCCCTTAATGGACCTTTTTTTTTTATTTTCTCAGTTATGTGCACTATAACCTTCAGGACAGAGGGCTGAATAAGTTTCTCTTGCTTCATCATTTGGCTGAACTGCTACTATAACTTACAACTAGGTTTATTTGAATAGGCTGGGGCTAACTCTATAGGCTTGTGAAAATGATGGGAATAACTGTGCTGTGTAAAACTCTCTTAACATCAGTCATCATAATTTACAGCACTTGCAGCAGTACAGCTATGAATAAATATCTTTGGCTTTTTGAAATTTTAACTAAGAAGGTTTGTACATGACTTGTTCCGCAATCATTGTATTAGTTTCAATGGCGCTCTTAATGTGTTTGATTTTGCTTTAAGAAATCTACCATGGCACTAAAAGGGTAATTCTTTCTTTGTTTCTTTTTTAAGCAACATTACTTAACATTTGTAGGATTAATTCCACTCTGTTAGTTGATTTTTTTTCCTCACAATTTTCTGCCAAAATGGGAAAATGGACTGACACATGCCAGGGATCCATGTGGCTGCTTCTCCTCATGGCACCGAGAGCAAAGCAAATGCCATGCTTAGGGAGGAGGCAGGCTGCCGGGGCTTCCCTGGATGTGAACGGCATGAGGGGGGCTCCTGGACAAACCACCCAGAAAGGATGGTGGAAGATATACACACCTTCTGCAGGGTCAGGAAGGGTTTCATCAGCTACGTGTTCTCTCGCTGGCCGCAGAGGCTGGTGCCTTGTGGAACGGCTCCCAGGTGGGCCAAATGCAAGGTACCCTTGTTAACAGCTGGTGAAGAGACTGAGAGCTGAGCAGTGAGGAGGGCTGGGCTGCGCCTGGATGCAGACGCCTCGCTGGGAGACAGGGCATGGGGGCTGTGGCTGGTAACCCTCCCCAGGGACCCCGGCACCCCCAGCTCCTGGAAGCCACAGCTCGTCTCCTCACTGACGTTTGCACAAAGATGTATAATTAATCGCCAAGCCTCCACCAGTAGCTCCCAATGTTTGAAGGAGGTTTTTGTTGAGCTGTGCTGAGGGAGTGGCCGCGCTAATTGAACAAGCGATTGAAAAACCTGCTATAAGCCAGAGGCTAAGCTTGACTACACAACGATGTGCTACACGCCCTTGAGAAGAGCTGGGCTAGCACCGATAAATGTGACCATCAGTCTGGAGCTTATTTCAAAATCAGAAACTTTGCTTTCTTTTTCCTTCTTTGTAACACATTTCTTTTGGTTGTAGATCTGCATATTGTACCCAGGGTTCACTGAAGCAGCAAAAGTCTGGGGCTGCTTTTTAAGTAAGAAACCCTTTGGAAGAGAGAGATTTTTGTAAAGTGCTAAGCACCTCTCTGATTATAACACTCTTTAAAGCACTTTGATCTGAGTAGGTATATGGGACCAGAAATACTCTAAATCAAACTGGTTTGGGCTTTTGTTTATCAAGATTGTTTATCAAGTTTTTGTTTATCAAGTTTATCAAGATTTTGTTTATCAAGTGCCTGAGCCTGTCACTGCTA
>VZTQ01013441.1:0-46445 GCA_013400755.1 Pelecanoides urinatrix | reverse complement strand
GCCCGCCCGGGCTCGCCCGCGGCGCCGAGCACCGGAGACCGCCCCGCCGCAGCGGACCGCGCCGGGCTCGATGTCGCGCACCGGGCTGCGAGGAGGTGCGGCCGCCCCGGTGCCGGGGGAGCGGGTGGGTCCGGGGCGGGTGGACGGACATCCCCCCCCCCCCCCCGGCCGCGGGGTCGCGTCGCGCGGGAGAAGTTGCTGTGGGTTTTGGGACGGCTCCGGCTGAAATTCCTCGGCTCGCTGCCGGGCTGGGGAGCCCGGCCGTCCGCACCGCCGGCCCCGGCTCCTCCGGGACGCCCCGGCTCCTGCCCCGCGCGGCTCGGCGTGGGGAGCGCGGGTCCGCGGGAGGCGGCGGGAGGGGCGCGGGTATGGCCTCGGAGCACCGTCGCCTCCCAGAAACAGGTGAAGTTTTAACAGGTAGTAGCCGCTTAAGGCGGCAGGCAGCTGTGGTATCGCCTGCTTGGGCTTGGCAAGGTAACTGCCGTGAACTCCTGTCTGCTGAAGAGCTTTTAAAAGTAGCACAGCTTCTGCTGGCAGAGCGGTCTCTTCGGGGGTTGGTGCTTTTTGTCGTGCAGGGTGGCTTATAAAATCATACTTTTGCACCCACCCACCCTCAGTCACAGTACTGAAATGTGTTCTTCCCCCCATTGATTCTTCAATCGGTGATTTTAAATAAGGCACTCTAATACGCTTCCTCCTTATAACCCTTCAGTACTTTGAACGTTTATTCTTAATTTGTCATGCTTGTCCTTTTATTTATTTTGTGTATTGTTATTCATTCAAGGTCAAACGGTATGGAGTTTGGACTTTATTTATATGAAGATATGAATGAGGACTAGCTGTAGACATGTTCCTTCCCTCCTCCTCTCTCCCTCCCTCCCACTCATGTGCCTGCCTGAGCATTTCTGGAGAAGGATTTTAAAAGAATAGATGAGGGTCATAAAAGTACTCGCTGACCGCTGCCTCCAGCTCTTTTGTATAATTGAAATATATTGTTTAATTCCTCTAATGAAAACAAAAAACCAGCTTAAAGAATTGATTTCCTGAGAAAGAAGCTGTGCAGGGGATGTCGTTATTGTGCGTGTGGGTGAGCGGGATAATGTACCTGTTAGAACTAGGTGTCACCGAAAGTACGTGAGAGGGGACATGGGGACTGAGAGAGCTGCTGTTCCTTGTGCCGTGTGTCACGCAGGTGCCTTGCGTGGGTGTTCAACTTGCACCATAAAATCTTCAAACTTTAAGGAAACTGATTCAAAAAGTGGAGAACTCTTTAGATTCTGGAAAGATTTCGGTGGAGTTTAAGTAATGTCATGTCAAAGGTGAAAGAGGTGGCATTGAAGTCCCGTGCTTGAGTACAGGGATACTTCTCAAAGAAGATAGGTGTGGAGACGTCAGGGCGTGTGAGGTGTGCGGCGCTGCGCGTTGGCTTGGCTGGTTCCGGGGGATGTGACCAGCATGAAATGCATAACATCGCGTCTTTGCGGGAGTAGGCTCTTGGTGTTAAGTGCTAAATTTTCCTAAGGATGAAGTGGAGAGATTCTGTGCCTGTCTCTATCTTACACATTTGCTGAGTCGGTTTTAGAGCATTGTGGAAGTTCCTGCTTTAACTAATGCGAACATCAACAAGAGGAGCATGATCCTGCTGTAAGTCATGACAGTTTTGCTACTTTCTTTGGTGGGACTGGATCAAGTTTCATTGTTGATTATTGCAAAAAATATTTAGACACTTCTCAGCAAAACCTTTTCTGCAAAATCAGGGAAGAGCAGGAGGTTGTACATTCTTGCTTTTTTAATCTTGGTTCTTTGAGGGGAAGCTGTGTCTACTCATCTTCACCCAGGAAAACAGAGAATGTTTTTCTGACTGTAGCATTTAAAAGCATTTTCTGAAGAGTCAGAAATAAACAGCACTCGTTAGTAAGCTTCTCTTCTGCTTTGCCATGATGGTGTTTCAGAGATCCCATTTCACTCTGGTAATGGAAGACCAGAAGAGCTGTTGCGCTCCATCTGTATGCATTAAGGTAGGTGGTTGATTTGTACCCTGGGGCCATATTATCTGCTATTTCATTACTTCTGGATCAGTAATGATATTCAGGAAAACTGTATTTGTAGTGACTGCTTTCTAGGGACGGCTCTTCACTAGAAAGCCTTACCGATAAGGATAGCACTGACGCGTGTTTGCTGACACGCTGCTCTGGTAGGAGGCACTCGGGCTGCTGCTTTTAGCTGCCTTTGATGGCACAAAAGTTCTGGGGTTTGTGAGTAAGAAGTGGGGATTCCCATGGGTCTCCTTCCACTTCAATATAATTTGTTCTTTTTTTTTTTTTTCCCCCCCTAACCAGTATTCAGTCTCTTACATCTTGCCCTCAGACAGATGAGCAGAGCTCTCGTGCCTGTTTTAGACACTTGCTCCTTTTCTATTTGGGCACAGCAGCAGCTATCCCAGCCGCTGGTACCGGAGAGCACGTGAGGAGCCTGAGCTGGAGCGGCTGAAACATGCCAGATGCTGCAGGTACCCTGTGCCAAGCTCGCTGCTGAGTAACAGCAGAAAGGTAGCGATGCGACAGTGGTTTTGGGGAGTGGAAAAACCAGGTGGTGGTTGCACTTTGAAAGCTTTTGATTCCCCGTTGCTGTTGGTAGGTGGGCAGGGGGGTCATGGTGGAAGATGTGCTGTGATGTGAATGGTCCTATCCAGGTGTCCAAGGCAACTAAGCTCATCTGGCTGCGCAGGCTGTAAGCAAAGAGCAGGATAAGAAAATAGAAAAAAAAAAAACCAAAAGCCCTGAGTTGACAGTGCTGCGCCGACAACATGAATACCTGTGTCTGTTCTGCTTCCCTGCCCTGCAATGCTGCTTGCTCCCACATACCTTAACCGAAAGGGATTATGAAAGCTGAGCAACGGGGATGCTGTTGCAGATTAAAGAGGTGATGGGAATGCCTCCAGGCTGTTCAGGGAGGTAAGTTCTTCATTCTCCATTAGAGGTATATGCTGTGCTTTAGTGGTGTATGCTGTGCCGGGGCTCGATGCTGTCGATGGGCTGGATGGGGGGAAAGCGGAAACCTGTCTGCTCGAGCTGCCTGATGTGAAGGTGGTTCTGGGAACTTCTCGGGGCAGAAGTTCTGCTGGACTGCCTCGAAGTGTGTTCACAAAGTACGTGTCTAGGTTGTCAATTGTTAGGAACTTTCTTGAATCTCAGGGGTTTGTGTTTCAGTATGGTGAGACAAAAGCATCTTTTTCACAAAACATAGCTGCTTTGTTGTTTATTAACACAATAGAAAATGAAAATTTCTCTTGTCCTGGCCGCAGTTCACAGGCTCCTGTGTTACCAATGTGGCTGAGGAAAGGGAGTGCTGCTGGGACGGCCTAGAGGCGAGAGCTTATGTGGTTTTCCTGCAAACCAGAGATGTTTAGAAGCTATGGATGGGCTGTCTTGCCTCATTATAAGTGAGTTTCATGATAGGACAGAATCAGGCTTCCTGGCCAAAAATCTCTGTGCCGTTGTGGCGTGTTGCTCGCTGTGTGCTGGGTCCTCCCACGCCGTGAGGTTTTGCCCACGCATGGCTCCAGCTCTTTGCCTGAGCTCTGAAAATCTTAATTTATTACTGAGATAGCATTCCAGATATTGGTAAAGCTGCCTTTCTGTTATTTGCCCCAAGATCATGTAAAGTAGATGGGGGGGTGCTGTGAAAAGGAGGTGTCATTGCCAGGCGAGGCCAGGATGGTGCCAACGGATGCTGAACCCTGCAGTGTTACTGCTGGAAGCCGTGCATCCCACCACATCCAAAGCTGCTTCCAGGGTGGTGGTGAAGGGGGTACTGTGGTAGGGGAAACAGGTAAAGCACCGCAGGCAAAATAAAGTACTGTTTATTTAAAAAAAAAAAAAAAAATCCCGGGGATTTATGCCAGAGGATAAAAAAGTTGTGTGGGTCATTTAAAACCAGAAACATTGTCAGGCAGGCAAGTTTCTCTGCTCGCTCTGTGAGTCCATAGAGGTCCAGCCTGAGTCCCTGACAAACCATCCTACCCTACTTCTGCATCTACGCACAAGTGCTCATTGTCTGCAGTCTTGTTTTGAACATGAGAACCAAAAAATACAGTGCTTTGGACTACAAGCTTACCATAAACATGCTGGTAATGCTATTTCTGCTTTGAATACCTCCTTATTGAGTCATCTTTAGGCATTCCTTTATACTTCTGCTGTATTTGGCTTAAACACTTGAGTATTATGGACATGCTGCATCATTTTTGTTGGGAATGCTTTTAGTTGCGCTTCCTTTCTATTGTGATTTTTATTTGTTAAGCTTTTATTCTGACTGAAACAAAATCCTCTAATTTTTTTTGGGAAAGCTTTTCAGTTGCTTCTCTCTTTTCTGTTGAATCTCATCTAGCTCATGCTCATGTTCTGGGTCTGAAAATAAGCTAGCTACTGTAAAAGTTTTTTTTTTTTCCCCCCACCTGCACTTACATAGCATTTCTCTATTTTGCCAAAGTGTATGAAATGGGTGAGGGAAGAGAGAATCAAGGACCACCAAGAACGCAAAAAACCCCTCTATTAATGGTGTAGTAACTTCTACCTGCCTGAGCTGTCTTCATCTTATCCGGTGGATTGTGCCTCCCTGTACTTGCCTGCCTGATACAGCACTGTCCCCTTTGCTTAGGGTTGGAAACTGGCCCTCTGTGGGGCTGTGAGCGGAGCCAGAATGTGTATGTGCGATGTATGGTATCCATGCATGTGCTGGGCAGGCGCTAGCAGAGATGGAATAACATGCCAGGTAATCTGCTGCCCGGTACCCGCAGCGGCTCCGATGTCCCTGGGTGATGCAGACTGCCCGTTGACAAAGGCAGAGCGTGTAAAGCCAGTTGCAGTGCAGTAAAGTATGAAAAGTATTTCAGCTGAGGTGACGTGACTTGAAAGGGCAATATGAAGAAGGAGAGAGGGAAAATAAATGGTTTTGTAAAAGAAATGAACATTTAAAACTACTAAAAAGCTATTAGGAAGTGGAGAAATAGTCACCCTCCTGACTCAGTTGCTGAAATAGAAAATGTAAGTGTTTCTGCAGAAAAGGGATATTCTGGTAGTGAACAGTGGCTATTTTTGAAAGCTTGGAGATGGTCTAAATTAATGCGGCAAACTTCTGGTCCCAGCCTTGCTCAGAGTGAGGGGGGACCCCTCGTCTGTCTTCAGGTTACCACGAATGGACAGAAAGATGCTACATGCCATTTGGCTCTTTCAGACTGGTGTAGCCTTCCAAAAGAAAGATCAAATGAAACAATCTCCAGTTGTTAGGTATAATTGTGGCCATTTCAGATCCATCTCCCACAATAGCTCATAATTCCTGTTGGCGTTGTTTCAGCACATGGTGAGAGCAGCGTGGGTTTGTCTGCTGTGTTTTGAACAGGGGATTGTGGAGAGTGGAACTTGCCAGAGACAGTTTGTAGGATCTATAAATACATATATTAAAGAAAGGTGTTTTTTTTTATACATGTATAACAGGAGGGTGATATTCTGTCTCTAGACAGAAGTTTTTTTCCTTTGCTTAGGCACCTATTGTCACTGAATTGCTGGATTTTCTTTGCAAAATTGATGCCAGCAGGCAGGAGAGAGCAGAGCAGTGGGGCTGAGGGCACTGCAGTGTGGGGGCAATGACTCCTGGGCATTAACGTTTGCCTTCTGAGATACTTGGAAAACTGTAGGCTGCAAATATTTAAGATTCTGTAATTAATTTCAGATATCTGTAGTAAACACGATATACAACTTTAGTAGTGGCGAGAGCAGCGGAGTCTGTGATTGCAACTATCTCTAGCAATGATATCCAGTTTATGTAGCATCAGTTTTTCATGTGTGGTATTCATTCATGAAAGAGAAAACTTGGGTGGTGGGAGGCTTGACAGATATGGCAAACTTTATTTTACAAAACCATCCCAAACCATCCCAATAGAAACACAGCAGGATTTCTTCCTGTGGTGGTGGTTTTTTTTGGGTGGGTTTTTTTTTTTTTTTGTATCTTGATTTGCTACTTAAAAATTAAGCTGTGCTCCATCCTGTGAAATGTTTTAAAACAGTCAGGAAAATAATCAGTCCTGGGTAGGAATATGTATTGAATTATATTACAGTTGTTAATAAAATGGAGAATACACCCACAGCAAACAAATGTAATGGATGGAAGAGCGACGTGAAGATGTAGCACAATAAAGGTGAGTGAAATCCAGCTGTTAATGAATGGGATTAAAACTCGTGTTTATGAGCGAGGGAGGCTTTCCACTGGGATGGAGTCTGTTTTGTGGCTGGCTTTTTGTCTCTGGTGGGTTGAAACAGAGCTCTCTTCCAGAGCCTTTCTGAAGCTCAGCACGGATGATTTGTATTCTCCTGGAGAGTAATTTGTCAGGAGATGAACAGCAATACCCTCTGTGTTTGCTGGAATAGCAAAGACAAGTCCGGTTAAAGACTTATTTTTTGGGGTAAAGTAATTTTTAAACTTTCCATCAAAAAAAGTCATAAATACATGTGCTTGGCCTAGATTTTTTTCCATCTCAAGTACTTTAGTGGCAAGTTCAGGTGCTGCATAAAACGGAGAGACCCAGAGCTTCCAGTTGGGGAGGACAAAACGTGGTCCTTGGAGAGCGTATGGCTGGTGAAAGGTTGCTCTTTCAGAAGAAGTAAAATGATTTGGGAACTTGCTAAATTTTGTCTAGACATTGCAGGATTTCATTATACTACTTTAAAGTAAAACTCTGATTCAAAATGGAAATGGAAACAAAATAAGCAAAAGGTTAAATTTCCCCAAAACAAAGAGGTCATTTTTCTGGAATGAAACTTGGCTGCTTCTAAATGAAAGCTTTAGTGTTGCTTTCTAGCAAAAGCAAAAAGAAAATAAGCATTCCATTCTAGTTCAGTTCTTTTTTTTTTTTGGGGAAGGGAGGTGTGGAGTGTGTGGGGTTTTTTTGTTGTTTGTTTTTTTTAATATTTTTTTCCCACTTAACAGAAAAGCCCATTGATCTCCAGGTCCAACTCTGAGAGCGCTGAGGATTGCTGTCTTCCTGGTACTTCTGCTTTGCTGTTGAGCTGGGAATGATTCTCTCTTCCTATTCCCCAGCATCAGGTCTAAATTAGGTATTAAAGACATACATACATTTGATAGAGTAGCTCTCCAGTAATTTATTTTCTGAGGCTTTGTTAACACTTCCCAGTTCTGGATGATGCTCTGGTTCATTTTTTGTATCTCTGGAGTTTGAGACTGGAATTTGGTAAGGGAGGATTTCTTTGCAGATGTTGCTGCAGTACCTTACTATTTTGCCATGTTTTGCTAAACACAGGGACATGTGAAATGA
Organism: Pelecanoides urinatrix; assembly: GCA_013400755.1. Classification (NCBI taxonomy): domain Eukaryota; kingdom Metazoa; phylum Chordata; class Aves; order Procellariiformes; family Procellariidae; genus Pelecanoides; species Pelecanoides urinatrix. The sequence continues at coordinate 39,118 of VZTQ01013441.1, read as the reverse complement.
GTCTGAGGTGTTTGGTCAGAGTACTGAAATGATCAAGAAAAACGTGCCTGGGACAATGTGTTGCACTGAAGCTAACCTGGTGGAAGAACGAGCAAACGTAGAGAAGGATTACAAGTTGACAGGGAGCGGTGAGATAAGTATGGGGTTCGTAGGAAGGAAAACAGTTGAATGTGTTTAAAACAATAGAAAATTGCTTCTACTAAGAAGTTTGCAAAGATGACGGAAATTTGGTATTGGGACGGGGAAAAGAGGATGTGTGAGTGACAGCCAGGAGATGGTGGCAGTTTGGAATGGAGATGCCATGTGATGGGAAGGAGTTTTGGTGAGTGCAAACGAGAAAGAGGAGAGGCAAACGAGTGAGCTGGTATCGAGGAACAGATTCGGACTGCAAATGTGTTCAGAAAGCAAATGGATTGAAGCCTCTGAATGACAAGGAGGGAAGAAAAGACATGAAAAAGAGAGATGATGCAGCTTCGATTTTAGTGAGCTGCAACAAAAAGAGGATGTTTTGTGTCACTCTGACCATGACAGAAATAGAAACTAGAAAGGAAGAGGAGAAACTGTAATGAACAAACCAGAGAGAGACAGAAATGATGGAGACATGTCAAGATTTGTTTTTTTTCCTTAAAATAAAAAAACCCACCTTACTCCCATCCTTCCAAAAGCCAAGCCACTCCCCCTCCCCCTTAATTTTATATATTTAGCTGCATCGATGGTAATATATCATGTCAAATTCGTTTGATATATCTGCTTATATCATGTCTAATTTTGGCAGGAAGTATAACACTAATTACATTTACTGTCAAGTTGATTGCCTCTTCCCTGCGCAGCACTAGCTGAGCCCAGGTCGCTCTCTGTTTAAATAGGTGTAACTTTTTCCTTGGCTATTTGGAAGTGTCTCGGCTGTGGAATACCCTTTCTCTGGATCTAGAGAAGTATTAGCTTGTCAGTCTTCCAGATGAGCTGTAATGACTTTCCTGTCAGGAAGGGTTTAATGCAGAAAGGTATTGATGGGCTAGAATTATCAGATTTTTTTTTTTTTTGAGAAATTCGGAGGGGTACGGTATATTTGGGTTTTTTTTGGGTGTGCGTACGAGGTATTTGGCACCTTGTAAAAGACTGCATGCATTAATTATACTTTGAAAAGAAAATGCAAGATGCCTTCGTGGGGCAGTTCTGAAAATGATGTGCTTTATTAGTTTTCTAGGTATCAGGCTCTGTGTTTGGTGGTTTTAAAATACAAATTAAATGAAAACAAGAAATAAGTAGTATATTATTCTTGGGCTTTGGGATGCTTTTGGGGAACGTTCCTGAAAGAGGCAACAGGGAAGCCGAGTAAATAATTTTGAGGAGAAGAAAGGGGGGCAGGAGGGCTGAGTGGGGAGTGGTGTTAGCAGGAATAAAGAAAATGGAACTTAACACTGTGGCTTCACTGAAAATAATCATAGCAAAAGTCATCGTCCTGCAGCTGAGGTGGAATGCAGTATGGGATTCTAAACTTTATGTAACTATGAAAGCATTTTCAAAATGATTTGCCAAAATACTTCTGGAAGGCAGAAGCGATTTAGAAGGCAGGCAGAATTTGGGAAGCATCTGATCCTGCAGAGGAGCACATCTGGAGGCGAAAACTTTGGGAATGACTTTTCCAAAATTGACTCCAGTTTGTGGTTAGGATTAATGCATGTCTGCCTTTAGGAAGACACAAATAGTTACTATTTTCTGCTAAACTCGAAAAGAAAAATCTGAGTAACACTACTGGGACTGAGAGCTAAAGGTCAGAAACTTTGAATAGCAGCATTAATTGCTCCCTTTAAAGGATAGAAGGGATCAGAGTCTTTAAGGGCTTGCCTAAGGATGAGAGCAGTATTAATGCCAGTAAGTGATGACACAGCAAGACCCAAAAAGGGGGGCTGGGGGGGAGGGCAGGTTTTTTCCTTGTTACTCCAAAATAAGATCAACGTACTAGTGACTTGGGTGTTAACTCTTTGAAGTATTGCAGCATTACTTCAGTCGTGTGCTGTGTTTAATACTTTCTATTCCATTGCCACTGATGTGCAGGATCAAGCTTCAAGAAATACTAACAGCAGGATTAGATGTAGCAGTGTGTCACTGGATTGCCTTGGGTCGTCCAGCATAGAGATCTTTTTTTCTAATTTTTAAAAATTTTGCTAAGTCTGCTAGATCGTTATCGCAGCCTTTCAGTGAATGATGCCACCCTTGGTTTTCCATCCTTGTCATCTTCAGGTTTGCATCTTTGTTTGCGAGTTATGTTCCATTCTCTTAGGTGATGTTTTAATGACTCCTATTTGTTTTACTGACTCCTATTAAAAAGATATGGTGGCTTAGAATATGTGAATTATCCTATGCATGCTCCTACTGTGTTGCTGAGCTCTTATTGTTAGTTCAGGCTATATTGGGAAAATGTAAATATTGAGGGAATCAGTGATACATGATAGAACTTGCCATTGAAGTGGATTATGGTGCTTCGTTGTGGCAATAATTTTTAAGAAACTTGGATTTCCCCAGCTGACTGTAAGATTCTGTATAATGATAATGAAGCTATTTCTCCTTTCCTTCTCTCACTAACATATTCAGAAGATTACTTGCATGCTTATTCATGCAGGCAAGGGTTTTTGGAAATCAGAATTTTCCCAGTGTTGCAGAAAAAAATAAAGTTTTGTTGTCTCTACAGTTATGTTTGCAAAAGAACCCTCATTGTAAAGGCACTTGATGCTAAAAAATTTTGTTGGGCTTTCCTCACTCCTGAGATGCTTTTGCTACTCTTTGCCTCCTTCGCTGTGTCCTTTAGAAAAAATCCTCTTGTCTCTGGGTATGAGGAGGGTTGTGAGGGAAGTACCATAATTTGCAAACAAGAATGTTTTTTAAATATTTAAATTAGTTTAACATCATAGCCACATGTGGCAGATTTTTTTTCTCCTCTTGATTTTGGATATGCTTGTTCATGATCTGTGGAAAATGGTTTAGATTTGGCTTTTTCAGTTAAAAAAAAAAAGTACTTGCCTGCTGACTGCTTTTTAGACTAAGTTACTAGGAGCTTGCCTTCACTGGGATATTTTTGGGGTTTGTAAGCAAGTCCTGTTGGACTATGTAATGATGTGTTTGGATTAAGTTTCTTCCCTATTGCACATTCTACAGGAAAATGTATTTTCTGTTAGTCTGGTAGATAGTTGTATAGGATAGATTTTGTTTGCTTTTGAAACAGCAGAAGTCTTCTAGGCAATTCAATTAAATTCCAGATAATTCAAGGGAGGGAAGGGAGGGGAGTGCACCTCCTCCCCTTTCCCTGCCCAGCCGGCTCCTCCTTAGGCTGGGCTCAGGTGAAACTTGTGAAGCTGATGGATATAGCTAAGAAACTTTTGATGCTGATAATATTGGATGGGGTGTGGTAAGTAAAACATGAGGTTGCATGCAAAAGAAGGTTAGAAACTTGTTTCCAGAGAAAAATATTTCAAAAATACCCTTAGATTATGTAAGTGATCTTGATTTTTGCATTTTTATCTCTTAGTAGTTTTATGAGTTCTGTAACAACAGTGTGGGCTTGCTTATTGGATCAATAAGAGTGAAGAAGGGAAACACTTAAGCTTGGACTCAACTTGAAATACTTGAGGTATTTCATGATAGTAAACATATTTAAAGAATTTTAGCTGATGTTTGGCAGAGTCAAGACTTACCTGCTTGGGATAGACAGTGAAGACCCCATTAGGCAGGTGTTCAAGGTTTGGTGTTCTCACTGTAGACTGAACTTTTGTACTAACAATATCTGCAATTACACATTATAGAAAATATTTGCATTTTCTGTGGATTCCAATCCCGAAAAATAAATAGTTGCAGGTTGAAATACTAGCAGCCTGGCAGTGTATTTAAGCTTGCTCTGTAAATTACATTTGTTTGCTCTCTGGGGATGCTGCTAGCAGAGCTAAAAAGCCTCTGAGCTGATTGGTATCAAGCTTTTAAAAGGAGTAGCAAAGTATGAGTGTCAAATTCTGTCTGAAATCTGAATATCTCTTTTTTGATGTGAACATACCTAAAACTTTTAAAAATAATACAGTAACTAATGTCTGACCGTATAATTAAAACTTCACTAGTTTTTTAGGTGTTAGTTTTGTCAAGATACTTTTGTATTCTAATGCTCTTAGTGGCAGAGCTTTTTGTATTCTCCTCAACGGATTAATGATTAATGGTCTCAACACTGCCTCCTGGATCACCTTGTAAGAGGTCTCCTTCATCAATCTGGCAAGGGGATTGTATGGCAGTTTGCACCCTAATTACAGTCCCCAGCTGGGGATGTGCTGCTTAACAGATTACTTGTAGCAGAAGTACAGTCGGCACAGATATAGATGACCGTGGAGTTGTTTGACACTCGGGTGCAAAAATTAGATTTCCTTTCTAGAAAAAAAATCCACTTCATATAAACAGTGCAACAGATAAAAATGTTTAGCTGGAATTAACTCTGTAACTTAAAGGTTTAATAATAACAACAGTTCTGTGTTTCCCTGTTTTCATCTTTCGCCTTCCCTTCTCTTGCAGTCTTATAGACAAGGGCAGCATTGCAAGCCAGAAATTTTATTACCAATAGAAACATTAAGGTATTCCACAGGGCAAAACAAAAGTGATTCAAAAGGTGCTTTTACAGATAATAAGTTTTAGCATTGAACAGTTTACCCAGAAGACATCAGATTATTTCTAGTGGTCTGTCATTATTGTTGGCCCTTTTTCTGGCTCATTTGTGGTGTAATGCTGCTACTCAATTAAGATGTATTTCTGTAAAAACTATGAACGACAACTGCCCCGCTTCCACCAAGCATACTGCTAAGCATATACGTTTGTGCTTATTGCTCAGTCTGGCAAATATGAGCGTGTTGCTGAGAAACAGCTTATTTAAGGACTAAGGCACGGAGAAAAACTTGCACAGCATCCAGTCAAACAAAAAGCAAAGTGCCCGTTTTGGTATTTGAGCGGGTTTTGTGCTTTGGAAGGATGTAATTGCCAAATTGTTTTGCATATACGTATCAGTGTTGTAGTAGTCAATATTGCCAAATCAGATAAGCGTTTATTTTCATGACTTTTTTAAAAAAAATTATTAAAAAGTCTGAGCATCGTCTGGACACTAATGACTTCCCACTGGGTGACGTGTACTTGAAGGATAAAGGCAATGAAAAGGGATACCAGTAGACTGAGGCCGGAGGTAGAAAATTTGCACTAATTGTGCTCACATCCCAAAGAACTAGAACTGAAGAATTGTAGGGATTGATATTTGTGTTTAGGACAGTAGAAACCTTCAGTTGTGCAGTGGCTGCTGTGGAGGTGTGGGTGTGTTTGACTTCGTCTAGTTTGGAAGCAGGGGGGAAGCCCTACTACTCAATGAAAAAGTAGTCGAATATACCTGTTTGAGTGGTATGGAATGGCAGCAAGTCTTGGGAGTCTTCTCTCTATCTGTGAACTCGACTGTCTTGGATTATGAATGGGAGCTGATAAGCCTGTGTAAAGCAGGAATTTATCACTGTCTTGTCCTAGGTTTGGAAGAAAATCTCCTCTGAAGTTTTTACTCCTAGAGATGGTCAGATAATGGTTTCTTACGGTGCATTTACTCTTTCTGGGTTTCCTTCCCCATGAGAAATGGAGGAATTGACCCTAGCGTTGTTATATTCTCTGGAAATTGCGTGCACTGTATGGTGAAAACACTTCTGAGAGATCATTTGAAAGGTTCTGGTTTCTTTCACCCAGGTTTACGATCAGTTGAAACTCGTGGCTTTCCCATGTTCTGGTTCCCGTTTGCTCCTTTGGCTCCCATCAGAAGCGAGCAGTCCTTCCATGCCTCGTCCTCTCAGCTAAAAACTAAAGGCTGGCTGTTCAACTTCTCCTTATTGTCTTGTTAACAAGTGGATGCAATGTTTCCCTCATATCTGCCTTTCAGATGTGATAGCAACGTGGTTTGGTGTTGGTGTGCGCGTTCATCACTCTTCTGTTTGCAGAAGCAATTGGAAGCAAATGACCCAGGTTGTTGTTATTACTCATATTTTGTGTTTTTTCCAGTTCTGCGGCTTCAGCTCCTTAAGTGAGCTGCATCAACACGTCATGAAACAACACATCTCGGTCTGTAGTCGTGCATATTAATTGCCAAGTTTTGCACTGCCTCTCGCTGATCTTGGTTTTCCTTTGGCGGATCTCTCAGGTGTTGTTCCAGGACAAATGCATCGTAGGTACTCGAGAGGAAAATATTTTCTCCTAAATTATTTCAACAAATGGAAACCCTTTTTTACTCTGGCTGAAGACTTTGTCTTGGCTGCAAGCCTGAGAGATTTAAACATTTGCTGTTCCTTTTATTGTTCAAACCTGTGCAGCGTATTTTAAGTGAGCGAGCAGTATGTCAAGTTACTAGAAGTCATTACTTTGCCACGGAGTTATTGAATGGATGTGAAAACAGGTGTTTGTCAGATTTTACCTTCTGGACTGAATATTTTTGATGTTTCGGGAACTTTTATCTGCAGTCAACCATTGTGCTGTGTATAAGAGAAGGTTTGATTCAGATTATCTGAGCAATCAGGGAGCAGAGATGCAGTTCTGTGATTCATAATTGAAATTTAGCCTTTAGATTAACTTCATTAGTATGCTGTTGAACAAGGACAGGGTGTTAATAAATGAAAAAATCCTTCTGGGTTTAAGCACCGAGTGCCACAATAGGTCTTTACAGTTCATTATGAATTTTTTATTTTTGCTGTGACAGCATTATTTTTTATTTGACCATGCTCTTTTTGTCTTTATTCGTCAAAATTGCACAAATATTTCTGTACAAAGAGAAATAGAGAAATTTATCTAATGTGAAGTTAAACCCAAAATTGATCTAGTAACACGATGTTTATAAGCCATTCTGAGATCAAGAAAAGGAACTTTAGAAAATAGACATCAGGTTCCTTTGTAACTGATAATTTAGAGTAATGACTGAAACCTTACTTGTATTCTTAGAATACTTGAAACTTTCTGGGGAAGTAGAAACTATACAATCTTCAGATGTTAGACAGTAGGCTTGTAAATGTTTATAAAAAATAAACCTGTTTATCCTACTGAGATGAAAAAATACTGATTTCTGTCTTCCATATTCTGATTACTTTGTAAATTCTTTATCTTGATTTTCATTGCTTTTTTTTTTTTGATCTGGATTTGCTTTAGATCATAGTTCAGCAAAGCACTCACTAGCACCTGAGCACATGTTTTGAAGTCACTTGGACTTCAGGTAGCTTATTAAAGCTGACCTCCATTCCCAGAGACATACGTTACTGTAATGCAGTATATCACGTAATGCATTATATCAATGCATTTAGAATCTCGGTGCTTTATTGGATGTGGGGGGGAACATAGTGACAAAGGATGAGGAAAAGGCTGAGGCCTTTGCCGCCTTTGCCTCAGTCTTTAATAGTAAGACCAGTTGTTCTTGGGGTACCCAGCCCCCCGAANAGTGCTAGGTTAATGGTTGGACTCGATGATCTTAAACGTCTCTTCCCATCTGATTCTATGATTCTATGTATATCTCACAGTAGCCCAGGTGCCATCCCCGGCATAGAAGGGAGTATTCAGACTTTTCCAGCTGGAATTTTCTTTTATGAAATAAAGGTTAATGTAGTTGAACTCCGAATGACTATGCTGTAACTGTGAGGAAGTAGTTATTGTTTTTATTTGTTAGGCTGTTTTTGCATTTTATACAATATTTTGTATGCTTTGCATGGTTTCGTGGAAGATCTTATAGATTCTCATTTATTAGTCATAGAGCAGTACTAAGAAAGTAGGTTCAAGAAAAAAATCCTGTTACCAGAATGGAAAAGAAGATATTAGGGATTTTTGGTTTCTTCCCGTCCTCAGGGTTGCTCTTGATCTCCCTACACCCTGTATCAGAATATTTTGAGTTGTCTGTACACAGGCTCTTCAGTGGAGAGCCGTACACTTGATGTAATCCTCTGTGCTTTGAGGTGGCACAGCATCTGCTTCTGCAAGGAAGGGTTACGAACTGAGCTTTTTTCCTACATGCAGCCCTGAGGGAAGCACGGATTGCTGAACAACAGGGCAGGTTGGTGTCGAGTGCTTGAAAGGTTGGGAGCTGAGTTTGAACTCCTCACACGGAGTCTGTGCGGGCTTGAGGAAGCTTAGCCCTGGGGAGCTTTGTGGCTTACTGCAACTGAGAGTCTGGGGTAAGTGCAGTGGTGTTGTTGGAAAGTTTGGAAAAGAAAAATGAAGAGAAAAGCAGAAAGTGTTTGTTATAACATGAGTGGTGTGTTAGAGTCCTTGAGTATTTGTGAAAAGCATAGATTGTGATCTCCTAACTTACACGAATGGGATATATGTTACACTTTTCCATAGGGTTTGGAGTGGGAGGGGGGACTTAAAAAATGCTGAAAGTTGTGACTGAGAAAAATTAGCTTGTATGAGGCAGTTTAAGATATATGGAGTTTAATAATCTCCATTGTTTCCTCCTATGGAAGACCAGTCCTAACCAGCAGAAGTAGTACACATTCCAAAATGTTTTAATTCTCACAAAAAGCTGCTGTTAGGAAACCTTGGCTTAAGATCGACTGCTGGACTGCAGGGGGGAAAACGTGAAAATTTTGCCATTGCTACTTTCTAGCTTACTGCAACCACTTTGTGGAAGAAGTGAAATATTTGAGCTGTAAAAGGATCCAGGACCAAAAATATAAAATAAAAATAATTTTTAACACTTTTTTCTCTTTTTTTTTTTTTCTGGAAGACAACATTTTGACTATTTGCTATGCCTTTGAGCAGTACCCAGAGTACAAGATAACTGTGTTTAGTTTTAAAAAGGGAAGCCTAATCTGTAGGAGCTTGCATTTTTCTAAGAGAAAACCATGCATAGAGAAAGAAGAAAGAGAAAAGGAAGTAAATTAGACAACTGTGGAGTTCAGATAACATTTAACTGTAGCCCGATAGTACAAAGTTTGAATGTTCAGCTACCTACTTGAAGACCAAAAGATGAACTCGATGTCCCCGTAATCATCAACATCATGCTTGATAGATCCTGTGAGAGCAAGCACAGTTTGTGAAGATACTTGAATAAGGGACGATGATGGCTTTGGTTCACTTAATGAAGTGGGGTTTCCAGTAAGAAAACAGGATGAGAGAAGTACAAAAAAGATACTGAATACGTGTAATAAATTCCCTGGGGATGTTCAGGAGTCAAATGCGCTCTCCAATATTTTGTTTTGTGTAATAGAGAACCTCCATGTTACCAACACTTTTCTATTCATCCTGATCCTTAGGTTGGGAACAATCTCCTGGCCTCGGCAGCTCCAGCTGGGGAGTACGTTTAGCCTTTGCCTGCCCTGGAAAACTTGCAGCTGCGCTAGGGCACTTACTGCCAGGTCACGGCTGCCCTCGTTCAATGGATTTGCCATGCTGAAAGAGAAATGCTTGTTTCTGTCCAGGTGACTTGAGATCATGCTTAATTCGAAACAGTTAAGGGAAAGTGCAAACAGTAATTGATCTAGAAAATTCAAAACAGTAAAATCGCAGATGGAGAAATGAGAGAAAAGCTTCACTTGTACATTTACAAAGGTTAAACTGGAAAGGTTTGTCTACGTGATGTGCTGGAGCTCTTCGTGACGTGGTGGTGGTCAAGTGTTCCCTCTTCTTGTGTTCTTGATGCTTCCTATAGTGCTAACTGGAGAATTTTCATAAGTATACTGGTGTTTATGGCCAGTCTCTCTTCTGAAGTCTGACAAAAGATGCAGACAATGTAACCTTTTAACCGTAATCTAGTTTATTTTTCTTATCCAGGGGCTAGTGTGATCAGTTATCTTAATTAAAATAGACAATGCTTTATTTCTTTGGAGATCCAAATGTATATAATTTCCTGTATTTAGTTGACTACTTAATTACTCCTTGCCTCAATGAGGCATCCATCTCTTTGGTGACTTTTTGACTAACTCTATAGAAGGTGTCTCCTCTACTGAGTCTTGTATCATGCTATCTAGTAACCAGGATACTGGATGCAAATACTTAAAATATGTGTTGCTCATTACTGGTCCTTGATTGAGACCATAACATAATGACAGTTATCTGCCTTGATGTGACTGACCCTGTCCATATAACCTCTAAGAATATTGTAATACATAGATATCCTTATTCTGATGAAGAATTATGGTAATAAAGTTTAGTTTCTGTTTTAGCTTTAAATAAATTTCCCACTGTATAGAAGCACTGTCTGGAAATAAACTATTTCAGTCGCATTCCTGTTTTCTACTAACATATAGTTATTGGTAATATAAAGTCAAAAAATCAATATACCTTGAAAGAATTTAAGCAAAAATGAAAAAGCTTGAATAGGGTCTGCTTCCAGCTTTTAATATTATTATTTTGATATTCCAGATTTTCATAGTATTTTTTTCTTGAGTAATTCACAGAATCACAGCCTGAGCTTTTAAAATATCTGCTCGCTTGTGGAAAGTATCTGGTAGGTTGTTTCTATTGAAACAATGCTTAATCTTTGGATTCACTGATTCTCTCTTCTACCCAGAGCTGTCACTTACTTCAGGTCAGTTCAGGCACACTATAAATCAGTACCTTCTTACTAGTCAATCAGTGATTGATTCAATTTTGCAGCACTTGAAGGCAGTCTTTTCTAGTTTAAAACTGAGTTAATGTGGTCGAAAAGGATTGAACGCATAGCTAGGAACTTGCGAGCTCTGGTATTATTGGTTTGCATTGTGGACTTGGGCGAATAATTTTATATTTGCAATGTAGAAATATTTGTTGTGCTTGAGTCTTTCTCTCTGTCTCTTTTGTCTTCCCCCCTCCCGTATTAAACTTGAGTTCTTTAAGGACCTGGTATCCAACACCATTTTCAGCGTTATTCAGCTTCTGTAGTATCTGGAGGTACTTAGAGATGGAAAATCATGCACCCTGGTGTGTCATATACGTCCTAATGGAGGTTAAAAAAAAAAAAATTATATCTTTGCAAAGGCCTTTGACACTTCTGCAGAATAACTGAAAATAAGACCAAATGGACCTTTAAGATCTCTTCAAAAGTTTAATAGAATATTGATTTTTCTTTTGAAGATATGGAAAGCCTTCATCCCATGCCATGGTCCTGTCTATGCTACAGCCCATAGATTGGAAACACTCAAATCCTTTGTGGTACTGAGTAGCAAATACCAAGTGCATTTTGACGGGACTGAACTCTGTATGTTTGTATTAAAAAGCACTCGGATGTGACCTAGTCCTCTGATGTGCAGTTTTGATTTTTGTGCCTCAAACTGACTTGCGGAAAGCAGACTCCACAATCTGTAAGATTGTAAAGTAGGTATGTTTATTCAGCGCTGGGCGGCACGGGGGGTAGCTCCACCAAAGACATGCGCGCCAGGTACATGGTGAGACTCAAATGTATAGTTTTGTTGTTACATCAGCTTAATTTGCATATCGATTTGAACACCCATTTATCGATCCATAACATACTTTCAGCAGTTGGTTACATAACAAGTAAAGTCATCATGAATGAGCAATCTTGACCCTTTATCATTTCCTTATCTTAACATAGTGTGCATATCTAAACATTCATACTTTCTATGCATTTATCTAAGCACAGCAGGTTTTGGCTTGCCTTAAGCACATAGTATAATATGCCTGCGTTTCCCCCAACTCAATACTCTAGAAGAGTTGCTCTCTCCGATAATGGTATTCCTGTGAAGAGAAGACCTATGTGTATATACTTGTGCCTCTCTGGATTTCTAAGTTAGCTCATGTATATGTTGTGTAACCTTTCAATAATCTCAATGAATGAGAAAGCACTGTTAGTGTGAAGGTGCAAAGCATTTCAACTTATTAGTAAAAAAAAAGAAAAATCCCTTAAAAAACATCCACTTTTTAAAATGGAACAAAGTTCAGGCTTTTATAATTGTTTCAAAATTAAGTACGCTTTATAAGTAGTAACAAATTAAATCTATTTTCCTGAGCCAGTTGAAACTACAGGGATAACTGATAGCAAATCAAAGGAAAGTAGGAATGGGCTTTTATTCTCCTCCTTCTGTCCTGCTGTCTGTGGGTCTTCAGCTGTGGTATTCTCCTGCTTACTTTGAAATTGCCCCAGTTAGGTTGGTCTGAAGTTATTGTTGCTATGAGGGAAATGAGGGAAATGTTTTTACATTAGGAGGTGTTTCATCTGACTAGTCTTGAAAGGTTGTGGGTTTTTTTTTCCAGCAGTAGTTCCATTTTCAAAAATACAGCCAGCATCATAGTGTGGGCAAGTGAGGAAATCAAAGAACTACATTTTCTGACAGTATGCTGTATTTTTTTGCTTATCAGAATGACTCTGAAATTCTGTTCTCTTGAAACAACAACAAGGAAATATTTCTGTTTTTCTGATTAGAAACAAAAAGTGAAATATTCTGTCTGATCTGTGGAATATACTTGGAGCAATTCCAGTGCAGCAAGGGATGCTCTGGGTGGTGGACAGATCAGCATCCTGCAAGGGAGGCTGCTCTTGGTGCATAGTGTTCAACAGAGTGTCTCTAACTTACTGAGCAATTTTATGTCTCAATATTCTGTATTTGCTGAAAAGTAATTGTTAGTGTTCTGTGTTGGGTTTGCTGCCGGTGTCACAAGTGACTGACTTGATGAATCTGTGCTCCCTGAAGGAGCTTTGCTCTTTGAGCTGAGCTGACATGGCACATTCAGCCACATCCTCAGCAACCGTAGGTGGGCATAAGTGGCAACTGTGGCAAGCTGAAGATTAGTCCAAAAAGGTTGTTTCCATGCTTCTTTAGCTTCTCTAAATATATGCCTGTATATATGCCAAAATTTCTGAGTAATTATTCCATTAAAACCTGAATATTTGAAGAAGCTAAAACAAATGAGTTGTGATAACATTGTATATGACTGAATTTGCTTATTCTGTTTAATAGATACAAATTGTTAGTGCATTTAGTGTAATTTGTCATCATGTGCCCTGCTTTACTATTGTTTTGGATGCAAAAAATTAAGGTCTGATCTTGTAAATTCTTACTCTTCCTCAGAGACTTACTGACATCTCTATAGGAATTGGTTGAGTGACTCAAGCGTGTGTTTAGCGATGTTTCCACGCTACCTTCTCCTTTCTGGTTCCTTCTTGGGACAATTCAGAGTTTGACCACTGCAGTGCTGGAGCGGCAGCAGCTGTAAAGATGAGAATGAACTGAAGCCAGCACTTGTAAAGCAGCAAGTTAATAATATATTTATAAGGATACTATATATAGGTACTTTGATATCAATATATAGTATTAAATAATGTATAATGTATTTACAGGAAAGAAATTTCAGCTCTGCAGAACCAATTGCATGTACAATTACTTGGCAACAAGAATCACGCTCTATGTTTTAAGTATAGATAATGTTAGTCTGTTTAAAACCAAGTGGAAAATTGCTGTAAATGTCCAGAATGGGCTAAATGCCATCTGGATTCTTAACAGATTTTGAAGCAGGTTACAAAATTGTTTAGAGGAACCTTTTGAGGTAGTAAACAGAATTTAAAAATTCATGTGACTTTGAATTTGAGAATTGCAGCATCTTCTGTAAGAGATTGTTGGTGTGGGAGACGCAATGTTTTAGTGAGCTACCCCTAGAATAGTTCCCTTGGGGAGCTCGGGATTATTGAAAACCTCTCCACCAAGTGTTGGGAATATTTGTTCAGTCTTGCCTTCTTTAATAGAAGTAGCAATGTTTGTATCATAGGACTTTGGAGATTAAATAATGTTCTTCGATTATATAGAAGAAGACGAGAGCTACTCAGCAATGTAGAAGATTGGTCTTCAAATCCAGTAAGGCAGGTGGTCATAGGCACAAGTCAGAAATCCCTGTTTAAATGTTAACTCTTATTAAAGTCAATGTTTTTCTTTCTGTAGTTTCAGCATGTTAAGAGGAGAAAGGGGAAGAAAAGTTAATCAAATACAAGTATAAACAATATGTTGGCTTATAAGGCAATCATTTCTTATTTCTATTCAAAGCCATTAAGCTATAAAATTATAAGTAGGTTTTCTAGTTCATATGTGTAAACCAAACCAAAAAACCCCAAACAAACCCCAAAACAAAAAGATCACCCTGAAAACAAACAAACCAAACACTGCTTTGTTTATGAAACAGTAGCAGAGGTCAGATGAACTGACTGTTTTGACTCAGGAAGTCTTGTCCCATGTCCCATCACCCTGTGCCTGCTGAGGGCAATATGGTTGATGCATTTGCATTTACTCTAGCATGCATCGTGTCACTTGATCAGATTTAAGCTGTTTGTTTTTACAATTGTTTCACGATTGTTCTTGTTTGAAATAAAGTGGTAGGGGAAAAAAGAAAAACATAGGTAGCATAGCCAAGAAGAGCCGTTAAGCATAAGGGAGTTGGGTCTCAATACCGGCGGTGGTGTCTTAGGTGACCACTGTGCTGGAGACTTGCAGGAGATGCATATGGGGACACATCCTGCTCCTGGGGCTTTGGAAGGAAGCTGCTACTGCCATGGTTTCCTCTGGCCACAAGTGTTGCCGTCATACCTGCTCTTTCTTGGCTCCCCAAAGGTTCATGCTGAGGAGTAGCAACCACAAGAGCTGCTGGCGAGGACCTAGGGCTACCTTCAAGTGTTCCTTAATCAGATCCCTTATTACTGTGTCACAGCTCCATCCCAATAACCTCCAACAAGGATCCTTACCTCAAAACAACCTGACATTCAATGAAAGTAATATGTTGCTTGATGATGATAATGATGGATTCACTAACATTATTTGACATATCTTTCATGTTAAAATTAATGTCATCTTTGATGTTGTGAAGGTTGAATTCAGAGAAGATAATTGATCCTTGAGCTGAAAAGATGTCTTCGAAGTTCTTGGCAGTTACTTGGTAGTTCAGGTTGCAGTTGTGTCCTGGCTGTTGTTCTAGTTGCAGACCAGCTTCTCAGCATGGTGGGTAAAGTATCAAAACTGGAAATGTCACATGAACATGTGGAAACAGCAAAAACTAAGCGGTTTGGTAGATTTTAGCCTTTAAACGAAAAGGTCAAGGATTCCTTAACGTTGCAAGTGTGTCTGTATCATCTTTTTTCATTTAGGCCTATGTAAATTATTAATATATATATGTGGGAAAAATAGATAACTTATTTGCAGCTAGTGCTAGATAATGTTATTTGTTTTTTCCAGTGTGGAGGATTATTGTTTTAGAATTAAAATATGTTGCCTCCTGAATTTTTTTTTTTTTTTTAATTTTACAGAAGATAGTGAAGGTTCAGGTACTCATCCTTGGAAATGTGTTTCAGGGTGGTGGAGCAACCCTGAAATGGCTCCTGCATCCTCTTATCCTGGGTGCAAATATCATGGATTCCTGACGGCTTGTGTTAGTTGCATAAGAAACATTTTTGGAGGTTGTTTGCCCATTAGCAAAGAATTCTGGCACTAACAGCTTCCATCTGTGATGTGAAAGCTTTGTATGGTGGAGACTACCATCGTTATGGTGGAGACTACCATCGTTATGGTGGAGACTACCATCGTTATGGTGGAATTCGTGGCCTGTTACAGTACTGGGCACGTAGGAATGCAGGTAGAAAGTGACTGTGATGAATTCAGTGATAGGTGGATTATTACAACCGATTGCAAATTCAGTAGAAAGGGACTCTTGAAACTATAGCTGAATAACTCTTGAGAGTCCAGATGCGATGAAGAACTCTGATGAAAGGTCTCAGGCTCTGGACCGTTGCTTTTATTTTTCTGCATCTGAAAGGAAAGTGGAACTTGATTAGAAATCACTTGGTCTGTGAGGGCAATGATGTATTAGGGGCATGATGAACAACTTGTGCTTCTGTATTTCTGCAGTGATTTTTTTTTTTTAAATTTTTTTTTCTTTGGGGGGGATGTCTTTAATCTGAAGATTTGACTATTCTCACCTAGCTTGTAGAATGGTAGAGTCCAGTTTTCTAGAATACTGTCATTAGTGGACACTGTCATTAAAATCAGTAGGAATCTCAAAATAGTTATTACTAGCCATGACACGGCGAAGTTTATATGAAGGTTCGGTTATTAAATATTTAAAGTATTTTAAATGATACCTTTGACTATAAACATGCTATGACAGATGAAGTTACACCTTTAACATTTTATTTCAAAATTCTTCCATATTTTCCTGAATAGTCAAGTGTATTTTCCTTATTACTTGATAAAGGCCAGCAATGTTATTATTTTAATCCATTTCTTGGATATAGTAATAAGACTGTAATATGCAGCAGTGACTGACAAGACATTAATTCATTGTAATATTGTTATCAACAAAGTTCTAATAACTTTGAATACATCTTTGTCACATTAAATGTTCCTGTATAGGTACAATGGGAAGGGTTGTTTTCAAATTCAAAGAAAGTGCCAAAGAATGCTATTTGTCCCTAATTAAATATTGAGGACTTTTGTATTAAATATTTAATCGGCCAGCTATACTGCGATCGAGTAGTGGAGAAATGATAAAACCCTGCATTTGCACTTGAAGACCATTTCTGGGGCAGTTAAGTCACCTGTTGCTAAGGGAATTGGAAGGAAGGAAGTGGCTTAAATAAAAAAACCTTTGGTGTGTTCCCACCACTGCTGGTCCTGAGAAGTGGCTCTTGTTAATCGTGTGGCTACACCAGGGCTCTTCGGAGCCATTTTATGTGTAAGTGCACTGAGGACCTATTTCTGACTTTTGGCTTTCTGAAGAAGGAGTCCAGGATGTTTGGGAAGGCCGTAAGGTGCTTGGGGGAAGCAGGAAAGGTGCTGTTTGAACTCTTCCCATTACGTGAGAAGTTTGTATCAAAATTGGCATTAAAATAATGCAAATTGAAATGGTTCGGGTTGATACGTTTTTTTGTAAATTTTACAGGCTTCTTTGAAGCAGACAGTTACTAAGAAAAAGCAAAGATGCTGTTTTGCAATGTGTGAAATAGTCCTTGTACTTTGAGGAGAAAATGTAAAGACAAAAGGGAAGTAGCATGTGACGCTTATGTTCACAGGATTGTTGGTTTGGAAAGAGCTTAGATCTGGCCTTTCTAGTTGTCTGTTTTGAACACTAAACATTATTCAGTTTAGAAACAGGTCACTGAAATATAAAGGATGTGAAGGCGACGTGGAAATATTGGAGTGCCCTGTGAATTCACCATGGGTCATAAGGCCTCAGAAAAAGAAAAATATACACGCAGTATGAGACAGTGTTGCCTTATCAGTTGGTCCAACACCAGGGTGTTGGGGGCTGTATTCTCAAGCTTAAACTGTGTGTCTCAGTAATGGACACCTGTCCCTAACATGGTGACAAAGATTTTGTTACGAACCCCAGTAGTTGTTTCTAAGATGCTTTCAGGAACGTGTGTTGGGAATTTTGTGTGCAATGTGTTATTCCAGTCATCACTGAGAGGTGACATGGCAGCTCTGCTCCATTCCCTCATCTTCTCTTTTCCACCCTCTATCTCCCACCCCTCCGTAAATAAATGGCAAGGAGAAGGGAAGATCAGCCTCAGATCTCAAGATGAATGATCATTTGGTATCAAATGACCTGGGCACACATTTGTCCAAAATGACTTTAGCCTGAAAATGGAGAGAGGGTTTAAACCGCAAATGAGAGAAGTCCTAGAACAGCATCTCAGATTATGTATCCAAGGGAGTTTACTGTCTGATATATAACTTGGGTCTGTGGATTTTTATGGGTTTTTGTTTTGTTGTCAACAGTGTATTAAAGCTAGGTCACACTAAACATGTGCTTGTGTCCATGTGCTTGGGTTAATCAGATTATGAGGCTTAAGGAATGGAAAGCATGTTCATCCTGATAAAAGAAAGTTGAGATTTTTGGCTTTCTTCTATACCACATGGGATCGTGCACGTTCCCGGGTCACCTGGGTGTTTGACCTAACAGATGGTGATGCCGACGATCTGTTCTTCTGTATTGCTGTTCCACGCTACGGTCCTGACTACTGTCTTTTACTCTAGATTTAGTTTGTTGCTGCATGTTTGAAGTTGATTGTAGTATATGAGGAGACATGCAGAGTAGATGTTGTATGGAGTTGTGGATTAAACTTCTGTGTCTGTGGGGGGGCTGAGCTCAGTGATGCGGGTAGTTCTTCCTTTGTTATGTTCCTTAAATATGTTTTTTCCAAGTGGAATTGTTTTTTATTGCTATTGTAATAAATTTTGTGATTGAATTAATGAATGTAAAAAGAATTCCTGATTTCATTGGGATGTCATAAAGCTGCACCATTTAGTGTAAAAAGTAGCAAGACTTACTAAAAATGGAAATTATACTGTGCGAGTGTGCTAGCATACTATAAATTCAGCCGGTGCATCACATCCTGACATTTAATAGTTTTATTATTCCATTTGTTGGTCATTTCTGAGTAAAGAGTGCCAATGAGAACTACATAAAATACTGTTTCTTAGACCAGTGAGTTTGAGTGCACTTCATGGATTTGCATACCTTCCCCCCCCCGCATCAGGTATTTCCTTTCTCTGAATATTATCAGTGTGTGTGTATGTCATAATTGTCTTTATATTTGAAAGTATCTAAGTTATGGCACATACAATGAACAAGGCTGTATGGGGCGCATAGCACAGACCCAAGAATAGTCAGTGAAGATTGTCATGTACAGGATAAAGAAAGGGAAATGCTTCAGTTAAAACATTGAACTGAAACTTATGCTTAGTCCTCATATGGGAAACTGAAGTCTAAGTGGGAAAGGTTACCCAAGATTCATATTTATTTTCATAGTAGTGTGTTGAGAGATCTGTCGCTTTGTGAAGATAATTTGTATTGCAGAGTGAGTTGGAGTTCTTCCTCTGAATTTACAACAGATGGCTCGTGTATCTATCCTACAGTTTTCTGAATTGCATATATACATCTATAGGGACAGATTCCATCGTTTGAATGTCTAAAACTTTTTCCAATATCCTTACGCAAAATATTTTTTTGTCAGAAAACTCTGATTGCAACTGAGACAGCTTAATGAAATATTCTGGGCTTGACTGAAATTCTTCATTAATTTTTTCCTGTTCACAGTGGAATTTCTGATAATTCACCAGAGAGTCCATAGCTGGTACGATGGGGGTGCAGTTTACTTAGGATGAGGGATGCCTGCGTTCAGATCATCTCTTCTTGGCTTCATTCAGATCTGGGACTTGGATTAATATTTTGGCATTCAGTTGAGTATTTTGAATATGAAGATGTGGTGAGTTGTATCTCTCATGTTTTTTGATGTAAAATATATGTGAGAAAGACAACCTTCATAATCAGGTAGAACGTTAAAAGTTGCAGGGTGAAATAACCCAGTTCAGTTTTAATGACAGTCGTGGGTGAACCCTGCAACTCCCATGTGCATAAGACAAGACTATTCATAACTGGGAAAGCTGCTTTAATTTGGCTTGAAATGTGGTCTGTCAGTAAGACTTATAAGCAACTTTGTATTATGCAATGAAAGGAGACTATTACTTATCTAATTGCCTAGATTTTCATTAATAATGCAAAATTCCCTGCTTTGTCGTTCCTCCAGGTGATTAAGATTTTTCTCAGCAATCTCGCCTCTGTTTTGAGAAAGGTGCAATGAACAGTCCAATAGATCTTTATCCCTCCTTTTAAAAAAAGGAACTGAAGTGATTAACCTTTAACGCAAAGCTACCATGACTGTTAACATCTTATATGGTAGCTGCTGAGCGAATGCTGAACTGTTGGGGAGAAGGTTAATGACTGATCCTCAGGAGAGGGGAAAAATTGATCTGCCATGATTTAAATATAGATCCGAGTTCAAGGCTGAGACTGTTGCAATTTCATTGCCTTTAACTTTTGGTCTAAAACTACAGCAAAACTTAGATGACAGAACCTGCACTGAAATTATTAAAGTTAGAGAAAATGGCAACTCAGAATTAGAGCTGTAATTTTAGTAATACCATAAACTATAAGAGCAAAGCTTGAGTAGTATTGTTTCAAATATGCTGGCTGATACTTATACTTTACATGAAGCGGTGTCCCTGGGTTGTGCGCTGCTGTGGGACTTGCTCTGTTACTTTTCTCCCCGATTTCTAGCAAAGGGAAGCAGGAGCTGGTGGTGCCGATGAGATCTTGAACCTTTATTCTGTATGTCCTGACCGGCAGCGCTGCCTGAGCGGAGAGCGATGGGTTTCGCAGTGGTTTGTTAGCTGGATTGCTAATGGCCGTGGTGGGATCTTTCCCCGTGAATTACCTTTCTCTCTCTCTGGATTAGTGCCATTATCTTAACAAAGCACGAGAACTGCTAACTGCTAAAACTAACAGCTTACATTTGTGTGTAGCTATCAAAGAAATGTTGTATATAAACCATGTGTCATGTGTTGTGGCCTTAATTGGCTTTTATTGGTTTATCTTAAATGATGGCCTGTGCTTAATGTAATCACAGGAATCCTTTTATCTCAGTAGCCACAAGGCTGGGATCTGTGAGCAGGATAAATGCGCTGGCTGTTGCTTCCATTTAAAACATTACTGTGCTCCAACTGTTGCATGAAAGACAAAATTCTCTAATGTAATATTTTTTAGAATATTTTTGTAGAGTTGTTTCTATGCTAGTATTTATTTTCTTTGCGAACGACATGGTAAAAGTCAAATGGGTGGACGTTTTCTTAAGCTGAAGATGCTTAATGGGATAATTGTTGCTGACATTAGACAAAGCGATCAAAACCCACACCTAATACTTTAACTTTTTAATGAAATTTTTAATATTTAAATAGGAAAAAATGCTGTGTGATTGTATAGTCAATGCAACTGATGGAAGGATTTTAAGAAATAATATTACATTGCAAATACTACTTTTTTTTTCACGTATTGTTCAATGCATAATCATTCAGCTTTTTCCACAGCTACGTGTTCATTACTACTTTGTGTAGCCAGCCTTGAATTAAAGGGTCAGTGAATTAGATCTAATGCTAAGCTATTGTGGTATCTTGCTAAATGTAATGTTAAATCCAGGGATACATCTTAAATACATAGTTACACTTACTGTGGTTGTGAGAACTGAAATAGCACGTGGGTTCCAAAGTGAGCTACAACTAGTTTTAACTTCTGTGATTTTGCTGTTCACTTGTAAAACTTAACAGCAGGTCTGTGGAGAACAAATTTACCAATTTGAAAGTTAAAAAAAAAAATAAAAATTGAAGCTTATACTTAAGCACTAACAGGCATAAAACAATTTCTGTTAAGTTTGAAGCCAGCTCCACCTGTGCTTTTTTGCAGTGGGATGCCTCACAGGATGGCTCATGCATGAAAACCGGAGAGCTGCACACTTTTTCTGCCCCAGTGCTTTGGCTGGGTGGTGTGTCCTTGTACTGACTGGAGTGCTTTTGTGCCTCCTCCAGCTTCTCCTGTGGCAGTCAGTGTTCAGAAGCTGCCCTACAAAAGGGTTGTGCGGGCCATTCTGACAAGGGTTCATTGACTTACTCCCTTGCCCTGGTGTTTTTCCCTGTGTGGGTGCGAGGGTGGTGGTCAGATTGCTTGGGAGAAGGTTGTCTGTCGTCTTGCTTCTCTGCTGGAACACCTCCAGCCTATTTGCAGCTGAATAACCTTCCTTTCTGAGCAGGGTGACGGCAGCTCCTGTCGCTGCTGCTGTCCTGTTGCAGAAACAAAACGCTGTTTTTATAAAACAAAATGCGAGTAAGACGCTGTCTGGGTTTTTTTCTCAAATGACTTTAATACTCTAAGAAAGCTCAGTGGAGAATTAGGTGTTTATGCATGGATGAGGAGAAGTTTAATGAAGAGGAAAACTACAGTCTTTACTCATTTTAGCCTTTCTACTGTTTGTCAAATAAATCAGAGAAGTCGCAATATTAACAGTGTGCACCTATTCTTATTGTACCTCTCGGCACTTTAGCATAGGAATTAGAGACAAATAAACCCCTCCAAACCAAACTCAGAGGCAAGCTTTGAAAAACGATAATGGGAAAAAAACCCTCAGAGCGCTGTGTGTTTCAGGCTTTACAGAGCAAACTTTTTGAAAAATGAGGGACTCTAGGGCTACAGTGCTGTAAAGTGAATCGCTGCTTTAATTTTTATTGTCCAGGTGTTGAGAAATTCAGAGAAATTTGGCCAGAAAGCAGGGATTTTGCTGGGCACAATCTTAAAAAAAAAAAAAATACACACACACACACACACTAAGTGTTACTTGCCGAGAGCAAGACTTAAAATGCTGTTTTACTTTATCCCATTCATCTCCCTGTATGCACATATCTTGCTTCCCTGACCACGTGTGAGAAGGGGCAGTGTGAAGTAATGTATTCTGTAGCATTTATATTCATAATTTATGCCTGCAGCCCTGAAATAATCTCATTTGTCTTCCACTGTTACTGGAACAACTTTTGCTAGCGTTGAAGGATGCTGGAAGCAATGAGGGATTCTGTTGTTTCAGCTTTTCATTTGTCTTCTGCAAAGAGTGGTTTTGAATAAAAAGATAAATTGGGGAGTGTTGTGTAATATGATTGCTGATACGTAACCAACCTGATTTTGAGGAGGCTTGCAGGACTCCGGCTTGTCTGTTCAATAGATAACCAGGTTTATTGGGCAGATAATACATTTCTCTCCGGCGCAGGAAAAGAACATGTCAAACACCTTCTCTTGTCTTTCCAGGCAATAGATAGTGTCGCTGGCAGCAGAAAGACCCGTGGCTTTGCTAGCGCGTTACGGGGAGGTGCATCAAGGATGAAGGGAGGTGGTGGATCCCCCTGCGTTCCCTGCGGCAGCGTTTATCTGCCCCAAGCAAAATGCAAACAGAGAGAAGGCAGGGCTCTGATCTCTCTGGCAGCTGGGAATCATTCCTGAAGTGAGCTCAGATCAGGCAAGAACTGATTTCTTGAATGAACCGGGAGGAAGCTCCTGCCCTGCGCCCCAGCAGCGGTGGCCGTGTCAGAGGTGCCCCGGGGGACAGCGTTGGTCCGCCTGCGCGCAGTCACAGAAACAACTACACAAACTTTAAACTAAGCCAACTTTAAACCATTAGCAGCCTGGCAGCAGCAGCGTGGCACTCAGCGTGGATTAATTTTTCCCTCTTTTCAGTTCTGTGATTGTAGAGCAGCAGTGCCCTGTACCTGTAGTTTTTCTAGGTTAAACCAGCAGGTCATAAACTGCACTGCAAAGTGGTGAATCAAGAGTCTGTAGGGAAAAAGTTATTAAAAACTTCTTTGAAAGAAATTAATGCGATATTTTGGCAGCTACAGACACAGGAAACAAAAACGTTTGTGTTAGGCGTTTTGTGCTTCTCACCTTGTTTACACTTGAATAAATCCAAGCAAGAGCTGATGATTTAGGGTTTATTTGGTGCAAATTAGATTAAAAGTCACCCTTGGGGCCTAATTAAGCAGTGATATAAATAGTGGAGTAAGTTAAACACCTACAGTAGATTTCGCAGATAACAGGTATGAATGGATGCAAATATGCTTAAATTTTCATTGATGTAGAAATTTTAATTGCATTTGTTACTTGCTATCTGGGTGATTGCTTAGAGCCCAAAACCACGAGCCTGCTCGGCGTGCGGCGTCGGCGTTCCCATCTCCCGAAGCCGTGCTGCTGCCCCTGCGTGCTCGCTGCCGTCCTGCCTTTGCTAGCTGTGTTTTGCGTTTTGCTGGTTGCTTCCACGTCCTCCTCTGCCTTTGATCCAAAAGTACGTATAAATGCAGATTTTTGGTTACTCTAAGCAAGGGGGTAGGTTTTAAGGAAATTGTCCTAAAGACTCTTCCTTGTTGTTGACAAAACATTGTACAGACAGGCTTCAGTCTCCCGGTTGCACCAAATGCAATCGCTTTCTGACTGATTAAATATCTTACCCACAGAATAGGTTATTAAATTTGCAGACTCTAATGTACTGTCTCCTATCTTGTTCCTGGTAGCTAAAGGTGGCTGTGGAAAGTTTTAATACATTGTCTCTTCTGTTTCCCTGATAGGTGTTTCTGCAAAAATGGATAAGGTGGCGAGATCAGCATCAGCCACGTTCCGTATGCAGAGGCAGTGCTGCAGACGCAGGCTGAACCCTTGGCCAAGCATCTCATTAACTTTCCACATACTTACAGGGCATACAGACCTGGCAAATATGTCATTACCGCACTTAACGAAGGAAACTACCACTTGCTAAAGCACTGGCAAGATGTGTGTGTATCTAGCTTGGCTAGTTTTATATTGTGCTAAATATTAAAGGTTATTTCCTTTAACTAATGGCTCCATGGAAGTAATAGGGAACCTGCATTTTATTTTCTGTTTGATTGAATCCTGAATTCAGTGTTAAAAGCAAGAGATAAATTCATATTAAAAACCCCAAAACTTTCCATCAAGGAAATTTGGTTATAACTAAAACCCAAATATTTTCTTCTCATAACATTAAAAGCCAATCAGATAGATATTAAAAAAATCAAAGTGTTTTTGAAGACTGTTGATGTAAAAAAAAAAAAGTTATGAACTTTAAAAAGTATTTTTATTCACTTTCACAATTTGATTACGGGAAAGGGAAAGTGCTATGTGCAACTTCAGTTAGGGGATGTCACCTTGTGGTTACCGATATACCGGGGAGTTAACACCTGATGGGATTGATCCTACTGTCGTTGAAGACAGCAGCAAAACCTTTCCAGAATGCAGCAGTTTTTTCAGTTGGGGCAGGTGAGGTTTGCTTTGATTGCTGGTTTATTGGGAATCAGCAATTGGCCTCCCCTCCCAAAAGCAGGGGAGAGGATTGTGAGGGGCAGTTTGATCTATTGAATTTGAGTTTTATTCCCTCTCCTGCACAGAAATGCCCCAAAGCCCTTAGCAGTGTGTAGCTTCTCTGAATCCTTTTCCCTGAGAGGAGCTCTGTTATTTTTATTACACTTCTGCTCCGGCAAAGGTGGCAGAGGTTCGTAGGGCACCGAGCTGCTTTTTACCTACCATAAAAATGAAAGTGCGCCGGGGGAGTCCCTGAGCAGCAGCTGGTGATGCCGTGCCTTCGTCCCTCGCTCAGCTTGGGGCAGCTGATCGTTCGCCTCTGCTACGAGTCTCGTGATACGTGCGTAGCATCTCCCATGAGTGCTTTTATTAGCAGAAAGTGAGAGCAGGTGTGGCTGGGAATGACCCGTTCCTCTGGAGGCACATGCTCCCGTGGTGGGAGAGTTCTGCCCCGGGCTGGTGGTGGTCTGGTGGAGCTAGGACATCCAGCTCCAGCGCTGGTGACCAGAACTAGAGCAAGCCCCGCTTTGACATTTTACCTTTTCAGTTAAAATAGAAAATAACAGCAAAACTCAGACCAAATCAGACCGAAGCTTTAAGTTTAATTTCTGCAGGTCTACTTGGTTTTAAGGCACTTGCTCTGATTACCTGCTTTGGAGGTCTTTACAACTTATCCATTTTCTTTATTTGGATTAAGAGAATAATTGAAGTGAATCCTTGCCATATAAGAGATGGAAGTTCAAATGTAGGTCATATTTAAAAGGGTTTATAATGAACTTTGTTAAAAATATCTCCTGATTTCCTCTGATGTATTCAAGTGCATATTTTAAAAGCTGATTTAAAGCCCAACTTGTACAAGCTTATATATTGAGAACTTAAAAAGATTTTTTTAAATATGAATTTGGGCCACCTCTAAAAGTGAGATTCTACTGTGGGTCTTTAGGAGGTAGAGATACCAAAAATATGTCCTTCCATATCCTCTCATTCTTGCAGATGTCTTTGTAGGCCAGAAATCCTGTCCCTTAAACAACTCCCGAGGAGTACATCAGTGCGATGTTACTACATGGTATAGACCCTCTGTCCATCCCAAGACATTAGGAGCTTTCACATAAAGTTTCCTAGACACTCATTACTTGGAGAAACTCGACACTGTCTCTGCTTTGAAATATTTTTTAAAAATGTGATTTAACTCAAACGAAACGAATGAATTCCTGTAGCTGGGCTTTATCACTAATTTTGCGTTCCTTGTTCTGCTGAGTATGCCTGTTACCGAACATACGTACGTTGTTAACCAGTTGTTAGGCACAGAGCATCACCATTGCCTCACCTGATTTCTCTCTGTACACTTCTGTGAGGCTGCACCCGCTCTCATGTAGTGATGTCTGTATTAAATAGCGCAGTACAGTATTTCTTACTATGAGAAGTCTGTTGAAATAGAGAACTAGAAAATTTGGAAGAGTTCATTGTGTAAAAATGTGAGTATGTGTGTAGGTTTTCTCTTCCCTGTCAGGGTGTGTGAGGACTGTCAGTGCCTAACGTGATGGTGTTGGGAGCTGTAAGCCCAAGTCTCTGTGGGACGTCAGCTGAATGGCAA
Organism: Pelecanoides urinatrix; assembly: GCA_013400755.1. NCBI lineage: Eukaryota > Metazoa > Chordata > Aves > Procellariiformes > Procellariidae > Pelecanoides > Pelecanoides urinatrix. The sequence continues at coordinate 12,840 of VZTQ01013441.1, read as the reverse complement.
GCAATTAATTGTGCTGTATTGCACAATATCTTGTGGGAACTTAAATTTGTCGAATGAAAAGCTTTAAGGCTGATGGCTTTGAGGATTGCTCTAACTGTACACTTATCCCATTTCCTTTTCATCTCAGTGATTTTTCGTATTTTTTAGAACAAGCCTGATACTCATAATGTCTTACTGAAAAATTGTTCACAATTATTTTATGGGTATCAAACACTGCAGAAGGAGTATGATGGCTAGTACTTAAATAGTGAAACAATTGGGTGCCTTGTACCTCATCTAGAAATAATTGACTCATTATTCTTAACCACATCAACTCCATCACATAAGGGTTAAACATAGTTTAATTCTAATAGGTGGGAATCTGTCAGTTTACACTGTAGTTCTGACAGTTATTCCTTTTCCTGGAAAATTTGCTAATATTTTTACAAAGAATAAGGAAGAAAGGGAGTAGGAGATACTGAGTGAGCTATAATACATATACTGAGGCAAAAAAGAAGCTGTGTGGCAGAATTTAAGCCTTTACGAATGGGATTTTGAGGAGCAGTGGTGAATAAGAGCCATCAGATGAGAACAAAAAGAGAAAAGGATGTATTGTTTTTTATTTGCTTTTGCCCTATGCTTCTGGTTGTATGCTGGTCAGTTTATTCTCCTGTTGGAAATGATGGTTCCCCGCGTACTTAGTCTGCTCCTTGAGTCAGATGTTTAATGCTGTCTTAGTACAAACTAATTTCTAAGCTTGAATTTGTTTTCTCCTGCCAAATCTGCATGTTACAAAATACCACTTTGTAATGTTGCTGTGACGATGCTGTATTGTAATTTAAATAATGTGGTTCTTCTTTTCTAACCATTGGCAAATAGTGTTCAGGGTCTGGTAAATAATGGATGGAAGTAAGGGTGAAAAGGTGAGTGTTAAATAGCCATTGCTAAACAGATGGTCGTCAACAATCATTCAGCTTATCTCTTACAGACAGCACAAACACAGATATCTATGCTTCTGCTTAATCAGTTTTTACGGTGAGCTCTTTGAAATCGCTGAGCAGTGTCTCAGCACCGGTGGCAAGTATGGGAAGGCCAGAAGATGGTTCGATCAGTGTGTTGTCTGTGCAATGGAACACGTATCTGAGCATGGTGGATTCTGGATTCCTTGCCTCCTGCTGCTGCTGCTGTCAAACCCATGTAAAAACAATTGACTTTGCTGAAGGGAAAATTTTGGGCTGTGGGTGCAGTAAGAGGAGAGAAAAGTATGGCCTTCCTCCAGGCTTTCCTCCTTTTCCATCCTGGAGTGGAGGTGCCCTGTGTGGTTGGGCTGGGGAATGGGTGTTGCTGGGGACTATGGAGCCACGTAACACCTGTGAAGTGATGTACACCTAAAGTCGTACCATGCAAAAACTGGCAGTAAGCCCGTCAGGCTGAATTTCAGACTATCTGTTCCAAATACATCCCTGCATTCCGGCGAAAGCAAAGGCTGCTTTAGAGCTCTAAATGAGTGAGTTGCTGCAGATGAAGTCTCCTCGAAAGATGCTTCCCAAGCTCTGGTGTGCAAACTGCTCCTGTCCATGACTGTGCAAGCAGCTGGTTCTTGAGTCTGTGTTAAATATAGGTTGGGTTTTTTTGTTTGGGTTGGTTTTTTTTAGTTTAGAAAGTTTGGAGAAAGTCCATGAGAGCTATGACAGGGAAAGGAATGGTGACTGGTAGAGTCATAGCTCAGAAAGAGACTCTGCGAAAAATAGGAGAGCATAGAGGTACCAAGTTCTTGTTATTGGTGTATATATAGTATGTGGCAGGTTTGTCATTAAAGGGCCCAGAATGGCAAAAGGGAAAGGCTTAAACATTTTATACTGCCTCAGATGCTCAGTGACACTGTGGAGGCTGTCAGTGCTTTTGCAGATGTAAGAAATACAGGTCAGGTAATGCCAAGAGCCCTGTTAATGATACTGGAGATACCGGTACCCTTAAGCAAACTAGTTGTGAAAAGGCTGGGAAAGCTTCGTACATGTTTTGTACTATTACACTAATTTCCCTGAGACAGCTTTGTCTGGTTATACTGGAGCTAAACAGGGGATTGCCTGGAAAAACATGCACCTGATCTCTAGGTTGTGTTGCCAACAGAGTAACATCTAGAAGTAAGCCACAGTTTTAGAGATGAGCTTAAGGACTTTGGAGAGAAGTGTAAGTTTGGACATGTCATCGGTAGTCACCATTATTTTTATTCCCATAAACTGATGAAAAAGGTGTCAAAATGAAAAAATGCCAACTGAGAAAGCTTCAGGATCAGATTCTGTTTAGTAATGTTAAATTGCAGAGAGATGCCAGTGAAGCAGGGTTGTCAGCTGCTGGTGTGTTGCTCAACAGAAAACAGAAAGAAGAATGCTTACGCTGTCTGATACTGGTGTTGGAGTCATTGGGGATTACAGATGCATAAAGAGACAGACAGGGTAAAACAATGAGAATATCAATATGATTTGGAGTTCCAGAAGTTGCCTCCACTTTATGAAAATGATGCTTTATGTCTCTCACAAGAAAGAGGTGACTTTAAGGTCACAGGATATTGCTGCTCCCTGCTGTGGAGTAATAGATGGTAACACATGTGGGCTGCAGTAGCGCAGGTGATGGCTCTCCATGACTCTGATAGCTTGAAATGAAAGATGTTAAGGTTTCAGGATGTAGCACAACCTAGACAAATGAATTTGTTTCCCAGCAATTCTGATATCCGGAGTGGACTTGCGTCCGTCCCAGGTGCAGCCTGAGTCACCTCAAGGACTAACTGATTATTGTTGGCAAATTTAGTTCACGGTTTGGCCATGTCCATTTGGATGGTCTGTATTGTTTAGTTACGGAAAGGAGGACACGGTGAGGACTCTCGAGGACAGATTAAGGACACTCTGCCTATCAGGGCTTTCTCAGACAGAACATCTGAGAGGTGTCACAGAGATTGGACATGGAATAAATCAGGACTTCTGCAAGAACATGAAGCACTGAATAATCACCAAAAGCTTCTGAATCTTGCTTCGGATGTGTCTTGTGGTTCCTTGCTCTCAGTGCAGAAAATACATTGCCTGAAACGTTGGTATCAAGTGAATCATCTGTGTTGTTATGTAGCAAATAATGTTTTTGAGTAGCTAAAACAAGCTGTATGATGTGAGTCTAGTAAAACATATGTATGTCAAAGATGATACATGATTGCTGTTAAACTTTATAAATCTTTTATAGTGTGGTAAATGGGCTAAAACCAGCTAGGCTGGAAGGAGTATGCAAATTAAAAATAAAATGGAAATTGAGAAGGCTATAAGGGAAAGGAGAGATACCTATATTTGCTAGAGTACATGAGAAGAGGATGTTCCTTGTATTACATTTGCATTCGTGTAATCCAGCTCTGAGAGCTGGGGAGAGGAGGAATTACTAATGGGCACAGCTGTCTCAGCAGCAGGCTCAGGTGAGGACTAAGAGAGCCTTTCTTTGAGAGGAGAGAGGCAGCAGAGATAAAAGCCAAAACTGTTCTGAGCCGCTCCATCCCCAGGAAAGAGCATTAGCTGCCCAGCCCCTGACTCTACCCGACATCCTGGGCTCCAGCTCAGACGTGGTCCTGGGCTCCAGCTCAGATGTGGTGCTTGACAAGAGGGTGGTGGGAAGGGGTTGGTTTGGTAACACCACAGGGCAGAAGTGCTGCTGAGTTCATCTTTGCAGCTGGTAGCTCAGACATGCTCTGAAAGGAATCAGCAGCTAAAGATGAACTAAAGTTTCAGGTACACTTTGATATTTTTCCTTTGTGATGTGTTTCCAGTTTGGCCATTAAACATGAAACCTTTGCTAGTGTCAACCTGACGCTTCTTTACCTGCCTGAGGCTGCAGCAGGAGTGGCAATGGGCTGATCCTGCAGCAGGGAATGTCTCATTGCTCGGGGAGTAAGGGGGCCATTTCTTCAGAGAATCGCATCTCACACTATGGTTATGGGCTCTCATGAGTTGGAACATCTTTTCTACCAACTTGAGGGGATGGATGAGACTGAAGGATGCCTGCTCCAGCTGGCATGAGCCAGCGCCTTTCCAACAACCAGGTGGGGGGCTGGTGAGAAGATGGCCAATGACTTAGCCATCCATGTCAAGACTAATTTTGGAAAGGGTTCCTAACTTTTTCTGTGCATGTCACTCACAAGTTGATCAAATGGGAGTGCCCATAGGCTTTGAGAGGCGTGGAGGTGCCCATCAGCTGCTGGAGGTGCTCGGAAGATGGAGTGCTGTTCTTGGCTGTTGTAGTTGAATTGTGAGGTTTTTGCGTCCCCAGAGGAGCACAAGCTGCAGTGAGGGAAGGCAGAAAAAGTGCAGTGTGCTCTGGCATGTTGCCTGTAAGCATATGGCTGATGGTGCTTCATAAGATGGGAACTCATCTAGGAATGTCAGTACTGGCATTTAACTGGGCAGGAACCTTAATCCAACATAAATTGTTATGAGGCTTTCAATTCCCACAAATTAAGGTTTCAGCAGTAAGTTTCTTTCAAAAGACAGGAAGATTTCCTAGCACTAAGATCTGTGATGTATTATTTGTCTACCCTTATGATTCAATTTTCTGTGTGCTGCCTAACTGCTGTGAGGAGAAAGGAAAAGCGATTTTGCCGGGCTGCCCAGAGCTGCTGCAGAGCAGGTCGCACGCGTGGGAGCTCTGGGAGTGCCAGTGAGAAAACCTGGTGTTCACTCGGACGGGGAGCTCCTGGTCTGGGTTGGCAGCAGGATCGGTGCGGTCCCATTAGTGAGGTGGCTCCAGAGCAGCTGGGTGACAGCTTGGGGACCTCTGTGCTCCACCGAGGACGGGGCGTTTGCTGCTGCCTCCCTGCAGTACCCCAGTTGGTCTGACTGTTTCTCTGTTGGACTTTGCTTGGAGCGAGAGGTGAAGAAGTGGATGTTACTTCAAACCATCCGTGCTCGTATGGCTTGTGGGGCATCGAAGCCTTGGCCCTTGCCGAGGGACCTCGATGCTCAAGGGCTCCCACAGTGATAGTCCTGTGTTTCAATTTGGTACTGGCTATTTTAAAGTAAAAATGTCTGGCAATTTCCCCCCCGAGTTGAGCTATTTAAAATAGCAAGATGTGTGCTTTCAATTTTATGTTGGGTTTCTGAGCATCCTTTAGGATGCATTCAAGATGATCTTTGCGAATTTTATGTTGCAACCGTGAAAGACAGAAAACTTCCTCTTCTGAGATAAAGGAGATTCTCATATAATAGCCTGATGTATAGATCTGTTCCTTAAGGAAAAGAAACAAAGTACTGGTGGACTGCAAGAGAAATATTTATATTCCCTGTTATAGCAAGGGTGCTTATTTTTAGTTGGAGATCTCATACCACGCCAGTTGCAGACAATCAATTTCATATCAAATAATATAGAATGTGTTGTCAAATTATATATGCTAATTGATTATGAGCTTGTGTATAATGTATTAGTAAATTTTATTTTTAGCCTGGATTGTGAGTGCACCCGTTCAGTCTGCTGCACAGTCCAAACCAAATTTCATAGAGGGGTAGACGTCTCAAAGGCAATTATATTTCTGTATGTGTAATGAAAGCTGGTGGCTGCCTAGAGTAGACAGGCGAAATGAGTTCTCCTGCTGATGGGAAGGCTGCAGCATGCGCGGTGAGCATCCCGTCTGCTGCCGATATCCCTGTGTTCGGTGCGGAGCCAGCTGCAGGGAATGCTGCCTCTTGCTCGGCTGGTTGTTGGGTTGAAGCTGGAGGTGCTGCAGGACCTATGGAGGGACAAGGAGGTTCAAGGGTACGAGAAGGGATTGGAGGTGTTGGTGAGATGATGAGGCAGCTGAAGCTGTATAAGAAACTGGAGCGAAGAGGGGTGGGCTTCTAGGGAGCATCCGTACAAATCCAAGCTTCAGTGCGTCCATGGGACGCCTTCTTAATTAGGTAAAACTGTAAAGGAAATTAGCGATTTTTTTTTTTCCTGACTGAATTTTATTTGAATTAATGGCTTCTTAAAATGAGGCCATAACTTTTAGCAAGGAGAATGGGTAGCTGCTGTTTAGACTTTATTTTGATAATTGTCATAATACCGTGTTTTACATTAGAAACCCAACCTCAGACATAAAAGGCCACTCTTCTGTTCAAGATGCTGAAACAATGAGGAGTCGTGCTAAGCAACCGAGTGGCTTGATTTAAGAAGAGGGCGTATGTGAAGGCAAGGTGCTTCATGTGTTGCCATTTTTACTTGTAGGTGAAGCATGATTCCTGTGTGAGTGTGAGAATCTGCTGTGATTCAGAGTAGAGTCTAAAAATGTACACCCATCTTTATGGTATGGGCTATAGTTCATTTCCTGCAAGGTGACCGCATGCAGTTTTAGGATAGACACAAATTTATTATCTCCGTTGGTTTGTGTGTTGCTCTTTGCAGTTAGGGTTCTTGGAAGAACCTTTAGTTTCCCTGAGATTCTTAAACTATTTCAGAATCAGAAGAAAATTGCAGTTATAGATTTGGGGGTTTCCTGCTGGATTTTTTTCCCTTTTTTTCATGTTGGTTCAAGACATACATGTTTTCTTTGCTATGGTATTTCTAAGAGGCTGCAGTAGATGGTATGTTATTAATGAACACGTTTAATAACTACATTAATGAGTGTATTTTATGTATAGGATCGCTCATCTGCTTACCTTACATATTCTGGGGTAACTGCATCCAGAAATGCAGTTTTCCTTCTGGAAATAAAGTAAAAAGATTTTTAACCAAGGAGTTTGTTTTTGAAGTGGATTAAATTGCTAACAAATTTCATTTGAGTTCAGTGACAGCAGAATCAGGTCCAGTATTGTAATCCTTCATGTCAAATGGGTAACTTCCTTTCATACAGGGTTTATCTAGTGCTCCTTGTATTCTTTCAGAGAAAGATTTAGGGAGAGCTTTTAATTCATACTGATTTTCTTTTTTGAAAGAAATTGAACTTTTCATCATGAAAAATTCATATATACTGCACTAATGAAGAAGTGTAAGCGTCAGATTTATCTAGACATAATTTTTTATATGGTTTCTCTCCGTTAACACTACCTCCTCTTTTTCCTCTAGTACAGCCTTTTTGAACTGGATCCTTTCAGAATGAAGTAACTTCTTTACAGAAGCTTAGGCCCTTGCACAAGCTGGTTTTTTAAAAACATTTTTAATCTATCTTAATATTTTTCATATCCTATGGCGATACGTAATAGCTTTTATTAAAATACTTACTATGTTTTTTTATATCCCCAAATAACACTTGACGTGTCAGGATTATATATATAAGTATAACCCTTTTCTTTGAGTGTGTCTGGAAATCACAACGAGCCCGATGGACACTTACTTTTCACCGGCTGCTGTTTTAACCCCCCTAAGGCAATGAGAAGAGAACTTGCAATAGTCTATGTAATGTGAATAATTTTGGATACATTTCTTTTTCATTTCTCTGAATGCCTGTAAAACAGGCTGGCTTCTGGAGATTCTCATCACCTGCTTTCTGCAATCCCAGCCCATTTACTGTGTCCTTTAAGGGGCACCTGAAATCACTGCTTGCATTTCAGAGTATTGCTAAAAAGGTTACAGGGATTTTTTTTTTTTTTTTAACAGTGATTTTTTTTTTGGTGGTCAGACTTGTACTGCTATATTGGAATGGAAAGGTAGAGAAGGGGCAGGGTTCCCTGCTTGCATACATTTTTGTTTGTTTGTTTAGTACTTTAAGATTCAAATTTATAGCTTTAAATGACGGTTAACTAGAAGAAGAACTTATTTAAATGTAAAACTTTTTTTTTCAACTCTCGACACTTTCAAACCAAGGTCATATCCGTATTGAAAGTACGTATCATAGCTTGAGTAGAAGTTACAGCCTGGATACAGATATTTTCAGGAGGAGTCTTTGGCCTGTTTAATGCAGGAAATTAGACTGGGTGTGCATAGCGACCTACTTAAATGGCGTCAGGCTTTATTAAAGAAAACACAATTTTAAAAGTTTGCAGGAAAATAGGTATCTGTTAATTTGTTCAGAAATTAATAAACCAGTTGTAAACAAATTTGAATGGAATATGAATTCGCAGGCACTTTTCTGTATTGAAATGGAAACATGTTCAGTAGCTTCTGGTGGGTTTGTTTGAAGAGATGTTAAGGTATAGACTTGGATGAGGGTACACTCAGAAAAGTGTATATGTACAAAAGCAGAAAGAATTATACCACTGTGCTGTAACTTCATTCCTAATGATTCCATGTTCGTTAGAATAATATGTTTATTTTTAGCTCTGGGAGCAATTCCTGATTCTTCTCTGATGAGAAATGGTATGTGAGAGCAAAAAGCTGGCAGCTCACAGGAGGAGAAAAAAGGGAAAGTCAGTACTTTTGACTTATTTCCCTCTGCAAAACAGGTTGCTTTGCATTAATAAACAATGATATTTAATACAACAAATATGTAAAGTGTGGAAAATGAACAGTGTTCTTCCTGTGTTTCAGTGTCTGTGTGTCATTTTGAGTGCGTAAAGCGTCCGTTGAAATATCCCTAAAATTGAAGCCTTTGTTCTGTATGAAATCACTGATAATGTTAAAGTTCACTGCTTTGCGGTGAAGTGTGCCTGGTATGTCTAGCATGCGTTCGGGTGCTGAGAAACAAAAAAACCTTTGCAGGTAAATATTGAGTAGGTTCACTGGAGCAGGTACGTGTCTGTTCACCTGGCGCTTGTGCACCTGAGAGGCTTTGTGAGGTTTCTTCTCAAGTTATGCACCTTACACTTACAGAGGGTCGGAGTCCTGCTGCCTCTAATCCAAAGATCTTCCCTTGCCTGGAGTGCTGCCGCTGTTGTGTTTTGGGGTCTTGGTGGGTCCCTGCTCCCCCCTTTCCCGGTGTGCAAGGGTGGGCTCTGCCACTGCACCCACCAGGCTTCGCCCGCTCCAGCAAGGGGCTTTCTTAAAGCACGGTGGCTCTTCTGTTGTTTTACTGAAAAAAAGTTGTGTGTTTTGGTTTTTTTTTTTTTTTTTTTTTTTTTTTTGTAGCCTGAGGTACCACATCAACAATTTCTAATTATTGTTTCCCTTCTTGTTTAACCAGGTTCTGTTCTGTGCTTAATTGGGTGTGATTCCATATTACACAGACTCTCCGTGGTGAGCTTCATGGATAGGCACTTTCTTTAAATAATTGACTGTGTCTTCTTGTGGCAGGTCCCCGCTCATATTTCATCTCATTTTCATCTTCTTTGTGGCTGTGCAGTAATTTGGGTCTCATAGCCGTAGTTTGCAGAGGGAGCTGTTTAGAGAAGTTGCTGGCTGAATGCAATGCTGCTTTGATTACCTGGAAGACAAACTGGCATTAGAAGATGACTATTTCTCTCAGCCTAGTTCCGATGCCGGTACGAGTTTTGTTAGAGATGCAATCATTTCTCAGGATCATCATTCAAATATCTGATAGTAATTTGCCTAACCCAGAAACAGAAGAGGAGAAAAACCTCCTTTTTTCTTTCTTTTCTTGGTGTAAGATAGTCCATCAGTGTCTGTATAACGTTCCCTCATGGTTTAAATGCTTTTTCCTGGTTGATACACCAGGCATCGATCTTGCTAGCAAGCAAGAGAAACACTTCTGAGTTGGCCATCAGTTCCTCCCTTCCTAAGTATGTGCTGTCATCTCTTCACTCTTGGGAGATGTGACATCTGTCACTTATTCCCATGGGATCCAGAGACCATCAAGTGTTGAAAGTGGCAGCCACTTCAGTGAGTACTGACAAGGTAGATCTGAGTTTGGAGAGTCCTCGTGGCTTTGATGAGGTGACCTTCTCCCAAGGTGGTCTTGGCAAAGGAGTCCCCAGCTTTTCCTGTATGGTCTAGTGTAGTTATGAACCTGCCTTTTTCACTAGTACTGGCAGCTTCTTCCCCTGAAGATAGGTTATGCGTTGATATTTCAATACTGCTTTTCATCTGTTGGTGGTGTTTGTATATCTCAGTGATCCAGGCAGTATGTGGATGTGTGTATAGGTGCCATCTAGGCCCATGGAGGCATCAGGACCAGCCAGATCAGTCGTATGTGTTCTGGAACCCACAGGCTTGGCAATGTCTTATATCACTAACAACACTGTTAAAATAAAGTGATACTCTAAAAGCAGTTTTTTAAGTTCTTCCCAAATAAATTCCATAAGATTAAAAATATATGTCTTATAATATTGTCTCTGTATATTTTGTATGAGATGATGCGTGGCTGTATCTTCCTGCTAAATGCTGCATATTGTGTAAGTGTGACTTGTGCTTTTTCTTATTGATTATTCTAAAATACAAATTTACAGTTGATTCTCAAGTCTTGGATGCTACTGAAAACCTCTGCTAGGAATAGATTTATATAGATGATGTTCACTGCTACTTCCAGCTTATGGAAATATACTGAAACACTATTTTTAGATGTTTTATATGGCAGTCAAGCTTTTTGCTCACCCTTGCCTGTACTTTTATTTCTTGCAATTTGGAGAGTTTCAAATTAAAATAAAGCGAAAATTAGGAACAACAATCCATTTACCCTTAGCTTTCACAGTCCCTTATTACAATTGCTAATTTATCAGTGGGTAGTTTTATCAGCGGATAGGCGCCTTTCTTTTGTAACAGATAGTGAGGATAATTTTAAATGCAACTTTTAAGCTTAGCCAATTTACATAGTACTTTGTGAGATTAGTTGCTCGTGTATAAAGAACTATGTGCCTTTGAGGGGAGTTCCTATAGCCCTCGTGGTTTTTTTAAATGTTTGTCATAATAATCATTGATTTCTTTAGCAAGGTGTTTACCCCTAAGTAAGTAATGCAGTTGGAAGCAAGCAAACTTTTGAAAATTGCTTGAAAGTCTTTGGTTAGAGCAGTCTTTCTCAAGTCACAATTCATATCGTGTTTGTCAGGATGGATTGGGGTCCAGAAAAACTGTTTGGGTTTTATGTTCTGCTGTAAACTGTTTCCATGCTTCTGGCTTTTGGGTTCTTTGGTTTTGTTTTGTTTTCCCCTCCCGCCATGAAATGATCTTCAATGAAACAGAAGCTGCATTTTCCTGTCTCCTATCCTTCCCTTCTACCTCTGCATTTTTCCTTCTTTGTTTTTTTAAGAAATTAACATCACTAGCATCAGAACAGAAAATGTGAGAGCTACTAAATAGGATTACCTTAAAATGATGATTTAATTGAGCTCTTACACATGATAAGATTGTCTTATTTTGCTGAACTGCAGCTTATGGAGGTCCGTGGCAGGAGAATGCCAAGCTGCTTTCGACGTTCATTAACACTGAGTCCAAATCACTGCTAATTTTATCTAGCAGGTAAAGTAACAAATAGAGAAGAGTAGAGCCTGTGATTTTAAGCATATTTATATTTGCAAATCTGCATTTTCCTGTAAGTCAGGGGAAATTCTTTCCACAGGAGAACCAATTCTCTGCTTTTTTTTTTTTCCTTTATCTGAGACGTGGAATGATCCTACAAAACAATTGCTGGCACAACAAAATCCCAATCTTGAAAGTAGGACAGGAGACATTTTCCACTTTCTACAGATCAATCTTTTTGTATAACTCAAAGCAATTGCAGTTCTTTTTTAGAAGACTCATATACTGAAAAAAAATTACATAGTGAATGGAATTCTAACTCTAGTAGTAACCCAATTCCCCGCTAGTTTTACCACATAAGGAAAAAAAAAAAATAGGCAAAATTATGACCCAGCTCTTGTGCTACCTCGGCCAAATATTGTGTGGTAGACCAATTTTTAAAGAAATATCCAGAGCTTGCAATATATTTACTTCTGCCATTTAAATTAGAATTTTATTTTAGATTTGTTTGTGTAATCAGATATATTGGATTACTGCTACTATCAAGTCATGTATTTAGTTCAGATTTCCATCTTCCTGAAGGAAGAAAATGTTAGTGGAGGGTAAAATAGTTCAAATAATGTGGAATACAAGCCTGAGAATGGATGCAGATTTTAATATTGAAAGTGTTTATAGTAGCAGTCCCAAATACTTTCAGTGAGCAAGAATGTATCAGACTTGGGAAGCTATCAACAACGGAGATTTTATTTAGTTTAAAGTACAGCCATTCCACTGCAGCAGCTGGTAATCTCTCTGAGTGTAAATCCACAAAGAGAAAGAGAACTTCTGCCAGCACCAATTTCTCCTGAAGGTTGACTCAATATTTATTTGAATTCTGAAACATATGGAAAATGAAGGCTAAAGTCTGGTAAACATCCATCTATGTGTATCCTTTTACAAAAGCCTTTATGCATTAGTCGACTCATTCGTTAATTCACCGAATTCGGAAAAGGGAAGTATTTGGGGAAAAAAATAGGCAGTAAAATATATTAACCTGAAAAAGTCTGACAAGTTTGTCTTGACTAGTATGAAAAATGTGTTTTTTCTCTATCTTTCTTAAAAAATAAAGTTTTAGCATACTCTAACCACCACAAACTCCAGTGGACAAAATGCAAGCCCAGTATGGGCAATTGGAATTGAAAACTTTGGGCAGCCTGCTGTTGACTATTGTTTTTTTAAAATACTCCTCCTAGCCCCGTCTTGGCACCCTGTGAGTTGTTCTTGGTCCTTCCCCTGAAACAGTGTTTTATACTCCTTGCTTGCAGCTTACAGTTGTGCCCAGTATGACTAAATATGTATGTTTTACTTTGCTATTAATAATGAGATGCAACTTTAAAACAAAACTAGCCAGTGAACATCACTAACTGATTTGGTAGCATTTGTTGTATAGACTCTGTCTATTCTTTGTTTAACCAAATGGAAATTAGTCCATAGTGTGTTGTCTTGGTTTAACCCCAGCTGGCAACTAAGTCCCACCCAGTTGCTCGTTCACTCCCCCCCTGGGTGGGACGGAGGAGAGAGAATCAGAAGGGT
>VZTQ01013436.1:31615-56358 GCA_013400755.1 Pelecanoides urinatrix | reverse complement strand
TCTATGATTCTATGATTTTGGAGAGAATTATTAAAGAAACAGTTGGTGTCATTCTATACCAAGTTCATCTAGTTTCATGCTCATGCAGCTCAATTCAATACAATGCCACAGTTTATTTAGGAACAACTTTAAAGACTCACTTTGCAGTCTTAAGTTTAAGGCCTACCCACAGATAGATCAAAATATCCCAGTTATTCTCAGTTTTCCCTATCTGAGGGTAGGTCAGGGGTGGTTAGCATTATTTCATGTGTCGTACTGCAAGAGGCTGTGTATCACATTCTCTAATGCTTTTGCATTTGAAGTTTTTATTTCATTACCTTGTTGTAGGGTGGAGTCGAATGAATATGTTTTCAATTTTGCAGTGAATTGTTACAATCTGAAATGGCTTTTGTAAGCTTCTTGGCATTGATAAGCGTAAGTGATTGTGGTTTTGATCCGAAGACTCATACGGACAGCCATAACATAATCATTCTTCCTTCTCTGCACATTCCCCCCAGGTTCTGACTGTGGAATATTCTGCGTTAGCCAAAAGATGCACTTGGAAAAATGGCTTTGTTTTGAAAAAATGTTCAAAGAGGCACACAGTGTTTATTCCTGTAGGCTAATATTTTCAGACTTAGTTATGTACTTGCATTCACATATTTTAGTCCCTGAATCTAATCCAATTTTCTAATGAAGTTACAGCATTCTCAGCAACTCTGTAGCCATAACAAAGAATCAGGATGCTGATTTAGATAGTTAAATTTGCACCTGTAAATTTATTGGAACACTGTAGCTGTAGAAAAATGAGGAGTTCAAAAAAATGTCTTCATGAGTAGGGCCAAATGAATAATTGATTTTTTAAAAATTTTGTTATCCATTTTTATTTCATTTGTTTAGATCAAACTTATTGTCCTGCTTAACAAAATTACTTCTTTTCCTTTCCCCAAAATTTCACTTAGTTCAATTAAAAAAAAAAAACTGCAAAAAGAGGAGACAAAGATGGAGATTCAGAAAACTGTTTGAGGATGCAGTGGTGGTGTTATTCTCCTCTTGTGTGGTAGTTCGGTGTCTAAGAACACTTCTCTGAATATCAAGGTAGTGGTTCAAATCCTACTCAGAACTGGTAAACTTTAAGCAGGAACCTCTTTTAGGTGAGTTTTCTAACTAGGCTATAAGTACTTGGAACCTGAACTCAGTCCCTTCTCATGGGATTGCAGCTGTACTTTGTACCTGGGACTGCTGAAGTATTTCATGTAGAGGATGATTCCACAGGCTCTTGGTTAGGGCACGTGCCTGGGGCTTGCCCCAGAGAATTTTTGTTCAACCGAATAGAATAAAAAATATCACTGGAAAAAGGACTATGCAGACAAATGGCCTCCTCCAATGACAGTTCCTTCCTTGGGAACTGGGATGTGGGACTTGTGGTGTCCGAGCTTTTCTGGCAAAGAAGGGAATACATTCTGCATCATTTGCATCTGTTTGAAAAAGGGAGAACAAACCCACACCCTTTCCTTGTCCTGACTTCCCCCTCTCTTCCTCTTCTCCCATCAGGTATTATTTGTGGCACACTTTATGTTAACTTGCAAAAGTAAAAATAAATGGAGGTTGTGAAGGTGAAGTTACACTTTCAGCTACTTTACAATTTGTTAGCAGAATTGTAAAAACCCTCTGTTCTGATACTTTCTGCTGCTCCTTTCTCAACTTGACTAACAGATCACCCTTTTTGCCAAAACACACCCTGCAGCCAATTGTCACTCCAGTGTATATCTGGTAGCTATCTTAGTGCACCCTCAGAAAGATGAGCAATGGGTATAGCAATATTTTGGCATGAATATTAGCTGTTTAGATTTTCACATATACTGCTTTAGGGAATGTGTAAAGGCTCCTACCCACACCTTCAAACAGTTAAGAAATGGCATAAGGCCAGGTAAGAAGTCTAATTGAAATATCATATGAAGGGAAAGAATTTGGAGCACAGTGGTATCACTATGTAACAAGTCCACTGTATAACAATGGAAAATAGTCAAAAGGAATATGAGGTGAGAGGAGGAACCATCCATTTAGTTCAAAGAGTAAACTGAATGTGAAATATCCAGATTCAACTTTACATTTATAGTAAGGCAACAGCACACAGCTAACCCTCCTCTAGTTCTTGTAGTTGGCGCTTCAGTCTTGCACAGTTGTCTAAAACTGTAGGAAACGTGACAAAACTGGGGACTCCGTGACTGTGAGGAGCAAGCTGCCATGCAAAGAGGAGGCTGTGTTGCCCCTTCATCCTGCCGCTGTCAAGAGGTGAGGAATCACATGAGATAGGTTGAAGCCTTCAGTGTTGCATGCCTGCTCTAACAGGGATTTTTAAAAGCCAAAAAAAAGCTAGCTACATCAGATGTACATTTTAAGTGGCTAATCAGCAACCAAGAGAATCCCTAGATGAATTTGCACCTTGTTGACAAGCCTTGTGTGACGTGCACAACTACTTCAAATGCAGACAATCATTCCTTCTTCAGTAACAAAACTGTTTGATGTGGCCCTGATCTGAGAAAGCCATTAAGCCCATCTTTAAATATGTGCATAACAATCTGAAACAAAGAGGCTTTCCAAATCTGGGTCACCTGTGGAGATACATTTAACAGGAATTATTAAACACAGCCTAGAAACCAGTGTTTGCAAAAATAGAGTGCCAAAGCTAGGATCCCAGGAGCCTCAGGCTTCAAAATGGCTGAGTTTCTTAGTGCTGGATGAGGCCGCCTGGGGGCACATACCTTTACACTTAAAGCTGCTCAGCACAAGTATTTCTGCATTGGTCTTTTGGGAGGGGGCAGGAAGGAGGGGAATGTGTTTTTTCTTGAAATGTTAGTTTTGCAAAAGGTTTAATCTGCACAGGCATCAAGGCACAGGGCTCACTGTGAGAAATGCACCAGCTCAGGAGTGACAAATCCAAGGCTCCTGGGCTGAATTTGGACAGTGTGAGCAGCTCACCTGCTGCCCTGGAGCCAGTTATATGTTCTTTCTTCTCTAGACACAGTCAAACAGCAAGCAATAGGGTATATGAACTGCTCCAGCTGTTTACAGCCTACACCCCGCACCATTCGCATTGAAAGCCACTAGATGTATCCATGTGGCTTTAGCTGCATCCCGATGCATGTACGTGTGGAATCACCCTAGGGCTGGGGGGGCATGTCTCAACCTTTGCTCACCAGGGCAGAGGGTGGCAATACTGTAATTGGCCACATGGTCAGCCTGAAAGAAAGGCAGGGCACTGCCATGTTGGGTAAAGTAAGCACAGCTGGAAACAACCTTCTTGCAGGGCTGCGTGCCCTGTGCAAGGTCCCTTACCTTGTGAGGGAACCAAACCCAGTTGTTCTGTGCGCACCCCACAAGCTATTCATTTCAGTTAGGTATTTTCTCCTTGAATAAGCAGGACAAAAGGGATGTGATATGCTGAATCATTTAAGGAAAAAATCACCCTGTCAAGTGGATTATCATCAGCTGAGCAAGGCCCTGGAGGCCAAAACCTTAGCCTCTAAATTATACATGCTGAATGCCTACGCTTTTACTGTATTGTTGAGGCAAAGCCTGCACTGTGTGTTTCAGAAACGTTAAAGAAAACATGAAAGCGAAGTTACATCACAGATGGTATTTACTCAGTGATTCCACCTTATCCTTGGGCATAGCAGGTGTCCTAGACACACTGAGTCCCTAGCAGGGAGGGAAGGAGAGGATGCCCAGTGTTTTGCTTTGTAATTCTTGGCAGAGATGCCCATGGGGTCACTCAGCATTAAAACATTAAAGCATATAAAGGCAGGATGTGGGAACTGCAAACCTCCTAGAGGAATGTACACCCTGGACATAGGAGGGAACAGACGCATTCTCAGGAGGTGGGTGTCACTCTTGCTTGTGCTACTCACTTCTCTGACGTTTCCTCTGTTTACTGTCTACCTTTTTCCCCTGATTTCACTTTCAAAGCTACCTGTGCACATTAGCAGATGGTTGCCTTTCTGGCTATATTGTCTTCCCAGGAGGTGTTCAGAGTCAAAGTTTAAGTGAAAACACCTCTGTGTTTGGCTTAACACCTGACATTGTCTGGGTTACTTCAGGTTTGAATGTGATACTAGCAAAATTGCACAAATAATTTTCTTACTGGAAATTGCCACCTGCAATTGCACTTCACTCACAGGCATTATACCCCAAGCCAGCTATTTTCCACTGAATTACATTATTCTAACCCAAAACTTTGGATATTAAATTAACAGTTTCTTACCCAGGCGATTTAGAGGAGTAGGGATATGAGATTCTGGTGTGCATCTCTGGAAAAATGCTGTAGCTTTTCCCTTCTCTGTAGGTACAGCTGCTCTTCTAGGATCTTCTGTGCTGACTGCACTGATCTCCCCCAGGTTGTTCTGCAATGTCTCTTTTGCTTTTCCCACGGAAATGCTGCTTTTGTGACCATTTCTGTGGCAATCACTGTCTACGACAGTAATCCCCATTCACTGTGCATTAACACAGTCTCTGAATAGAGCATTTTGTTACATGCCATTCAGAGAAAATCCATCTCACCTGAGGAAACATGGAAAATGACCTGTGAAGCATAGGGAAGGGAGTAGGGCCTTGATCCTGCATTTCCTTCCTTGGAACTAAGTCACATGGTGCTTTCCATGGATGCATTGGGAAGCACAAAGCCCCATCAGTCTTGAGCATCACTTTCCTGGACTGCAGATAGCAGCACAGTGGGAAAAGCCGCACCCGAGCATTGCTACATCCTCTTTTTGCTTGTGAGTATGGGCAAACCCAACTGGTACAGCTATATCGAAGTCTTACGTCTTACACCCAAGATAGGCAAAACGGATGGTTTCTGCACTCTGCCCCTTAGGACAAGCCTGTAAGCCCATGGTCTTATGATACCGAGCTTTTACTCTGAGGGAGACCAGTACAGGGCTCAGTGTGCATGCACAAGAGTTGGACATGCATGAGCTTCACACCTCTAGGTAATAACTGGCATCAGGGCCTTTACAGCAACTCTGGACTGCTCCAGGATGTGATAACAAGCTGTCCCCTTACTCTGAGCAACAGTATGATTGAGTCCCCATTTAAAACCTGTATATTGATTTTGATGGGAGTTGATAGAGTATGGGTGTTGAAGGACTGCCAGATTTGGCTGTTAATCTTCAGGATTGCTTCTTTCTGCTTGGCTGAGCATATGTCCCATATTTGCTGTCCCCAGTGTGAAGGATTTAGGAACTGTCAATATCTCTTTTGATATATGAAGCACTAAACACAGTGGGAGCAAGATGCACATTTGGGCCACTCCTGCTGAGGCCTGGCCTGGCATTTATACTGGGGTAATTTAAGAAGTCCCAACCTTCTGCTGTCCCTCTGTAAGAGCCTAATGCCCCAGGAATACAAGCTGTGAAATCTTTTGGGTGCCTACTCCTCTGTTGCCCATGCTGCAGCTCCACACTCATAGGCGCTGAGATGCAGGGTGGTTTCAGTTAATACATGCTCACCATTTTGTCTCCTGCCTTTGCTGTGTGGGGTGGTCCCCCTGCCAGGCCCGCCGTCGCTGACCTGGCACTGCTCTTAGAGGTGCTCTGCAGAGCGGTGGCTGCTTGAGCCCATATCAGTTAGGCAACAGCAAGGTGGGGCCTGAATTTCAGAGGCGCTGAGGACCCACCACTGCCATCAGTCCTTCTGCAGTGCTCCCCACTCCTGAAAGCTAAGCCCTGTGTATTGCAAGACAGGGCAACCTGCACAGGAGGGTGCTTTAGAAACTGTGTTTCATGTGTCTGTCTTCATAAATTTTGCATAGATGCCCTGCTTCAGTGAGAATGAGTCACTTCTACAAATGGTCTGGTGCTTAGACTGCAATGGCTTCTGCTAGATGTCTATAAATACTGCGAAGTATTGTGGCTGAACTAACAAACAGGTTCATCAAACGTATATGGCAAACGAGACTTTTAGAGGGGGTGATTCCGTTTTATTTATTTGTTTTTTAAGTAATGCCTGGCATTTTTGTCACAACCTTAGCTGACAAAGCATTTTCTGGTCACGTTGCCTCAAGACAGCACAGAAGATTAATGTTTGGAATATGCTAAGCTCTTGAAAAATGTAAAGATAATATCAGAAAAGTAATTCAACATGTCCCTGAAGCTCTTAACCACAAGCAATGACATTCTAATCTTTGGGGAAATGCAGGACAAGTACTGTCAGCCTTTCAGAGTGGTGTAAGCGTGTCGCAGTGCAGAGGGTGCAGAACCAAGGCTGAATTTGGAAAAGGATCACTGCACTTGCATGGAATTCTCCAAAAAGCAGAAAATCCATCAGTGCACCAAAGTTCTTTTGACTAAGCCTGTGTGTGGGATGCATTCTTAGCTGTTCCTCAGAAGTTTCAGCGTGACCTTGGGGCATATGCATCCCATTCCCACATCTGTAGAAATGGGCACATGAGCAATCTTTTTACTCGTGGACTGCTTCGTTTGTCAGCTCTGAGGGAACCTGGAAGCATGCCCCACAGATGGAAGCAGAGAGAGGTGCTGAATTCGTATAAATGCTAATTGTGCTGGGCTCAGGCTTAGATGCTCTACTCTCATTTGTTTGCAAACACACAGGAAAACAACATGTGCAAATGTGGTTCATCTGGCAAGGTGGGAGTGCAGGCAGAGTTCAGTCACAACCCTTACCGTGGCTGGCTACCCCCTCACACAGTGGGCCTTGGCTCTCTCTGCTGCACTAATGCTGTACAGCCATGAACAGAGGGACCGCGCAGACAGCACTGAGGTCAGTAACGCATGGTTTTCTGAGGCAGCCTGCTTTTCTTTCTTTTAAACTGGACTGGGCTATGGAGGGGAAACCGAGTTGCAACAATTAGTTTCAAAGTCAAGAGGCCTCCAAAAACAAAGCTGCTGATTTTTGTTACAGCAGAGCAGTTTCTGATGTCCTTGCTGCAGCTAATGAGAACTTGGCTAGAGCAAAACCTGTAGGAAGATCGGGCCCAGGGCCTGTGCTATTTAGAGTTAAGGCAGGAGAGCTAAGCAAGGCCAGGAGAGCAGAGGTGGAAGGGTCCTTGCCCACAGAAGCAGTGTCCTTTATAGATGCAGTCCTCTGGGAGCTGCTAGTGGAAAGGGGGTGACAGGTTTTGCTTCGTTTCTGACAAACTGAGCCTTGTTTACATTGCAGTGAAAGACAAGTGACTCTCATTGACTTTTACTCAAAGCTGAAGAAGGGTGAGAGGGGCCACGTGGCTTGGCACAGGTTGATTCCAACTATTGGCAGAGAGGAGGCAGATGCAAGTGCACTGCTGCTAGTGTTGTTCTGTTCTGCTGTTCCATGGCAAAGCCTTTAGCTGTCATTTAGGCATGCATAAATAGATTGGTTTATTTATAAATCTCCACTTACTATAGTAACTCATTATTTTGTCTGACTTTCTTGAAATGATGACTCTCTTGAAACGAATGCACAAGTTAAAAAAAAAAAGAAAGAAAAGCAAGCCAGAAAGCCCCCAGCCAAGCCAAAGAATGCTATAACTCTGAAGTGGAGCAAAATGATCCTGAGAAATGGAAAATGTCCTAAACTTCAAATTAAAAAAAGGAAATGTGTTCTTTCAGATTCTGAGCCTTTACAGCACAGTAAAAACATGTGACTTAAGAAGTCTCTGGCCCTACTACTTGCAGGTCTTGCTTGCTTGTTTCTTTAATAAAAACTGAAATGTTTGTGTGTAAGTTGACTCCATCTGCTGGGCTTTACACATGGTATTAAGTATCATGAGATTCAATTTTGCCCATTCGCAGTTTTATCTTAAATTGAGCTTGCCAGGGAGAAGTTTACATTAGCTGTGAGATTAGGTCCATAAAACTGTGACTAACTCAAGGAAAGAAACTAACTTGACAATATTTCAAATATACCCACTGGTTCAGGAATACTATATACCATCCATTGCAAAAGAATACTTCATTTTCAAAGCTATCCCTGTGGTTTCATCAGTTTTTGCCTCTACCAGAAATGCAAGAAGTAATAAAAGAAGACATGGTTCTAAATGCTATAATGGATCCGAAGGGAGTGCAGATGGGGCAGATGATTACAGCACTGAACTCCCTGCTATGGAAATGGACATATCTGAATAGAAATTTCCCTTCAAAACTTAACAATGAGGTTACAGCTCCTGAGACTGCATAGTGCTGACCAGTACTACTTTTCTGGCATAGTTTTCTTTAGTAACTTCAACAAAAATATCAAATTGGTAGTAGTACCTTTGTTTCAAAGACTCTCTAGGCTTCAGGCCCCAAATTATTCACAACCCATGTATGTCAGGACAACTTTGTGGTTAAACTCTTCTTCCCAAGGATCTCTTGAGAACAGAGCATCCTATGAGGAAAAGCGCTAAGAAGTCTGTTAAAGCTTGTAGTGTGTCAGCCATTAATCTGGAAATTCTTTATAAAAAGAAAGTAGCCTGATTTAAAATCTTCAAGTGGGTGGTTTTAAATTATTCAAAATGTTGTATTACAAATCCAGCTGAGTCAATTGAAATTTCAACAAAAAATTCAAAGGACCATAAATTATCTGACTGCCATTACATGATTACCTCAAAAATCTTAATGACTGAAAAAACATGTTTCCCTGTAAAATTGTCAGATAAATTAGAAAAACCTAAACCACTTTCATAGCATGTTTCAGTTGTTGCAGCAGACATTAAAAACCTGAAAAAAAAATCATAGAGAAGTTCTTCATCTTTCACATTTTGCAGAGCACAAAATATAAAATGTCTCTTTTTGTTCTTTTTATGTATTGCTTCTAAATCTCTAATCATTACTTTCTGACTGTTTGTGTGCTTAATCACTGCTCATCAACACCCTTTTTCTATGCAGCACTGCTAAAAATGTTTGTTTGCAGTTACCCTTGTGCTCTGAACTGTGCTGTTTCCCATGCATAACTTCCTATGCAGGGAGGGAGAGCATTAATACCCTGTTTGGGTAATTCGGAGAACACAGTGACACATTGGCATAATTAAATCATGTCATCAGTCTCTGAAGTGTACTCCCTATGGTGATGCACCACATGAGAAACCTCCTAATACGATACCTACGGGTTTCTTACACAAAACTGACTTCCCTGTAATGTATTCCACTAGGAGAGCTGAAGTTTAATGGAGAAATCATTATTTTATTTTATTGGTATTTCATGGGTAACCTGGTATGAAGCTTCTGCCCACTGGATCCTGTTATACTTTTTCCAAGTACTAAAAGTGCTCAATTAAAGGCCTGTCTCTTCCATGTCTCTGCCACATAGGTGCTAGACCACCGTGGTCCAGCCTCTTCAGCGTAATGAGTTTAGGTGGTCTCTGACTACAACGCAGGTTTTGTATTGCATAAGTTCTTCCAAGCTCTCTTCTAAAGTCGCTACACTTTTTAACAGCCGTTTTGAAGTGTGGGCATGCAAAGCATGACACAGTGTTCCAATAACAGTGTCCTCAATATTAAATTGTACCTGTCTCTGATATGTCCATCCCATAGCAGTAACCCGAAGCGTTTCTCCCATCATATCATTCTCACCACAGCCATCAGGCAACATGAGATCCCAATCCTGAGAAAAATGGCTGGGAGAGGGGCCTCTGCAGTGTTGCAGCTGCTCCAACATCAGGTAATGGGCAGTATGTACGACACTGGTTGTGACAACAGGGCAAGGCTTCAGCTCTGATATCCATTGCCCTTGTCATATGCTCCAGATAAACTTTCTTACAGCAGAGTTGAACACATTTGCAGTGCTGCTGTCTCTGAAAATCAGGGGAAAAGCAGAGGAGAAAGCTGAGACAAAGGACCATTGCCCCAGGGTGCCATACACGGCTTGGCTTAGCAGCTTCTCCAGGCTGTCATTCCTTGCCAAGTTTTTCTGCTGTTTTCTGACCTTCATGCCTCCTGCCCTTCCTGTTCCTGCTATATTATACACGAGCTTTTGGTTTTCTACCTTGTGTCACCTCTTGCAGTCAGACTTGCTTTATTTTACCCATTCCTCGCTCTGACTCGTTGCCTCTCCTGTACTATTTATTTATCCATTTAACGCTGTTCTCATTATTATGGTATTTGGGCACCAAGCAACTCAAATAAACTGTCTACTTCATTGGCTCAAACTGTTCTCATTTATGTTGGTTGCCTGGTAACAGCTGTTGTAACTGAAGTTGCAAAATTTTCAGTGAAAAAAGAATCCCGTACTCCCAAACAGCCTGAACTTGAATAAAACTGCAAACAGAGCTGGAATTTTCCATGCTTTGGGGCTCTCCCAAGCTGATCTCTCGCTGTCAGCTTGAAAAGTTCAAACAAAACCAAGTCAGCCTCCTTAAAGTCCTGTGGGGGGAAGTGCAGAAAGCCCCGCTTGTGTCTCTGCTGCCTTAACTCCTCTCCTTGCTGCACTCACATGAATGCAAATCATTACCTGAGCCCTGCAGCTGGCTGGAGGCTGCTGGAGAAGCTCGCTCTTGGCTGGAGGGTGTTCCTGACTCTCGAAATGGCAACAGAGGGTTTGTCTCTGTTTGTCTCTGCCAGTGGTTTCCACCCTGCAGGATTCAGTTTTGAAGCTAAAAGATGTTTCTAATTACAACCATTGCAGAGGCA
Source organism: Pelecanoides urinatrix (assembly GCA_013400755.1). Lineage (NCBI taxonomy): Eukaryota > Metazoa > Chordata > Aves > Procellariiformes > Procellariidae > Pelecanoides > Pelecanoides urinatrix. Next base: position 45,778 of record VZTQ01013436.1, on the reverse strand, counting down.
GCCTGGGAGCTGGGAGGCTGCATGATTTTAGCCATGCTGAGGAAAGGAGGCAGAGGGTGTTGGCAGTCAGGCACGTACCCCACTTGCTACCTGGATGAAACCTTTGTGGCTGTGTGCTGCAGATCTGGACGGTGCAGGTGGCACTACCTCAGACCTCACCTGCCTGTGGCCTAGGGTCTGTCTCACACTTTGCCTTCATGGATTGGGAAATCAAACCGGGGGGCAGAGTGTAAGGAAGGTAATTTGGCTGCTGGAAAAAGCAGTTTTGATTCAAAACCCGGCGTGCGGAGGCTCTTCGAGTAGCAGCGGGGCATTGCAAAGATGGCGGCAGCTCTTGGGCGCACCCTTCTCTGTTGGCTTCTACCAGCCCCTGTGGTGCTGGGATGCCTTCCCTTGGAGCTACTGCAAAACGCCATTAAAACTTCTCCCCAAATTACTTCTAGATTCTACAGTACCTTGTAAAAGCCCTAATCCTCCTGCTAAGCAGGGAGATGTTCAGCCCCTTGCCAAAAGCACCCAGACCTTGCAGGAACAGACTTTGACGTGACCATAAAATTAACTTCAGGGCCAAAATTGTAACTGCTGCAGGAAACTGTGTGGAAACAGATGAAAACTAACTGTTAACCTTATAATGGAAAATCCATACTATAGAAATCAGAGAGTTAGATTTCACTCCAAAAGAGTGAAAGATTTCATGGGCCAGTTACAGTAAAAATAAGAAATCTCACGCTTTGTTGCATTAATTGAAAAGCATCTAAAAACACCAATAACATTATTTCATAGTATTAATAATGATTATTCAGTGTTCAAAGGTATTTAATGATGAATTCAAATACAAACAAAATTAGTATGACCAGATCATAATCTATTTTTAAGATACGAATGAGCTGTTAAAACAGCAAGCAAAAGAAATCAGCATGTGTTTGTTTGTTTGCTTGCTTTTTTCCTTATGGAATTAGTGGGTGTATTTCATTTCCAAAGCCTAGCAGAGGGCAAAAAGAGCATTTTGCCATCCATTTAATACGAGTTCTGGAGGGGTGAGAAGCTGTTCTCAATGCTAACAAGAAAATTTCCCCTCCATGTTTGTAAATACATGCACAGATAACAGCAAAGGATAGTGTGTGTAGGCTTTAACTGCTGAGTTTTTAGGGGTAATGTTCTCATCAGAGGGAGAAATCACTGAGATTTTCAAGCCTCAAGGAAAAAACAAATTTAGCTGCTTTGGGGAAGTGGCAGATATGCACTGGTGCTTCCCAAACTTTGGCCAGGGTAGCTGGCTTTGAGGTTTCTAAAAACCATACTCCTCCCATGTGAGATTAAAGAAGAGAAACTAAGGAGCATGATGTTAATCGATAACACTAAACAATATTTGCTTAAATTGCCATGTCCCTTAATTACTGCTTAAATATAATAAAACTAAATCATGAGTAAGATTTTATTTTTGATCCTTATTGATCTCTGCAATGTGTGTAAACATGTTGGGGTAAAATAATTACAGCTGAAAAATATTATTTATTATTAAACAGTGTGTCTTATTTTAAATATCAATATTATGGCCTCTGGCATTAGCTGTGCATTGACTAGAACTATAAGGGTTGTTTTTTCTGTTTTTTAAACAGATCCAGCATTTGGTAAATACTTAATATTGTCTAAACAGATATAATCTTGGTTTATTTTCTGAAAATCCCTTTGGCTTTGCATGTAGCTAACAAGAACATTACTTGCACTTTACCCCCAAATTTCAGATTTCCCTTTCTCATCCTGATTAAGTGCTGGCAAAGGTAAAATTTTGTTTGCCTCAAATGTAACTTTTAATAAAATGGATGGAAGGTTTGCTTTGTGGAGTGTTGTTCTGTTTTCTTTTTTTTTCCCTCTCTTCCCAAGTGTCTGGTTTTGGTCATTTGCATCCTCTGTTGTGTGGCAGCGCTTGAGTTGGCTGCCTTAAGCCTTGCAGAAGCTAACTTAGGGCAGGTTTGTCCCTGGCAGACACGTGGTGAGTCACCAGCGTGGGAACCTCTGCAAAAGGAAGTGTCTGGAACCATGACAAACCCGGTTCCCATTTGAAGCCGGTGACTTTAGTAGGAAACGATTTTCTTCCCTAGTGAAGGAAAGATCAGTTTGTTACTGAACAAGGGGGAAAGCTGTTGGTAGAAGTATTTATGTCTTGGATATATTTATTTACAGCTGTGGGATTATGTAGCTGCAGGATTTTGTAGGTGTATTAGGTACTTACTAGTCCTATGGGTGCAATAACTCAAGAAAGCCTTGAATGTGCATCTACAGATGGTGCCCCATAGGTCAGAAAAGTGAACTGTTTATTTAGGTCCCAAAAAGTTCTCGCGTACCTACCAGACATGGCTGAGTTTTCTCCCCTTTTGTCCACCCCTGTGCTTATGTGCTTTGCTGAAGCCAACCACACTTACTAATCAGGAGAAATATAGTACTGCTGCACAGCCATCCAATTAGTCAAGGGGTAATTTCTTCTGTCCAGCTCAGAACCTTCAAAATAGCTTTCTTCCCTGCATGGCCAGGAATCTGTGTGGCAGGTTTAAATCAAGCCCTGGGCATTGCATGTCCATCAAGCATGGCATAACCACCGGAGATGGGACATTGCACTGTGTCCCTATGCTCCTCACATCTTCCATAAAACACGTGGCTGTTCGGGGATGTGGCTGGCTTGGGTGGCCTCTTCAGCATTGTCTGTACTAGCTGCCAGCTCATGCTGAAAGGCTTGGGAGAGGGGGAGGTGGGGTTAGGGTGGACGTAACCAAGGAGAGGCTGAGTGTAAACTGCTGAGCAGATGAGAGAGTTTGTCTTGCCTGCTAGCTCTGTGTTCACACAGGGGAAGTCAGAGCTGGGTTCCCAGCCGGCACTCGTGGCAGGGAGAAGCCACAGCAGTAAGTGGCAGGCAGAGGAAACTCGGGGCACAGCGCCAGACACTCGGAGAGGAGCTGGAAAATGTTTTCTTGTTTGCCACACAGCCAAGCTTAGGCGGCCTGAGCTTGTTGCTGTAGCTGGTGGAAAACTGAGAAATCCCTTAGGAGGAAGGGTGTGATAAAATGACTGAGGGTTTCACACAAAGGCTGGCAAGGTGTGATCAGAAGGCATATATTAATGAGAGAGAAGTTGAATTCTCGTCTGTTCCACCTGTGAATCCCCACTGAAGTCAGTATGGGAGAGCCTAAGTGACAGGAATATCTGAAAACCGCTTGCAGTTTCATTATTGTCAAAAAACTCTAAGAAAAATTTGAGTGGCTGAGGAGTTATGCAGTCTGAGTAAAATCCCATTAGAAGTAGATGAAACTACAAGAAGGTGATAGCTGGACTACAGAATAAAACCCTATTCAAAGACTTATGTAATGTATTTTTCCACTGCAGGGCAGGAGTGAAACTTTGAGCTATTGTTTAAAGAGGGAAAGTAACTCCGGCCCTTAGGGCTGCAGTAGAAAAGATAGTTAAAGATCATTAAAGAAAAATCCTTCTTGAAGACTTTGATGTCTATTGATGCAAGGTGCTATTTGTTCTCCTTCTGAAGACAGATCTGGAAGACTCTGCAATCACTAATAAATCACTTGCAATATTGAGCAATTACCAACAATGCAATCATAAAACAGTGCAATAACTAAATAATTATACACTTGTTAGGAGAATATGTTATTGGGCACCTTGGAAAGAAAGGGGAAGGAGGTGAGAATACAAAAGACAGGATATTGGATACCACACAAACAGCAACAAAACACACTTTGCAGCCAGAATGCTGAGCAGTTGTACATGTTCAGGGCCAAATCCCAGCCCTAGAGAAAATCAGGGAAAAAATTTAATAGGAAGATTAATCTGTTATTCAAAACACTGAATATGATGGCTGGAAAGGGCCTCTTCTGCCTACTGGCCATGTTCCATCCAAAACCAGCCCTGAGAGCACCAACTACCTCAGTAGTACTTGTTTTATTACTCATCCTAACGATAATAGGCTGCCATCTCAACTGGGACCCCAGCTGAGGGTGAGGAGCTCAGAGGAGAGTACTGCACTGCAGAGTCAGAAAGGCACGTCCGTGCTGGTTACCATGGCCCAGCTGGAGCCTGAGGAAGCAGATTCCAATACTTCAGAGGCAGCTCAAATCCCTGTTGGTGTGTAGAGGCCACCCTTTCCATACCTGGTAGTGAAGGGATTGGGAGTGCTTGGGCTGTGCGAGTTCTGTACTGGGGAAAAAAAAAGGGGGGGGAGTGGGGAGAAAAATGGTGAATGGGAAGATGAGGTTTCATCAGCTGAAGCTGATTATGATGGTAGAGAGTGAGAATATTGCTGCTGCTTAGATTTTCCCCTCAATGAATTTGGGATTATTCCAGAAACATCTGGAGAAAACATCTGCATGAATGAATTGCTTCTTGGAAGGAAAGGTGTGTATCAGTTACTACAAGTCAGACTGATACGCCATTGGCTTGGCTCAATTCAGCCGTTGCCTTAGGTGTGAAAGCTGGAATACAGTGGAAAAGAATGAAGATTTTGAAACACTGTTGGGAAATACTGTGAAGTGCTGTAGAAGCAGAAAGCACACTATGTACTGTAGACACTAAAGAAAAATATCTGTCGTTGAGGAGATCAAATAATCACAGCTGGAGGATTTTGGATATGTACAAGGATTATGCACCATCTGGAAAAAGGATCATGTGAGGGAGCGTCCTTGGTAAAACATTAAAGGAAAGGCGAGGTGCTTAGCATGCCTGACCCAGATAGCTTTGTAGGCACTGTCTACATAAGCAGAGTACAATTTATGGAGCAGTCTAGAGAGAGACTGATATTCCTGCAAAGCACAGTGTCATTCCTGGAACATTAAGCAAGCCTTTTCAACAGTGATGGTAAAGTATGAGGGAAGGCAAATAGGAGTAAACTGGGACTACTAGGTGTGCCCAGACTCCAGTAGCCAAGGGTTTATGCTCCCTTCCTCCTCCTGAACAGAGGAGGAGGGCTCTGCTCTAATCCTCCTTCTGGCATCCATTTTAAGTAAACCCTTTGTGGTCAAGGGAGGGGAACAGCCACTTACACACCCTCCTGCTTCAGCTGCTGAAGGTAATGCAGCTGGCAGCAGGCACAGCACCTCTTTCCACTGAGTCCTCTCTCCTCCTTGCCATGTTGCTAGAGAGATTGATTTGTGATCTCAGGGACCAAAATTTCCTCTCTCTTTGAGTTCCTTCCAGGCTGCTCTGGCCTGGGAGCCCACAGCTTTTCCACGTTTAGAGCAAATCCTTCAGCTTTGGGGAAGGAATGAGTAAAAACTTTTAGCATCTGTAGCTCATATTACTGGACAGTATAAAATAGCCTGGAAGGAAGAAAGGGAGAAGGTAAAAGAAAGTAAACAGAAAACTGAGAATTGGTGAGAATCTTTTTAAAACCTGCACCTTCAGCTGTGATGTAAAAGGTCTTTTCAAGGAGTTTGTGCTAAAATAGACATTTAAAAATCACATTTATTAATTAGAAGTATATATACTGGCCAGGTTACAGCAAATATAGATGTTAGCAGCCACAAACAATGGCTGCGAACAGAAAAACTGATGAAACCCAAAGTAAAAGAAATCAGTGCTGAAAAACAGAAGTAAACAGAATCTGGAAATGACATACTATTAAATAGAAACCAGCGGTGGCCCTTGCTAACTTGATTTTTCTCTTAGATAATCAAAGGCCATATTGTGCCTTTAGGCACAGCTTTGAGCAAGGAGAGACGAATAAATTACATTGCTACAGGAGTAGCCTTAGGGTGGGAAGAACAGAGAGTCAGTGTAACATCCCAGTTGCTCAGATCGGTGAGCAAATGTAGTGCTCTGCTGTGCAGCAGCTGCAGGCCATGTTCAGGAGCTAGCAGCGCTCTCCTGAGGAAGGGTGACACTGTCCAGCCTCATGGTCAGGAGGGCAAATCACCACTGCAAAGCTGTCACGTGACATGAGAGCATCCCATGGATGCGGGCTCTAAAATATGTATTTTACACACAATGCTCTGTATCAGAACTAATTCGACAGACCCCAGGATCTTAACCTGAATCTCCTCGGTCAGTGGTGTAGTAGAAGAGCAGGACCTTCTTTTTCTTCTCTAGCTCAAGAGGAGAATTCCTCGTGTACAACTGCTAAAGGTTTTTGTCCACAAAGTGAAAAAGTTAAGTGAGGAAAAAGTTAAGCCTGACTGATTTTCAGGACAGCCTATGTGCTCCTGCATAATCTCAATTTACCATATACCCTGTTTGTACATTGAGCTACCTGGAGATGAGCAAGATCATCATGGAGGGGTGGCTCAAACCGAATCCCAGGCGATAGTACACAGCCGACATTACCACAGAGTTAATAAAGAAGCCTCCAGTTCGTAGTTTAGCCTTACTATGGAGGATCAGGGAGAGCCCGGGGCTGGGCAGGCTCTCTACCATCTCACTGCCTGATAACATTTGCTAACACAAGACATCTCTTCCACGAACTGCTGCATCTTTCCGTGCTGTTGCAGAGCAGAAGGGCACCTTGTTCCCTTCCTGGATGTCCTGGGAAACATCCTGCCATCCTGGCATGGAGGTTGATCCTGGCCAAGGTTCACCACAGACGGAACAAGAATGAAACTCTGACAAAGTGATAAATGGGACCTTAGTGTTGGTCATGGACCACAAAATCACCCTTTATACAAAATGAGGTTGAGATTGGAGTGAAGCAGACTTTAGGAGTCAAAGTGAAAACAACAGTAAGATTTTTTGAGATATATGAACAGAAATAAAAAAGAAATCTGGGATTATATCCACCTATGCTTTTAAGTTAGCTTCAAAAGGCTTTTCTTTCTCTCTCTTTCTGCAAGTCCTAGCGATTGTATGACTAAGGTGTTTACATAACTTTGTGGCTGAGGACCATTTTAAAGAAATCTTTAAACATGTAGCTTTTATACATAAAACTGCCCTGGGGCTCTATTTAGATTTTCCTTCCCCTCTGGATTTCTCTGAACATACCATTGGTTTTTTTGAGGGACTAATTTCTGCACCTGCCAAACTTTTAAGAATGTTAATATCCTTTGGACCTATTTAGACGGAGCCATCTCCTGCCTACACTGTAAACAGAGCTTGTTATCAACAGCTCTTATGCTTAATTAACTGTAAACAAATCATTATCCGATTGTGAGCAAAACATTCCTTTCCACACTGCAGGGTGGGGTTTGGCCCTCAGTCTTCAGCTCTTGTGCACTCAGACTCAGCCTTTTCTTTTACAGGCATGCATATATTGACAGGTATACCTGATGCCAGTAGAATCTGGAAGGATGCATAGGTTGTTACTGCTTATGTAGTTACAGCCTGGCTGGCTGCCCCAGCTGACGAAGGGGCTCTGCCAGCCTTCCCTTACTTTTCCTGGAACGACAGCAAGGAGAAGGGACCGTTTCTCATCTGAAGGGGAAGGAGAGATGCGATTCCACCTCGACTAACTGAAACTGGATTTCTCCCATCTAGCTCCACGCTTTTATTTTGATATTACAGGGAGTATAGCACTGGCTATTCAAGCACACTCTTCTTTCAGATCCTTATAGAACATAGATATTAAAAAAATTTCTTTGTTGAGCTAAATCAATATAGTTATATGAGCAGAAAGAAGATCCGAGGTGAACTAAGGGTAGCATCATGAATAGAAACTGAGAATCATCTTCCTTTGCAAGTCTATCTTTTATTTATTATTTCAACTTTAAATTAAGTTCAAATTAAGCTTTTGCAAGAATCTGATTTTATATAGATTGTAAACAGATTTTTTTATATTGTATTTTTAAAAATTCTACTGCAGTTCCCAAGAATGTTTGTTAGTTTGCTTTCCCATTATTCACCAACATTGTACCACTGAGACTTGGCAGTGAAAGTGGTTTTATTGATTTTCATTATCCAAGCTGGGAGAAATGCAAAATATAAACAGCAGGAATTATGACCTTTTTTGCCTTTAGTAATTGAAGGGTTTACTGGTAACAACGTTCAGTAAATAGCAAACAAATATATTTCACTGTGTTAACAGAAGAAAAAAAAAGTTTGAAAAATGACAAATCAGATCTCCAGAGATTATAAGATTTAAATGACAAAGTTTTTTCTTTTCTTTTCATCTGGTTCAACTTTATCCCCAAATCCATTCCAGTCTGAAGCCCAGGAAGAAAACATACCTGTAATAATAACCTCTTAATGCTCTTTTAGGACTTCTGGAATGTACCTGAACTCAGATTGACTGTATTCCTTTTACATGGTTTATTAATGGTAGAAAAGAGGCTGAGACAATACTGCTCTAAGAGCATCTTCTTCGGCAGCCCTGGCTACTGATATCAAATGGTTAAATGCCTAATGGGTGATAGTGTAGGAAAGAGGCACTGCTCAGAGCCAAAAATTAAAGGTCAAAACTTGTGTTGTCTTGCTAGCAGCAAAAATAGGAAAAATTCTTTTGTGTTTTTAGGCAAGTTGCTGGTGTCCATGTCTGCTGGCACAATACTTGCGAATCTTCACTGACATTTGCTGACTGTTTTGGGATCTTTAGATAAAGCCACTTAGATATAAAAGCAAAGTACTGATTATCCTTATTGCAATTTCCAGTTATAACAGAGAAACTGTAAGAGCCATTCATCTTAGAAAAATACGAATTCAGAAGTGTTAAATTCTAGTCCTCTTGCTGGTGCTGTGCTAATGCAATACCACTGTGGGAAAGGGCAGGAGGGAGGGCAGGGATGCTAGTGTGGCTGCATTACTGATGCAGTATCTGTACAGCAGGAGACTCCTAGCAGTACCAAGGTACTGCTTGGTAAGGCACTTACCTAGGTAAGGCATGGACATGTGACCACATTGCTGTCCTACAAAACAGCACAGATGAGGTGGAAACCCTACCCTTTTATGCAGGGGGCTGATCTAGCACAAGTGATGATGATGGTATAACGGTCAGCACCTTGTGTTGGGTCAGCAGAGTTTCTGACTTGATGCTCAGGAATTCAGGGGCTGAGTGGATGGTCCTGACAGCCGGCAGCCTGTGTGGAGAGGAGCCAGAAGGGATGCCAGAGTACAAAACAACATCAAAAGTGCAATAGATACGCTAAGGCAGTAGTTTGGGCAAATGTGCTAATACATCGGCTTATTGCAGTTGATGGGCTCAGTATTGGGGCCAGTTCTGTTCAATACCTTCATCAACAATCTGGACGAGGGGGTTGAGTGCACCCTCAGTAAGTTTGCAGGTGACACCAAGCTGGGCGGGAGTGTTGATCTGCTGGAGGGTAGGAAGGCNAAGTGGTTGAATCACCATCCCTGGAAGTATTTAAAAGACGTGTAGATGTGGTGCTTAGGGACATGGTTTAGTGGTGGACTTGGCAGTGCTAGGTTAATGGTTGGACTCGGTGATCTTAAGAGTCTTTTCCAACCTTAAAGTTTCTGTGATTCTATGATTTATGAAAGTGGATTCCCCTTCCTGCTCCCAGCCATGTGGCCCTGCTCTAGCTCTGTAGCCTGCTCTGGGATGTGTCAGACTCTTCCCTGAGCAGCCTTAGCTTGCCAACAAAGCAGAAAACAATCCCTTCCTTTTTTCTGTGTTAGTTTTCTACCAAACTGATGAGCTGAAATGGCTCATGGAGATATCCAAGAAGCATCAGATGTGAAAGGGCAATGGGAGGGGAAGAAGACAACAGTAGTAGCCTTCAGTGACAATAAGCTGTTAAATCTGCTCATCCCCTCTCATGAAAGTGATACATGAATGTTATGAATATTATCTCATGGATATGTGTATGTATTTATGTCTGAAACTCTTATAATTAGGCTGCCTGCCAAGCACTGTAAGCTGGTATAAACCAAAAGAAAAAGGCTGCTGTCTTGCTGTGCCATGCCCTCCCTTGAGCCAGCGCAGGCTTTAAACCCCATTACAGAACTGAGTTCTGATTTCTCCTGATTTTCTGGTTTCTGCAGAACTGATTTGGCTGAAAGCTAATCTGGCAAAAAAATTAATTTCCACAGCATCTCATCGCACAGACCTACAACTGTGCGTGCTGGCACATGAACAGGAATGGATGGGAACAAACAGCTGGGGCAGAGAGGGAGCAGAAGTCCTTCTCAGGGGGGCAAAGCCAGTTTACGCTGCTTACAGCATTAGCTGGATGATGATCTCCTTAGAATGAAACATGGTTTAGATTTCTGTAAAAGATTCAAGCAGGCAGCCTCTCTTCAATGCACAACACTGTAGTAAAAACATAACCTCATTATTAGTCAGTTTTAAAAGTTGTTTTATTTTACTCTAAGTAAGTTTAAAGTGGACATAAGTATGATATTAATGACCCAGTCCTTAGAAGTTTTGTGTGCCCAACAAAAAGAGGTGTATGTGACTCTGCAGCTGCTTTGGGGTTTGGAAGCCTTCAGCTCTCAAAGGTTCGCAGGGTTTTTTTTTTCCAGGAAAGCATTTTTTTCTCATAATTCCTGATGATCCCATGCAGGAATAAATGATGAAGAGACCTGATAAGTAAAAATCACCTTCAGATCTCTTTCACCCTATTGCAACTCAGGCTGAAGTTTCTTAAGAAGTATGGGAGGACCAACAGTGTTGAACTGGAATTCCCATAAAACACTTCTGTGGAATTCCAGTTCAACACTCTTGGTCCTCCCATACTTGGCTTCTCAGCCATGCCAATATGACACCTTTTCTTGCCACACTGTAAGCTGCATTGAAGGCACTTACTTTTGGAAAAAAGTGCTGCATCCTTCTTGCTCCCCGCCCCAAGAAGAAAAATATCACGTCCAGCTCTCTGATAAAGTAAAGGGCTTCTTTTCAGAAAGTTGTGCAGACTGAAGTCCCAGAGATAGTTACAGGTAAAACCCTGATATGTAGGTGTTAATTGTTACCAGCTGGCTTCAAAGACTTTCAGACTGTTTCAGCATAAACAAATGTGTAGTGCACCCAGAACACAATAAAGTCTTATTTGCAATACCATGCGTAACTTTCAAACACACACTATCAGACAGTAAAGACACTGGTGATTCCTCTGCAACCTTTCCTCCCTCTCCCTTGTTTATGTGTGATAATTAAATGCAATCTCAGTTTCTGTAAGATATAGCATTTAAAGAAAATCTTTCATTTTCTTCCTTTCTGGAATAACTTATAGGTCCTTATAGTGTAACCATAGACACTATGAGACCTACTGCTCATGCGTCAGGTATAGAGTTGGGGCCAAGCTTGTTTTAATTTTTTCCAGATTTATCAGTTGGTCTAACACAAGACACTATCTCTGTCAACAAGCTCCATCCAACTCCAGTTACAGTGCGCATCACCTGCACTTTTCAGAACTTGAGGAAAAAAAAAAATTATACCATGTTTTTTCCTGAATGTGTCAGACCTTGCTCATAAACAGAGAGACAGGGGGAAAGGGAGAGAAACAGAGTGAGAGAGAGAAGCCTTTATGTTCACAGTCAATTATTAACCTAAAAACCCCTGTACTCTGTAGCCAAAGCCATATAATCACAGGGACCCAGGCTTCCCACCAGCACGTCAGCAGCTGAGATAGAGGAGTGCCTTGAACTCCTCCCGCCTCCCGCTCCCACTGACTCAGCTCTGAGGCTGCTGTGTGGGACTGCTCCCCCTTACTCTCTCTCAAGAGCAAAGAAAGGCGTGAGGAACTGTTGCCTCCCTGCCTCAGGTGCCCCTGCTGCTCTCTCCTTACAAACTCAGCTTATGGAATCGCTAGGAGTTATACCAAGTCTTCCCTTTTCCCCTCCTCGATTATTTTTCATGTGAATCGTTTACATAGCCTAGCTTACCTGTTGGTCCTCCAGCAGTTGGGAGGAATAATGATTTAGTGCAATGAATGCTTTACAGTGGTGCTGACCCACGAGACACCGTTGGGTCCTGCTCTGCTGCTGGGAGCCAGCGGTGAGCTGGCTTGGAGCTGAGCCGGCAGGGACCCAGCAGCGGGTCTGGGACAGCCTCTTGGGCTGAGCCCAGGGAACCTTTCAGCTGCCCCTAGCACAGCCAGCACTGCCCTACCTGCCCTGGGGGTGTTTCTGGCCTGCAAGCCCTGCTACCTTACCCACAGTATTTCCTGAAGAAACAGAATATTCCTGTTCATTTGCATTGCTTCTTTGCTACGGAGGAAAAAAAAAAAGTAATTTTTTTCTGGTTCAAAGCATATGGGATGCACATTTGTGCACTTGCAGATGCAAACACTTGTACATACCCAGGGAAAGCAGTTCTATATATGGTTTAATAGATTATTTCCCTGCGATTTGCTCTGAAATGCTGCGGGCTGGTGGCAGACACGTCTGGATTTGAAAAGGAAAGGAGGAATTGTTTACCACTGCAGCAGTCCCACACGGCCTGTGCCTGCTCCTAAGGAACCAGCATAAACTTTCTGCTTGCTGGAGTTTATGTAGCTCTATCCTCATTCATCCCATCCCAAAACTTCACTATTCACTTGAACCTCGAGCTTAGGCTGTTTTGGCCCACTTCCACTGCAGCTTCTGTGGTACTATCATGTGGTTACGTTACACAGCACAGGGTGTGGACTGCCTTTTTGAATGCTAATCTGAGTTGGTGGGACATTTATTTTTACTGCAGCGATAGGCCCCTTGTGCTGTATGATGTCATGCTGTGGTTTAGAGGTATTTTCATATTGTCTTTGCTTTGTGGTGATTTTCAGTTGTACACATCTCTGTATGTAGATTGATCTTAAGATTTTAATGGTATCGGGCTTTCTCATGTATTTGCACTACGTGGTATGTGATCTGGTGGTAGGTAAGATGCAGGGGCACTACTCCGTACCACGTGGTACAGAAAAACGTAGCTGGCAGAGTAGCGGGTGCCTGGAGAGCGCTGCAGGGCCCGACATCCCATCGTGCAGGTTGTGTGGCTTTGCCATACTATGTGTTGAAGGGTATGGGCTGTGGCTGTATTGGGCTGATGTGTTTCTCTGTGTGCTGCTGTATGATGCAGGGTAGATTCAGTGCTTGGGAGCGCCTGCAAGTTGCTGTGTGGTGTGGCAAGGTGTGTGTGAGTGAGGTCTTGCGACACTGCCTTGGTAGGTCAGGCGTGGGCAGCACATAGTGGTGCGTGCGTGTGTGTGTGTGTGTGTGTGCGTGCGTTTCACTGCTTGGCAGGGGAAGGGCAGTGCTGTGGCCCTGGTCATTGCACCGCAGTGCAGGTTCCTGGGCGTTACTTCTCTAGCTGTATTTTGTGTAACAAAGGGCCTGCTGTGTGTGTGCGTGCCCTGTGCTATGTCAGGAGGCTGTGCAGCAAGGGGTGCACTGTACCTACAGCGGTACAAACNGGCCCGCCCCCGCCGCGGGGCTGGGGACAGGCACCTGCCGGGCCTCCCGCACCTGCGCCGCCCTCCGGGCCGGGCCGCGCGGCGGCGGCGAGCGCCGTTTCTCGGCGGGCAGGGCATGGCGGTCCGCTGAGATGAAAGTGACCGTGTGCTTCGGGCGGACGGGGATCGTGGTGCCTTGCAAGGACGGGCAGCTCCGCGTGCGGGACTTGACCCAGCAGGCCCTGCAGCGCTACCGCAAGGCCCAGGAGAAGGTGAGGGCGCGGGCCCGCGCCTGCCCGCCCGGGGGGCCGGGCCTGGCCTGGCCCGGCCGCCTGTGGAGCCGGCCTGGGGGTTGAGGGGCGGCCGGGAGCGGGGCGACGGCNGCTGTGTGTGTGCGTGCCCTGTGCTATGTCAGGAGGCTGTGCAGCAAGGGGTGCACTGTACCTACAGCGGTACAAACCAGCGCTGTGCAGGATATCGCTATGCTGGTGGTGAGGGCTGCTGAGTCTGCTAGGGCACGCCAGTGCCATTCCCTCGCAGAGCCGCGCGTTACAGCGGGATGCCCCTCTAACGAGCTGTTCCGAGTCAGCATTTCATGCCGGTCGCTGCCCGCAAGGACTGGACTGAGCGCTGCTGCGCGGGTGCAGCTGCGTGGGTGCAGCCTGCGTGCCTCGCTCTGCACAGCGCGGGGGGTGCGGTGGGCACCTGTTCCCAGGCTGCACAGGAAGGGTGCAGAGCTGCCCCGCTTCGCACGGGGCGGGCTATGGGGGGCAGCGTGCTCCATGGGTCGCCGCGGCCCCTTTAAGCCCGGCGCGGCACGGCCTGCCCTGCACTGCCCGGCGCTGCCGTGCCCCAGGCGAGCGGCGCCGCCGCCCCCGGCCGCCCCGCCGCGCCCGCCCGCCGTACGGGGCCGCCC
>VZTQ01013436.1:0-31537 GCA_013400755.1 Pelecanoides urinatrix | reverse complement strand
GGGCTGGGCTGGGCTGGAGGGGGCGCCGGCGGCGCTGAGGGGTGGGCTGCGAGGCCCCACGGCCATGGGGCCCACGGGGCATGGTCCTGGTGGCGCCTGTTCCGCGTGGGCCCGTGCTGTGAATCCCCCTGCCAGCTACTTTGTGCGAACAGCTGATGCTGGCGGGCTGAGAGCGTGTTCCGCTCAGTTAGCAAGCTAGCATGGCTTATTTTACATGGTTCAAGGTTTCTTATGTTATTGCTGTGCGTGTTGACTAACAAACTTGATACAGACACAAACATAACTTACATTATTTCCATTAAAACTTGTGTTTTCTGGCATCAGCTGCTCTGTGTGGTGCTGTCTCCACGGGTAGATGACTTCCTTTACATGAAAGGAGCTCGAGTTTTTCTTAGGTTGTACCTAATTGAGCATAAAAATACTTTTTTCTTTTTCCTCCAAGAGGCAGGTGCTGAAGGCTAATGGGATACTGTTTAATATTGATGAAAGGCCTAGTGTTGCAAATACTGCTTTGTGAAAGAGATTCCCATTACAAGCCCTGAATTAGGGGCTTGCAGGATTGTCCATCCTCCTAAGACATCTGAATAAAAAATACAGCCAACGGCTTATAGGATCTATTTTGTGCCCTGTGCTGGTTTCTTCTCCATTCAATCAATTGTTTGGTATCCTGAGTGCAAAACTGGAAGTAAAATTCTTGTTCTTGCTGGTTTATTTTGAGAGAAACTTCCTACTGATACGTTAAATCCATCATAAACAGCTGAGACTGCTCTGTAGTAGAAATTATAGTGGTCACCATGCTAGTCTTTCTGAGCAAGTGTAGTGCTTTAACCTGCCTAAAGATACATAGAGCTTGATAAATATTTTGTATGAAAAATCTTTTTCCTAATGAATATTGCATATGTGTCATAACTGCAAAATGTTTATAGAATTCTTGGTGCTGTTACAGCCAACAGTCAATGAGATCTTCTGCACTGAAGTATGGTACAGAGTACTGAAATAGGCGTGTGGTCTCTGTTCAAGAGTGGGGTGTATCAGAAACAATTACTTTCAGCTGAGTTGAATATAGAAATTAAAATTTAATTTCAGCTTTGTTCTTGTGATGACATTGGAACGTGTCATTGGACATTGGAACATCATCTCATGATGATGGCTGAAAGGTGGCCTGGAAGGCTTTTGTATAAATACTTCAAATGCAATGCCTTTCCTTCTCTGCTCTTTCTTTCTGTCTGTCTGTCTGTCTGCATTTCTAAGTAAGGCCCTGATTGTTCTAGAAGGCTCAATAAGCAATTTATGGGAGAGAAATTCCAACAACTTGAGAAAGGTTCAGATAAATGCCAGGCATTTAAGATGTACTACAGTCTAATTCGTTTCTCATGATATTGTACCCAATTTGCTACTTAGGTAATATTTAAAGAAAATTATTTTTATGCTAAGCAGTCATCTCCTATGCCTGCTTCAGTGTGAGATCAAAATCATCCAGCCTTCTCTATAGGACGGCTGGAGGCCAGAGTTCATATTTCTGACCTTGTTGTATTTCTTGCCTTTGGAAATAAAACATTTTTTCTGCCTCTTTCCTTATAGAAGTCCTGAGTTCCCTATTCTGCATTGTAGGTGGACAAAGTGGATACAGGCCATTTTGTTCAAAAATTGCTGATCACCTCGAGTAATGGTGATTCAGTGCTTGTAGAAGAGCTTGTACAAGGATGTGTAAAGAGGCAGGGTGGGAGAAGCAGCCTGAGGACCTGAAAAATAATAGAACAGGTTTTCATTCAAGTCACTAAAGGAATTTTTATGACTTCTGCACTCTCTCTCTCTCTGTTCACTGGAAATTTAAATAGTTCTCTTGCAGTTAGTTTTCAGTCTACATGATTTGCAGTGGAACTAGCCAAAAAGGTAAATAGATAAATTTCCTTATCACTTATCACTTGGAGTTAGTGCTCTTTCCTGAGAGAAAATTTGAGGTTGGTAAAATAAATCATACAAAAGCCACAAACAATTGATTTTATTACCTTATGGGGAGTTTTTGTCCAATTTAACATGGATGGATTGGGTGTTGTACCATTTTCTTTCTATTGGCTCTTTCTAAAATTAACTTCCTTTACAAAAATGTAGGATCTTACAGAGAATGGGATTATCTCAAGATAATCAGCAGCTAAAACCTGCTGTGAGGTGTGGGCACATAAACAGGTTTATGTTAAAGATAACTGAAGATTTGTTTTTCTTTTCAAAATAATTAGAATGTTTGGAATACTTCCTGTGGCAGAACACTGCTGTTTCTGTTGGCATGTTAAGTGTTCTTTGTATAATTTTTTTCAAGTGTTAAAATATTTTAGAAGAACAAAGTGGAAAATGATATTGTTAAAGTGCCTAAAGTATTTGGAGAAGGAAGAAATATTGATACAAGGAATATCTTTCATAGTTGCAGAATGAAAAATGAAAAAGGTAGCTAGGATACAAGCTTTGGGAAATTTTTATTAGTTATGATACTGTCAAATACCACAAAAATGTGTGTGAAGTGCTCTGTATTTTGGGGGTTGTTCTGGAAGCCTAGTTTTGCTATTACACTGCACTCACGTGTCTGGTAAAGGGCAAGATATGCGATTAGAACATCAATTCATGTATATTGTAAAATATTTGAATTTCTGTGTATAAAAATAGCAAAATTTTTAATTGGCTTAAAGTACTCCACACTTTTTTATACTTGCAATGAGAGGAAAGTTGATACAGTAAATGACTAAGTCTCTCATTTCCATGAGACTTGTTAAATAGCTGAGAACTCTGCAGGCAGTTGCTTATTGTAGCCTGCTGCATTTTCTTAGCAAGTTTGATTTGGTTTCTTGGCTGGGCTGCATTGGCAAGGTTTGGTAATGAAGGCTCAATTGCTCTGTTAAATAAAACAAAATACTGGGACATTGTTTCAGCTGAAAAATCAGACGGTGATTATTTTTTGATGCTACTGAGCTTATTGGATTTTAGAGGTACTGTTGCAATTCTGAATGGGCAGATCTCATCTGATTCACTGGAGGATACAAATAACTGGACCTAGGAGCTATTGTCTGTATTACGGTTTCAACTACAAGATTTCTGTGCTCTGGGATTTCATGATGTGAATAGTCTTAGGCGTTTAAGAAAACATTTTGTTGATCAGCTGCTTTGTGAGGATTGTAAATAAATTTTTGGGGAAGTCACTGTCATCTCAGAAAGTAACTTGTGTTTCAGTGAAGTGAAGCTTGGTGGAACTTTTTGTGATTCAGGATCTGCTTTTGTTGCTGTTTAGTAATGTGTGTGTGTTAAGGCTTCCTGCTGACAGGTAGATACAGTAGGATTAATGATTCCTTATTGTCAGCCCAGTCCCTTAGTATTTCTTGTAACTTAGTATTTTTGGTGCCTTGGGGATCACTTGCATGTTATCTGTTGTATTTAAGATTCTTTGCTTGAGTGAGAGCAGATGTACTGCAAAATATTTGAGTTGCTGTGCCTGTTGTTACTGTGTTTGCTTCTCTGTGGCTATAAGGCATAGCCCTTGGATGCAAGACAAGATACCTTGTTGATTGTTTTCCAGTGAATTGTGAGAGACCTTTTGTTTGGCTTTTTTCCTGAGTATGTGGATGAGAGAGGGAGAAGGAGGGGTTCTGGGTCAGCACTGAAGGGTTCCATGTGCTCTTGCGTTGTTGTCTGGGTCTGTGTGGTCCTTTTGAAAGCAATTCCTCAATGCATATGGGACTAAATGCATTCAAGCTAAATGCACCATTGTGTTCATACTTCTCCCCTTTGAAATGCCGCTCCCCCCAGGTAGGAGGCAATACTTGAATTACCAGCTTTGTCGTGAAGCACTGGGTTCAGCTGGAGATGCTAGTTGCTAACTCAGAAGCCTTTAATGCTGTTAGTACAGAAAGTGATGTATGCCCAGGGGAAAGAATGGCTATGAGACTAACAAGTGAAATCCACAATAACTTTTCTTTAAGCAGTAGTGAAACTTTTCCCAGGAAAAATTATGACAACATCTTCTGCTCCAGATGTTCTTTATTTCTCTGGAGGAGCCAGAGATGGGGAAGTGGTGTTTATCATCTGTGTATCAATTTACTCATGTTTGCATGCATGGCACTTACCTAGATGACTTGCTTGAAGTGACTACTTTGGCTGTCTGAAGTCTTGTTCGTAGAAGCCAGTTAAATGGGTGGGACGTGGAAGACATGTAGCAAAATTAATAAGCACTGCGATTTGTCATTTAAATATCAGTTTAAAATTTGTCATTTTAACCACAGTTAAATTCTTGAGTGGCTCACTTTCACATTCTTTGTGGGCCTCCCTTTGGGAATGCTGACACAGACAATCAAATATTGATTGAACTGTCTTATAGGGACTTGACCTCCCGTTGTTGTGGGCATTAGAGTGTGTGTTTCCACTGATGAGAATGTACAGAAGCCAGCAGTTGATTCTGGAATGGTAATGGTAATTTTAATTGGCGGTCAGACAGAGTAGGAAGCAATAATATAGCGACTAAGTTGATTCAAGAATGGTGCATTTTTGATTAGAGTGAAAATAGTGGGTTGTTTGGGTTGTATTGGTGATCTTCCCAAAATTAGATGCATTTAAAGAGCTAATGCTGCAGGTTGACTGTCTATATCAGTTGCTGATTCCTACTTATCCCCTTTCTTTCTGTTCTTGCTTGCCCCCCAACACGACAATTAGTTTTCTGGAATTATGTATTACTGTTGTAAATCAGCCAGCAAGCAGAAGGAGTACTAAATGTTCTTGTAGGTTCTCTAAAAACATTGGGGGTAGGGAAAATGACAATTTATCTTGACTCCAAACTCTACGCTTGCAAAAATGTAACAGATTTCTTCAGAAGATATATGTGGGAAGTTTTGAAAGAAATCCTTTGTTATGAACACTTTTCTGTTTTGGGCAAATTGTAATTATTTAGTCCTTTATAAAGGCAGAGTAATACAGTTGTATTTGTGTGGCACTTTTGTCTTGGATGTGGTCTCTAGTTTTTGGGTTTGTTTTGTTTTCCTATCCCAGTTTGTCTTAGTTTATTTTATTTTATGCTCTAATAGGGATGGGGTTAATCCATAATCTTTGTTTTATGAAAACTAAGCTCTGTTTTTAAGTACTTTTTTGCTAGGAAATGTTTTAACTATTCATTTCCATATTTGTCTTAGTATTGCTCAATCAGCTACAGTATGTTAGTGAGCTTTTACATTGTCCTGGAAACTGATATATTTCAATGAACAGCTTAATTATCACTTCTGCTTTCAGTCTTTGGGTTTGTCCACTATGATATCATACTAAAAAGGGAGAATATAACTTGATACACTGCTTTTCAATTACTGTTGTATGAATTTATGGGTAACTGATTCATATATAGGAAGACAGGCCATGTAAGTAGGGGGAGTAAAGAAAAGGGAAGGAGAAAAATTATTTAAAAAGTTCTGTATAAAACAAACTCTGTTATTGACTTAATAACACTGGTGGTGATAATTTCATTGAGACTGGAAATAGCTTCCAAGTGGCAGAATTTTGGATCTCTTAAAGAATTTTCAGGATCACTTTTATAGTGATCCTGAAAAATCGAGAGTTCAAAAGTACCTGCCTTTTTATCACTTTTGCATAAAATGTCTGCTGCTGTGCTGCATCATAACCACTAGTGTTCATGTAATGAGATTTTGGTAGATTTCCAGTCTCCTTTTCTCTTTCTAACAGGTGTTTATAATCCAAACTGAAAAACTGCCATTGGAGTCGTCGTACAAAATGTCTTGTAGGACATCATGTACTTATGTAACCTGAAACAGAAATTTTTGGTTCCCTTTGTTCTTTCTAAGAAGTAGACTACTGGTAGTAACTGGGGCTTTTGGCTGAATATTAAGTTACCTGATGTTAATGTGTTTCAGGGGAGCTCAGGTGCAGGGCAGAGCTGGATAAAACTGGTGGAAATTCAGTAGGCAAAATGAGAATAACTCATCCTGGAAATACCGCAGGTGAGACTCCAGTGTATGTGATAATACAGAGTTTTCATTTTTGTCTCCCAGATCATATTTATCAAGTTCTGAGTACTATTCAGTTGTTATCACTTAAGAGACACCAAAGATTTTGTAATAAATGAGTGTTAAAACAGTCATAGAAGGAAGCCATTGAAGAGCAGTACAGACTTCTCATTAGTGACTGCTTCCTATTGCTCTTTGCCCAGTTGAAGGTGAACTCTGAGTAGTCTTGTATGAAGTTGTGGGGAAGGAATTTAAACCCCCAGGTCGTATTTTTTGTGTATTTATTTCCAACTTGGGAAGCACCATGTAGTATGGTAGTCCTAATGTTAAAAAAAATATTCCTTCTGGCATAGGATGGAACCGGGAGGTGCGTTTGCTTGCTGCATAAAATGCAGCTTTAATATTTTTTTCTCAGTATATGAAAATGGAGTGTTGTGTTCTATTGGTATTTTCTTAAAAACTTGATGTTTTTGTTTTTAACAGATACAGTTATTTGGGAATAATTGTTCATGTTATGTGACTAGACTTTCCTCCTTACTTGTTCAGTATGATAGGTCAGTTGAATCGCACCATACTGTGCAGAGTCTCACATCCTGCTACTGAAGCAGCACATTTCCTCCCCTCTCGAGCAGAACATTCTTTAGGCTTTCCTAATGATGCTAATGTCATAACTGCAGCTTTCCTATTGCTTCATTATTGAAAACTCCCTCTAGCCCCCTATTAAGATGCCTGTGTTTCATCCTTAATGAATATGATAACGCTAAAGGTCTTGAGCACTTAGTATCATTGAAAACAGATTCTGCTTTGTATTTTCATATTTCGTTCTTGAGTCTTGCTTATAGAATCATAGAATCATAGAATCATTAAGGTTGGAAAAGACCTCTAAGGTTATCGAGTCCAACCGTCAACCCAACACCCCCTATGCCTACTAAACCATGTCCTTGAGCACTTCATCTATACGTCTTTTAAATACCTCCAGGGATGGTNGATCCAGCCTGTCCAGGTCCCTCTGCAGAGCCTTCCTGCCCTCCAGCAGATCAACACTCCCGCCCAGCTTGGTGTCATCTGCAAACTTACTGAGGGAGCACTCGATCCCCTCATCCAGATCGTTGATAAAGATATTGAACAACACTGGCCCCAAAACTGAGCCCTGGGGAACACCACTCGTGACCGGCCGCCAACTGGATTTAGCTCCATTGACTACAACTCTTTGGACTCGGCCGTCCAGCCAGTTTCTTATCCAGCGAAGAATGTATAATGTATGCATAAAGGTGTACCCATTTTATGTCAGGTAATTGACTGAAATGGAAATGATGGGCTCATGTGAATGACTTGTTGATAGAAATGGACTTCTAAATTCCACTGACCAGATAGTGCCCTAGATATGTTGGTAAACTGAGGAAGCTGCTTCATATGAAAAATGTAGAAAATCAGCATGTTGCAAGAACTTTTGGAAAAGAAGTCTATGCAGTACTTGCATAGTATCTTCCTTAATAAAAGCATTGTTTGTTCTCCGCAGGTTACATGTTGTTGTGGCAGTTCTATAAGTCTTATTGTCAGTACTTTATTTCTTATGTAGAATTACTTCAATAACCTACTTGTAAAGAAAACTTTGTATTGTAAGAAATTGCTAATTGCACAGGATAGGACTTTTCTTGGACTGTTATCCTCACTGTTACATTGAAGAGGAAATGTGTAAGACTTGATTCTGTAACTGTTTTTTTCTTATGCCTAGTGATTGTGCTATAGACACCTCCATTAAGTGAACTGTTGGAATGTTTTAATGGCATCAAAATCTGTCTTACTTTCCAGTGTAATCCTGTAATTTTTATGCCACCAGTACATCCATTCAGAACTGATGGCTTTGCTTTGTTGTGGCAGGTGCCACAGCACTACTCTAGTGCTTAGATTTGCTCTTGGGAATGCTCCTGAATTGGGAGGTTTAGACAAGTTGCTCGCTGGTTTCATGAAGATGCACAGGTAGTTTTTATTGCCACAGTGATACCTTCAATGCTTTTCGGTATTGGTTATTACATGTATGAAAAGGAGAACTTCAGTATGCTTGAATGAACATGCTGCTTACAGCCAGTAATAAGGATACCATTTTTATGAATGGTAGATAGGAAGATGAGTGATTGTAGTCTGATACTTGGAATCATAGAATTCAGTCGGATGGGTAGAGGCTAACAGCTGGCTCTGTTTGGGCTCTTTGTTTTTTCTGGCTAGGGATTTGATTTCAAAGATGAGGCTCCATTGAGCCAAATGGTTTTGCAGTACAGCTTACCTGATAAAATGTTTTCCAGATTCCCAACAAAATACTAGCTATTCCTGAATCTTAACATGCACCCTCCCTATAATTTTCTTTTACAAAAATGCAGTAATTTCTCAATCAGTAGAAGAAAATGGAGTGCTTAGACTAAAGGAGTATTTGATACAATCCAAAGAAGCTCTGAGACCTGCATTCCTGGAAAATTGTGTGGCTTTATTTTTTTTCTTTGCCTAATCAATTCCTCTGTTCATCTCTCTTTTCTAAAACTGTAGAAGACCTTCAAACTGTTACAGAAGATACTATCTCGTTCTCATCAATCCATCAATAGCTGAGCTGATCTTTATTGGCAAACCTGAATATCTAAGCTAAAGATTTTCTGAGAGGCGAAAAAATTATAATCATCTCCTGTTTCTTTTAATTCGGGTGTCAGTATACAGGTCAACTAAGAGTAGTTCCAGCTCCAAAAGGGGTTAGAATCCAGCCTGCCTCTATTTGGACCTTTGAAGGAGAGACAAGCCATAAATCCTGATGGGTTAATCCCCTGTATGTGGTGGATTTGTCCTGTGTCCGAACTCTGGAATGGACCTTGAGCGCCCACCTGTACACCATCCTACAGTTGAGGATTATTTCTTGTAATTTGGGTATGGATTTATGCCTTCCCAATACCCGTGAGAGGTGGTGGTAAAGTAGTTAGTGTTTTCACATTTCCCTGAAAGCTACCATTACAAGGTTCTGTCCTTCCAGTAAGTAGATGGGTGATCTTCAGCTGCTACTGAAGGTGACTGGTTGAAAACTGCATGTGCTGCTTTGCAGCTGTTCTTTTGGCTGGTGTGCCTGTGGGGCAGGCAGACTTAAATTAAATGCATCTTTATAAATTTCGGTGATGTCCATATAGATGGTTATTTATGTTTCTCCTCAAACTAGAAGTTTGGAGGGCACATAGTCTTTCCTAGCCTTTTTTTTTTTTTTTTTTTTTTTGTTAGTCTTGCAGTGCTGGATGTCATTAATTGGTGATAAAGCCAGAATTTCATGTAGAGAGTTTGGGGTATAATTCTACCATTGTTCTATGTTTTAAGGACTCTTAACTGCTTCTGAATGTATGTGTCATTCACTTCAGTTCCTGTAGGTCAGGTATTTTTTGTTGAATTCAGTTCATAGTGGTACAGTTTGCCTGCTGTGACTTCTGCCTAAACTGACTATGATAATTTTTTTTAATAATCCCCTGTGATACTCATTTAGTGATGAATTTGATGGATAGTATTTAGTGTTACAAAGCTTTCCACTAACATTCTCTACTTGCCAACTTTTTTATTTCTGAGCACAAGCCAGAAGTGAAACCAGACCGGAAACTTAAGGCCTAAGACTTTGCTGTTAGTGGAAGTGTTGGCTGTAGACTGATTTGGATACAGACCTTTTGTAAGTGATGAGTGTTTATGAATAAGGAAGATAGTATGTGACCTGGAACTCTACTTAACTAACTTCTTCCTCCATAGCTTGTCAGAATTGCGTGTGCTGTCTAACCTTGCAACTCCTGCCCAGAGGTCAGTTGCAGAATGTCTTTCCTGTGGATTCCTGGTTGAGCAGCTATTGAAATTATCATTCTGCCAGCTGTAACCTTTTCTACAAGGCTTTCTTAACTAGTTCAGTATGGATTTTGATGGAGGGTTCTCATCTCAGAATTTTTGTTGGATTTTTCCTAAAAGCTGAACACCACAAAGGACAGAAATATAGTAGTGCAGAAGTAGGGGAATCAATAAACAAGGCTACTTGTGACAGTGTGTCTGTAGCTTTTCTAAAAGTAGAAGTCATTCTGGGGTTCTACAAATCTGATCAAGGTGAGGTTGCTGTTTTGGAGCAGTTTAAGCCTTGAAAGGCTTAGTCATACCTTTTCCCTTTCACGGGTAGTAAGGCCTATGCAGTTGTGTAATGAAAAGTGTTCCTCAGTCTATCCAGGAGAAAACCAAGTGGGTGACTTCCTCTGTTGGTCCTCTAGCCTGTGTCATACTTTGTCATCAGTAAATTGGATGATCATACTGTATCTCACCTGTATGTTTTTTCTAACTGAAATGAGCTTCTGCTTTTAAAATAAGTAATCCCGATGTCTTCCATTCACTACTTCAGTTATTTTTTTAAAGATGTTCTTATTAGTTATGTTACTTTTACTTGAACTGTGAGTTAGTCTACATGAAAGCCTGTACGGAAACCAGAAGTCATACAGGAAGTGTTTTTGCTGAGTAAAGACTCCAGAGGGCTTGCATTTAGAAAAAATACATGTTTGTTAAGCTTGCAGGAAAAAAATGAGGCGAATACATCGTTGCATCAATCAAATGTCTATATATAGTGAACTCTATGAAAATGCAGTTTACCTCCAAACCACATTTCTTCCACTCACATAGAATTAAAAAGTTGTTGGCTATAGCAATGATTTTTGTTAAGGTATAATGTTTTTTTCTAATAAATAAAATAATTGGCTACAGTACGAGGTTTTCAGCAATCTGTTGGATTATTTTTACAAGCTGGTTTATTTCGTACTGAGTAAGGACTTCTAAATTTGAGGAAATATCTGGTCTGCTGTAGTGTGCCAAAGATGTGGCATACTTTGCTTTGACTCATTGACTTCGATTGTATTTTCTTTAGGTTACTCACTCTATTGAGATTTTCTACAGAAGTTGTCTTTGTCTTCTTCCTCCCCCTTCCCATTCCTGTAGGATAGGTTACAACAGTATACCAATATCAAATTTACTTAATTGGCATATTTTTCAGAAGTGTTTCTAGCAGTTGCCTTATTTAACATATGGCATGGGTTTTTTAGCTGATGTTGGAAGTTTGGCTGTCATCTTCTGCTTCTGGCAGATGTTTTCTTTGTCTGCCCAAAGAATAGAAGATTGGAAAGGAGATTGCTCCCTTCAGTTGAATCTTCCCATGTCTTGCGTGGAGTAGAAAGACTTGCTGAGATTTTTCAAGGACTGAAGGGAGTTAACATACTCGGCTCCCACAGAATTAGGCTTGTTTGAAAAACCTAGCTGCTGCCAATTCACAATTAATTTTCCCCTGCTGGATGTAATGAATGTGTTCTGAACAAATGTTTCAGGAGTTCCTGGCATTATAAACTACAAAGAAAACTCCCTGAAGAGCTGGAAACCTGAGATAGTTGTGCTGGACAACAAAAAGAAGAAGGTTCATTGACATTTTGGCATTGTGCATAGAGAAAGACCAACGTTTGCATAGTAGTAGTCATGATGCAGGTTTTGTTTAGACTGCTGTGAAAAAGGAAGATAGATTTTTTTTTTTTTTTTTTTTGGAGGGGGGGAAAAAGTAGATGTTCGTGTGTGGGGAAAAAAAAGAAATCTAACATTAGGGTCTGTCCTGTCAATGATAAACGACGACTCCTCTATGTTAGGCAAGAAGATTAGCACTCAAAAATCCAGAGAAGTCTTCTGTATTAATGTTTCAGTAACAGTTGTTTGGATAGCTCTCATTCTGCTCCTGACTGATGGGAGACACTAACTTTACCTGAAAAACTCTCATAGAAAACACTCCACTGGCTTTACAAATAGCAAAATTAAGAACTAATTTTTTGCTCAAGATACTCAACATAACTCAGAAATGCTTGAAAGAACACTCATGGCCTATGCATTTTCAATATATTACTTCTGAGGATTTTTCTCTCCTTATGATTACTGTTGTATTCAATCCACTTATTTTTCAAAACTGTGAACAGAACAAAGTTGCTTTAAACTCTTATCCTTTTCATGTACTTCCACTTGAAGTAAGATGGATCAGATGGGAGTATGCCAGTGTTGACCCCTTAATCCCCGAGTCTGGAAAAATGTTGGTTTAGGCTGTCTTCCATTTAAACCAGATTTTGTGTGTTGTGGGGGAGTAATTACAGCAAGTGAGAAACTGAAAGGAATAGATGGTTTGCTTTTGTACATGCAGTGTGCCTTTTCTTGTTAGACGTTTCATGTAGCATTAAAAATGTAGTGCTAAAGTTGGACTGTGTCATCCTTCTCCTTGCTCTCCTCATCCCAGGTCTCTGCTAGCTCTACTTGCAATATGTGTAGGTTGGTTTTTTTTTTTGCTTTTTGGGGGGGTGTGGGTTTTTTTTGTTTGTTTGTTTTGCTGCAGCAATGTTCATTTGCATTTAACTCTGAATGGAGGTCGAATACCTGCCTTGGTTGTGGTTTTTAATATATCCTGAATTTTGCAGTTATGTATGTTGCCATTGTATTCTTTCTTGTCTGGAAGAACAAAATATATATTCATTGCTATCATCGTTTTATTAAATAAGCCATATTCAAAGACACTAGGACAACACTAGCTGGGTCTTTTTCAGTAACTTCAGATGTTGCAAATGTAACATACATCTGGCAGTATACACATATTGTTTGTCTTGGTATGACACAACTGTCTTTTGAATTCAGCAAAAGTGGAGGAGTCTGGCTTATTGTTCATACTGCAGTTCATTAATGGCTGTAGATATGAAATGAACATCTCACTAAATGGAAGTCTTGGTCAACCTCTGACTCTTGCCTTAAAGGTTTGAGAATAGACAATATGAAAAAAATACCATCTTCTTTCCAGATGGTTGAATGCTTGATGTGTCTTTATGTTTAGCTGTCATTCAAATGTGAATGCTGTGGTGATTATAAGTGTCTTCCATTTTTCTGGTTTGAAATGATCCCTTTCATGCATTGTGTGTTTAGAGATTAACTGTTTGGCTTATGAATAGGGATTTTAGAGAAAAAAACCCTCAACTTGATGGTATAGCGAAATCCCGGATAGTAGTGTTCATAAGCAGACTTGACAGTGCAGGTCTTAGCTCCATATGACCATGTTACACACAGTAGTTGTTTTGAAATAGGTTGTAGTGGACTATTAACATTCTGCAAAATGTTGCTATTTCATTTTTGAAACATCTTGTGCATGATAAGTTTCATACTACTGGTTTTTGTTAAAGGGAAAAATGTTTTTCTGCAATATAGGGGGGAAAAGTTAGAGAGAGGAGGCTTTGTGGGAAGCAATTTCTTCTAATTGGGAAGAAATGAACGTGAATCACACTTTCTACATGATGGTTTTAGATAAATATCTGCATTAATACTCAAAGATACAAGCTGCAATTGAATGATCAAACTGTTTAATACTGTTGTAATATTGCTATAGCTCACTTAATGAATTCTCAAGCTTTTTCCTTGTTGCTTTTTATTTTGGAGCCTAACTTCATAGTTAGTGTGAGAGACACCTCCAATAATGCAGCCAAAGCTGTTGCAGGTTCTGTAGGAGGCCAAATCACTTACCTTATGTGACACTGGTAAATTCTGATGTTATCATTTTTTCTGTTAACTGACAGTGGCTGTTTCCTTACTTAATAGCCATTTAAAAAAGATAATTGATTGCTTCATTGCATGTGCTGGTTTCCTTTTTCAGGCACTGTGTGTAGTGATAAAATTTAGTGAAAGTAGATCCAATTACTTTGCCAAAAAGCCTTCAGCATCTTGTGGCTGAACTTGTCAGTGACCAGCTCTCTACTGGTGTTTGTGTGTGAGAGTGGGGAAACTGAGATACAATCACCTCTGTTAATGAGAAGGTAATGTTACACCGGAAGTCCTATTGACAGTGCATTGTGATAAAGCATTCCTGAAACCTGGTTAGCCTTGAGCATTCTTGTGAATAATGGCTATGTTATGTCCTGTTTGCTGTAGGCATTTCCAATAGGTCTTTGTTTAATTTTATCGTGAAATCTTACTTCTGTAGATGCTTGAGCATGGCATAATATGTGGAGCCAATGTATGTGGATACAGTTGGGGGGCCCAAAAAGAACGAATGAGGTAGCTGACTGAAAAGTAAATTGGACTCATCTGCATGAGTGATGGATGGTGTCAAACTGCAAATGAAAAAGAAGGTTGTAATGTCATCTCAGGACTGTTGCAAAATATATGCAAATACAGCATTCAATCAAGTGTGCTTACCAGCTGTTGTTTTCATTTGAAGTTTCTTGTGGGGTTGTACTGACTGGATTAAAATTGCGTAAAGAAAGTTTTCATGTGGTCCTCCTGCAAGCTCTGGAAAGAAATTCCTGGCCACAGGGTTGGAGAAAGTTGCCACAAAACGGTAGCTGGAACATGTGCCTCAGGTGTCATTTTCCATATTTGAGCTGAATACTCTACCTACCTGTTAGTTAGTTGTTTTGCAGTGACTTTTATTCTGCTTTGCCGCATTCTGTTTTCTTTTAAATCTCTGAAGCGGTTCCTTCCCAACTCTTTCGTGACTCTGTTTTTTTGAAGATACTTGGAAGAACAGGAGAAACAATTCTTTCTGTGCTTCAGGATAAGGGGTAGGGTGGGGTGGTATTGAATTTCAATGAAAGAGTGAATAACTTCATTCTCTTCTTTGTTGTCTTCTACCTGGCCACAATCCACTTCATGAGATGCAATTAGGCATATGGCATAAAGTTTTGATGAGATGTTAATTCTGGCATGTTCTGTATTTTCAGTCAGGTGAAGGTAGAAGTTTATCTCAGGAGTGAGAGAATTGTCCTTGTTTGGGTTTTATCCGATTCCATCACTTGGCTCTGCCAATGTGATTAGAGGTAGAGGTTGTTCGGGCTATTCACCAGGTGTATTTGCTGTATCTCAGAAGTCAAATACTAAAACTTATAAATATTGTACTGTGATAATATAAATTTTATTAATATAACACAAAATGCAGGAGAGATTATATAATAATTCCCATGGTGTAATATTATGCTGGTAAATATTTTTATTACTTTTTAAACTTCCTGCTCATTTTCTTTCAAACAATAGCCAGAACCAGTGAAGCTGAGTAATATTTATGGAATTAGGAAGTGCTTGCCTGTTAGTTGTGCCTTGAGAACATTCTTGACCCAGTCATTTTTGCTACTGAGCAGTAAAGGGAGGAGGAAGGCTGGTTAATTTAGCATTTCATGTGAGAACAAAGTGACATGTAACAGCTTCATCTAGTACAGACCTTGCTCCAACGCCCGTATGGCTGAAAATCCTTTATTTCCCTCCCTGCACATCCAATTCTTAGTTGATCTATTACTTTCCACCATCACCCTTTTTTTTTTTTCTTTTCTTTTTCTTTCTTGCTCTTGTAATGAATTTACTTTTGGCTCAGAGGGACTCTACTTACATCTTCAAATACTTACAATGCTTGGGTATTTAAAACTACCATGACTGTCTCAGCATCTTTCTGGCACTGGGGCCTACAACTGTTCCTAATGGCTCTATTTTGGAGCTCTGAGACCAAAGGTACAGTGAAAGGTCATGTATTTTCTCTGTCTTCTGAGTGAGAAAAAAGAACCCAAATCCATGCTTAACACTTCTCTAAAGGGAGCAATGAACTGTAACTGCTTGTAGGTTATTGGAGAGAGTGGAGAGAACTGATTAGGGCTGATAGGGGAAGCGGCACCGGTGGGAATTGGTGCCATTGCTGCAATGCACCACCTTGGAAGTGTGAGAAGACAGTGGTGGTCTGGGGTCTGGCTGGCCATACTGACAGTGCAAGTCTGCCAACCTTGTAGCAAAATTCCTCCCCAGCCTCTGCTCAGTGGTTGATCCGTGCAGAAAATAGGATGGCACTGCAGCAGAAAAGTCCTACTGTTTTCTGTGAAATAAGTGAAATACTTTCAAATGATTGAGGGAGAGGATTTTTTTCTTCCAAAAAACATGTAATGGCTTTCTGTGTGGAATTAAGGATATATTTCTGTAATCTACTACTGTTTTTTCTTACTTGAACTTTGTCTAAAGCTCAGTTTATGTTATAAAGTTTTACAGGATTTCAGCATACCTGATCTGCATTGTCTTACAGGCATTTGTATTCTGTTTTGTGGGAGTTTGGAGTCTGCTGTTACTCAATCACACTTTTGAAACTCCCAGCTGCTTCTGATAAGCAGTCCTGTGTCAGCTGCAAATACATTAATCACTTCATCAAAGGAAGGCCCAAACAGTTGGAAATAAAATAATCTTAGATCGTTTCTAGATGCAGGACTGAAGTGGTGGCTGCTCTCATTGTAGATGCTGCACCATTTATCATTTTTTGTTCAAGATCTTCAGTGCTGAGTTTGTAACAAACTGAGTTGTGTGAATTTACAGCCAGCCTGTGTTTTTGTTATCTGTAGCTGTATTGAATAGTTTGAATTTAAGGTATCTTCAGTTTTAGTTGGCAAAATAACAACATTGTTCACTCATTTAACCTGAACTTTGCTTTTTAAATACAGTAGTCTTGTACAAATGTCTTATTTTCTTAAGGCTTTTTTTTCCTCATTTCTGTGTGAAAAATGGGTGGCAATTTGAAGGAGTAGCTTTGTAGTTCTGTGTGCTCACTTTAAGCTGGATTTTAAGAAATCATGACTGTAGTCCCTCAACCCCCCAGTGTTACCTTCAGATATCAAACAAAAAGCCAGACTCAATGCTAATTAATTATTTGCCAGCTGCCTGTAGCTGTGTAGCAGTTTTCTTGCTAGCATAACAATACTAATTGAATATTGTAGCTAATATTTGACATGGAGAACTTGGGGTATGAAAGTTAAAGCTTAAAATGGTCTGGTTTTACTTAAGAGATTTTGTTCTGGAGCTGTTGTGTTTAACATAGGGGTGAGTCTTTTGTGTTTCTATGTTGTTGAAGCAATCTAGTCTAATGGGCTCGATGAGCTAAAGATTATTCTTAGTTTATAGCTGAAGATCAGTTTACACTTGTATTCCTGCATTCATATAGTTATCTTGGATTCAGAGCCTGGCATACAACACGCTCCAGTTT
Organism: Pelecanoides urinatrix; assembly: GCA_013400755.1. NCBI lineage: Eukaryota > Metazoa > Chordata > Aves > Procellariiformes > Procellariidae > Pelecanoides > Pelecanoides urinatrix. Next base: position 14,503 of record VZTQ01013436.1, on the reverse strand, counting down.
CAACTGAGACTTCAAGGGGAGTTTTTCCGTAGTTGTTACAACTGCAGTGTGTGGACCTCTTTGTCTAAATGCGTGTCTCCAACTATCTTTGCCTGTTCTGGTTTTGCGTACTTGTTTGTCACTGAAATATTCTTCTTAAATGTCAAAGGTTGGAGTGTGATGTAAAGGTGGGCTGTGTGATCCCTCTACTGATGTATTCTCTACATCATATTTTATTCCAAAAATATTCAGAGAGTGGTTCTCATTCAGATTCAGTATAAAATCAGAATGCTCTTATTTTTGAAGGGTTCCAGTGCTGCAAATCAAATCGAAGTTTGAGTGTAATTTAAAATGTTCTAGGTAATTTTTGATTTATGTATTTGTGCTCTGACTATTAGACTGTTGGGAGTTCCATGGTAGGGATATCTCTGAAGGTTTTTCTGTTTTCCCCCTCAGATCTAATGTGGAGATGGGTATTTTTTTTTTTCCCCTGCATAGTCAACTGCCAAGATAAACCGACTTTCTCTTCTTTCTGCTCTCTAGTGATAGTGGAGTTCACTAGGTGAGGTGAATAACTATCTTCCCTGCCTTGTGAAAAATTAAAAGACTTTCTATTTTATTAGTACCTAGCCGTATTAATTTCTCAAAGCATAATCATTTAAAGATGGCTAAAGAACAAGAAGTATTCTAGTCCTTCTTTGCAAACAGTGTCTCTGAGGGACAGAAGAGATTCACTGTCCCTCAGTTCTGCTGTGGCCTACACTATGCAGGTGTCAAGTGACTCAGGTGGAGGAAACCTATTCACCCTCCTCCCTTTGCCATGTTTATAACCTGTCTGAAGAACTTTCTGTGTGTTTGTGTTCTATTGTTTGTCTTCCACAAGCTCAGAGCAGGTTTGTTATCTTAAAATGTGAACTGGGACATTTTTAAAAAATGAAACTGAGATTATTGTGGTGTGCATATAACCTGTATGTCAGGTTGCTTGTAGCAAGCATTTTCACCTTAAGAGACCACCCAAGATGGAAGCTCTCTGATATCTAAGCCTGTCTTGCTATTATGTGGCTATTTGTACAAGTTGTACAACAAACTTGTAAATGTTTGTTTTTCCACCTACTCAAGAAAAACAGAATGCGTTAATTACACATGCAAATGAATCGGAGAAGGAAAGAGGAAGAAAAAGAATGGGAGAAGAATGGGGTTTTGTTCATCCAAAATGAAGTTTGGTGTACGGTGGTGTGAAGAGGATAGGTGAAGGAGGCATAAAGAAGTAGTTATCAGTCCGTATTCATGCACTTGTGTTTTGACTCGTAGTCACAGTAGTACCTAGTCTTATGTATTTCTCAGAGCGTAATAATTTGAAGATGGCTAAAGATCAAGAAATATTCTGGGCCTTCTGGTGACTAGGGATTGACTAACGATTTCTTGGATCATTTAGCATGTTAAATATAAAGCTGGTAGTGAACTGTGCTTATGCTGTGTTAGTCTCATTCCAAAGACTAAAAAGAAACTGTGCTTTCTGGTTGTCAGCTGTGGCTGCCTTCACTCAGTAGTCTCCTTGACTTCAAAGAAAAACAAGGGAAAATTTTTCTGCCCTTTCCCAGATGGGTAGCAGTTTTTCTGTCATGAGTCTGTGGTACTCCACAGGCCTTATGCATGAATTGCTTGGTTGTCTTTGTTTTGCTCTTTCCACTCAGATCCTTAAGAGCCAGCAAGGCAAATAGTGTGAGCAGACTTCACAAAAACTACAGATATGCTGAGATAAAACCAAGATGAATCTGTTTCTGTACTGACCTGATATGATTAGAGTCCCCATTTTGACATCAGGTTTTTAGCACCTTCAAAGACAGAAACTTTCAAAATTGGGTATTTAAAGTGACCTTATGTAAAATTTTATTTTTTTCCAGGACTTATTTCCTACTTTGTAATTGCACCATTTGGCAATATCACATCCAATGATGATTAAAAAAAAAAATAAATTGGGGGAAGGATAAGTTTTCACAACTAGGCTTGAAAAATAAAGTGAATGAATCTAAACAAAAATTTAATGTGTGTGTGAAAATACATAAAATGAGATTTTTTTTTAATTAATTTTTTTAAATCGCTTGTTTACATGGAATAGCTTCCTCTGCTATAGTCTAAAGCAGATCCTCTAAACAGTAGGGCAAATTGTGTTGCTTTGAAAAAAATTCTTTAGTTCAGCTCATACTTGAATGTTTAATTTATTCATGTTAGGAGGAGTAAAGTTTCTTCTTCTATGTTGTCTTACTTTGTGAAGAAACCTTCTTAACCTCTCTGAAAATCAAAATGTGTGCTTTGGCCAGAAACAAAGCATCATGGATATATTATTTAAACTGGCTTTACTTCCTGTGATCTTTCGGTTTATTTCCTGTATTGAAATCGGGACATATAAGCTGACATAAAGCAGGCACGAACAGTGTGCCTTGCTCCAGTAAACACCCAAGTTAAAAAGTATTTTGATCTTTTGAGAGGCTCACGTTTGTTGTGGTTGATGTGTTTTTAATCCTTGTGAAAAGATCGTCCTTGATGCTCATTTGCAGGTAACATTTTGCTTTCTTAAAAAATGTACTGATTTAAGGATTCTTCGGTTACTTTATTTTCTGTATGTTCCTCATGTGTGCAGATAGTTACAATTTTTTTTGTTTTGAGAGTCTAACTTGAACTTGGAAACAGTTCAGTACACTGAATTAATAAGGGAGGCTTACTAAGGAGAAATTTTAGGAAGGTGTTGTCTGCTAGTGTGATAGGATGATACCATGCTCAATAGTTGTGTTGTAATCTAGTATTCTTTTAATTTTCTTGAGGTAATTGGTCTAAGATTGCTTAAGTTACTGTTAAGGGAAAACTCGTTTAAAGAGGCCCTCATGTAGCAGGCAGTGATTAAATGTGTAAGATCTTTGTGATTACTTCAGCTATGTACTTAAATGTGTTACAGTCGTGATGAAGCCTGTAATTTCAAAAGCATTTACTCAAGTAGTTTGCTTAATTGGACCTCTTCTTGCAGAAAGGGAAATGTGAGAGACCAGCTCTTACTGAGTTACGAATATTACAGCTATGAGGTGGGTCTCTTCATTGGGAGATGCCTTCGTAGTAGGAAGCTGACAGATGCAGATGCTGCTCAAAATGATGTCACTGTCAACATTGCGGGGTTTTTAAAAATTTCTCGTTTGCTTCACATTGTGGCTTATGGTAAGTAACAGTTTCAGGGCTACATGCCTGTAACTGTGTCAGCTGAAATGAAAATGCCCATGCTATTTGTGAATACTATGGAAAGGGGAGGTGAAGTTATGGTTTGGTAGCAGGGTTGAAAGCTTGTTAGTCAGCCCTGCTAAATTTACTGTCAAAAGTGAAGAACTTTGTCTTGTATGTACTGAGAAGTTTGATAGCTTGGAATTAACTTCTTCCTGTTCTCCATCGCCCCTCCGTTAAGGCAGAATTGCACTCTTAAGATCTGTTCTTAGGTGGCTTTATTTTTATAGTACTTTGTTTTATCTGGAAGGCAGATTAGGAAGTGCCTGTTACAGTCACCTTTCTAGGACTGTTTCTAGTCTATGGCCTTCTGTGTTTTCCATAGTTTTATTGCTTAAAAGCAGTTTCTTTCTGAGCAGACTTACCTTCTGTCCTTTGCTCTCATGTCAGCTTTAATTTCTGTCTTTGAGCTCAATCAGTATAGATCTTTTTCTTGACTATTACTGACATGAAAGAATGTGTGTCACTTCAGCTGGTAGAAGGATATAAAGAAGTTTTGTCTTCTCTCTAGCATCTTAAAGCATTTTCACTTCTAACGCAAGCAGATTCAGAGTTTTGGTAAAGGAGAACAACAGTACTATGGAATACACGAGGAATCTGTTTTACTATCTCACTGTGCTGTAATGTGCTTCTATTCCTTGAAGGTTTCTTGAAGGTTTCTGCTGCTTTTGAATTTCTAACTAGAAGTGATTAAAAATATCTTGTTTAATTTTATGCAGTTGAACTATAGCTCTATAAAGACAATGTAATTAATTCCAGGTAAGAATTTATTTTCAACAGTGAGACCTAGAAATGTGGGTGTGTAACTCTGTTGTATTGTAATGCAAACTAAACTCTGGAAGCTTCCTGAGCAGTGAAACCTAAATGTTGCTTTTTCTCTTTTTCTGGAAGTTTGTGAAAAGAAGACCTAATTTATACTCAGTTGGCCTTCATATAAGGAGCCTTATTTGGGTCTGGTCAATGCTACGACTGCTGAATGCAGTAAATATCTGAAACAGATTTCTTGTGCAGAAAGTCTTTGCTTTTTACAGAAGCTTCTTGTGTTTGTTTTTATTCCTTAAAAATGTCATCTCTGCAGCATACAATATTGTTATAGCAATTATACAGTTCTACTACTTCAGTTGTGTTCACATGTATGAATGTAGTTCTTTGCCTGCTAGGAGGATGGGGTGTGATACATTTTTATTAGCGTTTCTCTTAGGTTGTGTAAGGATGTTCAAGTGCATGTACCTTGTGTTGTTGCTGAGACCTAACCATTCAGCTCTAGATCATTCTTGAGGAATCCCTCTGTGTAACTGAGGAACATTTAACAGCCAGCAGTGATAACATGTAATATGCAAACATTTGCTTCCTGATCAGCTGTTTATTTTGGGAACTCTGTATTCATACTCCCATAAAACTGAGCCCCACCTCTACTACAACTGATGATGGCAGCCCAGTTGCTGGCATTTGAAATGCAGTCTGATTAGACATACCACTTCAGGCTTGTTTGGAGATGGCTATGGTAAAGAAACAAAAAATGCTAGTAGTTACAAAGTCATTCCTATCCTGAATTTTTTAGTGCATCCTGTCTTTACCATATTTAAATAAAAAATTGCAGGTTAGGGGACTGCAATTAATTTTATGCAGAACAAATAACAGCACCAACAATAATTAATTGTGAAATCATTAAGTGGTGGTGTTTATTTTATTGATGGGCCAGCTGAAATGTATTTAAACTTGTTAGGATTCTCTTGCTCATTAACAGACTGAGATATGCTATATGAACTGCAACACTTAGAATGTATCTTGCTTTAGTTTTCTGAAAGTAGACTGAACTTTCCTATTTGAGTTCGGAACAAAAGGAATAAAGATGATTCTCCAAGTTTTTGATACATTAAAAATGTGTATCTATAGATGTATATGAAAAGTAACAATAAATGGGAGTGTCTTTTAATTATAGACTGATTGGTCTTTCACTTGAATGTGTGTTTGTTGATTGAAAATAAATGCATAGAAGAATTCTTGAACCTATTTTAGACTATTTGAACTCTGAAGGTGTTGCACTAGGCGGAAACAGTTAAGTTAGGATTCTGTGACATGAATGTCAAAACCACTGTTTTTAATTTATGTCACTTCTCTGCCTACATAGCACTTGTGCATTCATGTGACCTGGCTTTAATTTAACATTTGGTAAATATTTGCATAGTAATTCCTAAAGCGTTCTCCCACACATAAAGGAAATGATGATAAACAGCTTTTAAGTGGCTTGATGTTAAACACAAACATGACTTGCAGCCCTAAGGTAAAATGCACATTAGAGTAACTGTTCAATATTCATTTGGGAAGTGCTGGTATGTATTATACCAGGTAACTTATTCACACTTTTTCTTTATTTATTTAGATGTTTCTGTTGTATACCTCAGCTAAACTTCTGCATAAGGGTTGTATGCCATGCTGTAAGAGAACTTCTCCCCACTTATGCTGTTAGAATTTTTTGGAACTGTTTTGACGAAAACCTGTAGATGTGTTTTCTCCTAAGTGACCCTGCCAACAGGAGAGCATTTAGAAGCACAGGTAAATGGTAACCATACTTGAATGCTGCCCAGAGCTTCTAGGCTGCCATTAGTGTTTTATTTTTACAAGAGACTCATTCTTTTGTTTTTCAAAACTAATTCTTTATTCTTGAGCATGTGAACTTCCAGTGATGATGGTTGAGAAGATATTGGGAGGAATCATTCTAGACACTGTCACTCATTAGAAGAAGACTTTAATCTCAAACTAGAAAAGTAGAACCTCCCAGTTAAAGGGAAAAAAAAAAAGACCTAACATTTTAGAATACAGTTCTTACACTTTTTTTGCTTTATATTTGGTAGTTTTCTTAGCAAGTGCCCTTCTTAGTAAATATGTCCTTAATCAATCCCTTCTCTGAGCAAAAATGGGATAAGTGTAATCTTATCCTGTATTGTTTATTAACTCAAAAATCCAGCACTTTCTGCTTTCAACAGGTAAGAAGTGTGATTTCATTGAAGCAAATGTGCAAGCTGGGATCAACCCTTCACACGCATAACATTGCAACAGCCTATCACCTCTGTTATGGTGTTACTGGGTTCTGACTGTCAGACCTTTCAGAAAATACTGTAAAAGCAAGAAAAGCTGTCTGTTTTGCAAGAACTCCAGTGATACACTTTATAAAGTTACCCTGTTACTTTGGAAATGCAGTCTCCTGCCTCGCAGTTTCAGAATATATGGAAACTGGAACCATTCCTGATGCTCTCTGTGGTTGCTGTATCATACTAAAACATAAGAAACTTTAAAGTAACACCATCCCTTTCTAAGGAAAGTTTAGATTTTTCCAGTGACAATTCTATCTTGGATGTACCACAGTTATTTTTAAGACCTATTGTATTCCTTTTGAGCTCTAAATAATGTGTAAAACACAAGTGTGTGTCTGCACGCACATTCATTTTTCTTCCTTTTACTGTCCATCCCCTACTCATCATGTGGATAAAAGGCTATTTGGGACTTAATATATTCAACTTTTACATCTGCTGTACATGACTTGTTTTATATGGCTTGTTAGCTAAAATATTGGTGTTTTACTTACTGAAGTTGTCTGGATTCTTGGTGAGGGTAAAGAAACACAGAAGAAATTGCTATATAGATTTTGGTTTTTTTTTATATAGACACTTTGTATCCTGTGCATGGCAGTGTTTGGAGTTCATCCAAAGAACAGAAAATGTTCTCTGATTTTGAAATCTCTTTGGATGGCTGAGTGATTTTACTGGTCAGATGAACTGTTGTTACTTCTGTGACTCTGCAGAAGAAATTTCTTCCACCTAGGCTATCTAGCAGTAGTTACTATTTGCTTCATCAAACTTGTCTGTAAAAAAACATATCTCTCTCTGTGCTTAGTTAGCTGTTTTTTTTAACATTCAGGAATGAAGTTCTGGTTAAGTTAATAGAAGCCAGTTTCACATTTATATTTCTGAAACAGCAAGTGTTCAGTCTTATTGTAGTCTTTGGTGGTTACTGTAATTGGGGAGTCCCTAAGATCAGAAGGTCAATAGTGGCTTAACGCTGTGTGTACCTGAGTCTTAGTGTGTGTGGGAGCAGTACCTAAACTACTAAGTATTTTTTTTGCTAAGGGAACTATGTGAATCCTGTTCCATTTTCGTTCCTGTATTTCAGTGTGAATTGTCATTCCTTTCTTTTAAAGAATCTAACACTGGCTGCACTTACTCCAAAAGATTGGTGAGGAATGGCATCTTCTGTTCTTTCAGACTGATTTAGAGACTACTTTCTCTTGGTATGGCCGCTAACAAAACCATTAAATTACGGTATTTGTTGTGGCCCAAAGTTAAAGGAAGGTTAGGAATTCGTTAAGCTTAATGTGGTTTAGGGTGGCTGTGTGTCTTGAGCTTGTGTTGTGCCAACTTGCTGCATTCTGTTGGGACCATCGAGCATTTACACTCCTTTTTTCTTTGTTTCTTTTTCAATGACACATCTGGTTGGTGCAGCTACTGAATCACGAATAGAAGCAAACATTGAAAGCAAAATATTCCAATCAGCTGTTTTTTTTTTCACATCAGCTTTATTCTGTCTACAGGACACTTAAACAGCATAATATGCATAAAAGGTTTTAATATATCTTCAGACAAAAATGTTAGCCGCAGAAGTTTGTCTAATTAAGAGGAGTGGTTTTCAAGTATGCTGTTTTAGTGTTACTAACTATGAAAACGTTTTGTGATTGCATTAGTCAAAAGGTTCAGGAGGAACATCTGTAGCTATTGATGCATTCCAGTTTGAGAGAATCATATTTTGTAAGTTTATTGGCAGGATCAAGTAACACTCTTTCACCGGGTTTCTACATTAGGTAAACTGATGTAAGGTAACGTACTTATTTGTTGTACAGAAGTATGTTTCCTCTCTGCCTTTTCATCTTAGAATTTTGTGGTTATGGTAAAAATACTTAAACCGTGGGCCTTAAAGTAGAGCTTTGAGCTGTAATAGTTGTCTACACTTCATCACTTTGCAGAGACAAAAGCATGTTAATTGATTTTCTTAAATTTTGTAATTTTGAACACCTGGTACCTAGAATGAACAAACATTTACTATTTCACAAATGGGTTGTTTCGGTGCAAAATGAAAGAATTGTAGTTAGAGGTAAATTACAGATTAAATAAACATGTTACAAATAGCAGATACAAGTAGAGGTACTTTATGTGCTTAATTGGGTGGTTGTCATTCAGCCATACTGTATGTTAGATACACTTAACCCTCAAACAAGTGCAAGGGGGTAAAAAGGCTGTGGGTTAACCTAAGGCAGCTAAGCCCCACATGGCTGCTTGCTCACTCCTTGCCCACTGGGCTGGGGAGGAGAATCCGAAGGGTTCAAGTGAGAAAACTCATGAGATAAAAACAGTTTAATAGGTAAAACAAAAGCTGCGCACACAACTCTGCCCCCCCCACCCCTTCCTCCTCCTTTCTCACATCTTTTATTGCTGAGCAGAGTGTCATATGGTATGGAATACCCCTTTGGTCAGTTGGGGTCAGCTGCCGCGGCTGTGTCCCCTCCCAACTTCTTGTGCCTACTCACTGGTGGGGCAGTGTGGGAAATGGGGAAGGCTTTGCTGTGTCAGCACTGCTCAGCAATAGCCAAAACATCACTGTGTCATCAACACTGTTATGGTCACAAATCTAAAACATAGCACCATGCAAGCTACTATGAAGAAAACTAACTCTATCCCAGCCCAAACCAGTATGTGTCAATGGAAGAATTGAAACTGAACTGTGGAAGCCAGATGGGTCAGAATAGGAAAAATTTTGTTTAGAGTTCACGGGCACAGTTGATAGTGGCTTGATGGGCTGAGTAATGCTAGGGTAGTTGTGGTGTGAGGTTTTTCAGTTTGTTTTTTGACCACTGCCTATTGATGATACCATAAAAAAGAGGCCTAATCCAACTGATCTACATCTGTACCTATAATGGAATTATCCTGATTTATCTGCTGTCTGCATCACTTGATGGCCAAACTTATAGAATGCCCATAAATAAATATGGAATGGAATATCCCTACTTCTCAGGGACTTCATTACCTGGGGAATATCCGAACTAGAGATAAGGAACTTGCTAGTCTGTATAGTGTGTCTGTTGTGCTTTACTTTGCTTCTGAGACCTGTGATCTAATTAGACTTGACAAGGAAGAAGAGAGATATAGAGATGGAGATATAGATGTAGTATAAATGGAATCATTGGGATTGTGTATTGCACATCAGCAATGATCTTCTTTCTTTGTCCATTTCTGAAACCTTTCTCAAAGCTATGTGTGTGCTTGCCAGTTTCTTGACCCTTAATTTTAGCATATTGTGGCCAGTCTCCATAATATTTGATGGAGAACTCAAATATGCTTTGTAATCTTAACTAAGCATGTTTCCTTTCTTCAGCATGCTGTAGAAGTGCCAATTCAACATTTATCAATGCTGAGACCGTAGAGTACTCAAACATGTTGTTATGACTTGATGAACTGCCATGTGCTTGTTAAACCAGAATAGCTGGACCTAATAGGATAAATGTTCAAATGTTAACTAAGGCAGCTCAAACATAGCTACCACTTAGCCTGTTCCCCTTGGAAGTTATGTCTACATAGGTAGCTGGTATGGTTTGGGGGGGTTACAGACTGTGTGTCTGCTCCCTGATTTGTATTTGATGTCAGGGAGAATTTGCTGTTGAGCAGTGCGCTCTAAGCCTTTTGGCTTCAGGGTCAGTGGAATGATGGCTAAGCTCCCACTTACTGAAGTGAAGTAGTTAATAACATGTGAGGAAAGCATTAGTTTTGGAAAACTAACATGACCCCTGTTAATGTGGTACACAACATTGCATGGGAATTTGAGAGAATTTATCCGTGAAACAAGCTGGGATTTATTTATTCTTTTTTTTTTTTTTGCCACAATAGTGTGACCTACCTCCTCATAGAAAGAAATGATGGATGTTTTTATATATATAAATATATGTATACACCCCTCCACCCGAAACTGTCAGGAGTGGTACATGTCCATACATACATATATTTACATGTGTGTGCTGATAATAACCCAAATATTCCAACTATAAACTATTGTAAAACAAAAGAAGTTTAATTTCTTCTTATTTTTTAACTGTTTAACTTAAGTAAAGAATGATAAGGCAAAGGAAGTGTGCATTTTGAAGATTTTTTGCATAGTGTTCTATAGGTAGTGTCTTGTTACATGTCTAGCTTTCATTTTCTCTCTCAGTTTCAGTTTCAGGTAGTGGCTCCAAGCTTCTATGTCATGATTAAAGAGGGAAATGGGAAGCAGATGGGATACAAAGCTGCTTTGTCTGATAGCACTAGAACTATGCAAGGGTTAGGTTAAGAAGTCTTGTGCGTGTCTTACAGGATCCAACTTCCTGGGTAAATATTCACCACCTGGAGTATACAGATGGAGGAATCCTGGACCCAGATGATGTGCTGGCAGATGTTGTGGAAGACAAAGATAAGGTAGAGCTTGAATGAAAATACTACTTTTGTGTTTTGCTGTGTCTTTTCAAATAACTAATGCTACTTTCTAATTTCTTGGAAATCTGGCAGGTTAAGTGGGTGTTAAATATTCTTAAACCCATCTGCCCATAGATGCTATAGCGCTGTTTCTGGAGTAAAACTGGAGGGGGGCGAGGGGAGCACATGACCAAAGCAATGAAGATAATCAGAGGAGCCTAGCAGCTGATTTAGGACTTAAACTTTTCAAGCAATTCTGTGTTTCTTTTTATTGCTGTGTGAAAATAGAGTGAAGGAATGTGAGTTTTGCAAGACATCTTTTTTTTGTGCCACTTAAAATGTCTTTTATAATCTCTTCCTTTGCTTAGAATTAAGTTTTTGAGAATCATTCAAATGTCATGGTTGAATATGTGTGACAAAATAAACAGACAAATCCTACGATGACAAGAACAGCTGCCTCAACTGTGTTAAATTTCAGGAGGAGTTCCTGTGATTTGCTACTGAAAGTCTAAGCAGGCCAGTTAATAATTTTAAAATCTATGAGTCTCTAACTTTAAATTCAAATAAGGTAGATGTCCTTTCTGGGTAGAGAAGTGTAGATGCAAAGAAGTCCCTTTTAATTTTTTTGTAATTATCAGGAAAAATTAGTTTTGGGAAACTAATTGGTGACTTAGCATAGAGGAACAGGGGTATAATTTATAATACTTTGCTGTTTTTTTCCTTTCTTTTTTTTTCTTCATAAAATCAGAGGACAAAATATATCTGGTGACTTGAAACTGAAGATCCAAATATGGGATATACCTGTACTTTCAGACAAATAGCTTTGTCTATTTACAGTGCTTCATGACTTCAAAAATGATTTTGTTTATTGCAAACAGAAATGCTAGTTTTGTATGCTGTTGATTCTTCAGTGACTTAAGCAAAATGTTGCACTTAGTATTATGATTAATGGGATGCTGTTTCTCAGTACCTCAGAAAATTGTCTAAGGCATACTTCAGTATCATTTTATGTGGGAATTCTTAAAAACAATGGAGTTCTGTTTGGTATACGTTCTTTTTATCAAACTTGTATTTCTTGCTTGTCCATATTTATTGAAAGTGTGCTCAAAACACCCTAAGACTTTTTTCCAGTAGTGTTTGGAAGCTAAAGACTGGGTTCTGAGGATTGACACAGCTGTATATAAAAGATAAGACCATAAGCATAAGATGTCATAAAATGAGATACTGCATTAAAGGGAAATGCATTACTGGTCTCATCAGTTAATAAAAATCAACATGTCCACCCAGGATTTCCTCTATTTGAAATACTGACACAGGAACACATATGCAAATTACCATCCAGTTTTTAACTTGTTGCCAAAGCTTTTGCTGTGCTTTATTGGTGGGTGTCACTGGTTGTGTATGTGTTGCTGCTGATGTTTGTAGTTCACACACAGCTGTAGGTTTGTCTTCTGTTATAACAGTGCTAGGTGGGACTTGGTAGTTTTGAGGCTGCCCTGAGGAAAAACAACTGGAAAAACAGGATCTTACTTGCTGAAGTGGTCTGGGGTAGTTTAGGAATACAGCAAGCGACTTGATTTCTCTTGCTGTGATGTCTCAATTACATGTGATGCATCACTGCCATCTTCTCTTCTTCAGAAGGCCTTGGTGAAGTAGTGATGAGTAAACCTTACTGAACAGCAGCAGCTGCAGTGACAAATCAGATTTTTTGATTAAACCAGGGGAGAATCATGTAATCGTGTAAGGGAACTGCTGGTTGAGAGGTCAAAGAATTCTTTCATTTGAGAGTGGAATTAGGTCATAGCATGTGTAAGGAGCTATCCATACTACCTACTTACGAGGTGTGGTATGATCTGATAACAAAGAACCAGCCCTATAAAAGGCTTACAAATATTTTTAATAGTTTTGTTGTGGTCTGTTAGCCCTTGAGCCTTTACCAGTGCTATTCCACACTGAGAATATTGTCTAGGGGATCTTTAAGCTTTGCAAAAAGAGGAGGAGATATTTAGGTCTAGTTGACCGATACGTAATTTAGTGTTTAAGGTCCCTAAACAGATGAAAGAATTTTTGGTATGTTTATCTGTGCACTGATTCTCTTTGGTTATGATTATCTGTATGTGTGATAAATGAATAGGCCATAGCTTTGTTGCTCCCTTGTCCTTGTCACCCTTTCCTATGCATCCAAGCTGGTAATGCAGTCTCCCATGAAATCAGTCACTCTATGTAAAAGGAAGTGTTGTGCTTAACCTCAGAGGCTTTAACCAAAGGTGTGTTTGGCATTGCTGACCATCAAGCTCTTCTTCAGTGACAGTGGAAACTAGCTGATGCTTTTTTAAGGGTTAATCTCATCTAGATCGTACTTTAATAGCAGTAAATTAGCAGAGTTTCTTCAAAAGAAAATGTGCTTGCTAATGTATTGAAATTCTTTCACTGTGGCAACAAAACAGTGAATCATAGGAGCTAGCAGATATAACTTATTTGGAATTTCAAAAGCTTTTAACAGTCCTTAACAATAGACTGTTAAGGAGGCACAACTACTCATGAGATAAGCAGCAAGTGCTGCCCTGGGTCAGTAAATGATTGAGAGGGAACAAAAAGATGGAATAAATGGTCAGTTTCCAACATTGTAAAATGATGGCACTGGGATGCATAATGCACATTATTTGGCAGTGTTTTTGAGCTCTGCTTATGTTAACTTCATGGTTTCCCCTTGAACTCAAAATTAATCAAAATTCAGCAAATAGGCAGTACAGTGGATGACATTAATTGCTGTCAACTGCACGGTAATGCATGTTGGAGGGGGTGGCTTGTTCTATTTGCATATAAAGCAGGTCTAAATTAGTATTATATGTGCTTGGTAGCATGTGTCTTGTGAAAATGCTTTGGAAAATCTTTATGGTGAGAGCCCCTCTTGCTGCCGCTGCCTCAGTGATAATCTGTGGCCTGAATTGGATGTCAAAGCTAGTGTTGAATAGTTTTAAAATAGCTTGTTTTTACTGAGTTACCTAGCAAGTGGTTCATGTCCTGATTACTCTGAATGATGGATCTAATTAATTAAAAAACCCAAATTTTGTCATTTGAATAAGAACATGCTATTTAAATTGTCTGCTTTTAATGTGTTGAAGCTATAAATGGAGTCCTCTTTGTATGCTGTTCTTAACAGATCTCTATCACTTGAAATTGCTTTTTTCCTTGAGGAAGAAAATGCTGTAAGAAAATTTCTATTACATGCAAAAGTTGAGTATAAAACGTTTCCCTTCATATAATTGTGTACATTAAGCCTGTGCTTGGCACATGTCTTAAATGCTTAAGCGTAATGTACCCATCTAGGTTTCTCTCTGATTTTTGTATGGAGTCATGTTTTCAAATACTCGCAAACACCTGGGGAGACTAAAATGATGCAATGAAGCCCTGTGTTCATAAGTTAAAACTAGCTTAGCTTATAGGAAAAGTTTAAACTGCTAATAACTTCAGAGAGTAGAACTGTTCTGCTCTCTGAATACAAGGAAAATGCAGTTTCTGTCTAACCTAACACGTATGTTCATTTTTTGACAGGACTAAATACAAGCAAAACATGCTTACTGGTATGCTTTTATCAAGAGAGACCTTCTGAAGTAGAGGATGATGGTCTGCTGTCGGGGTGCTGTGTCTTGGGGTGCCAGCTAGGACACTCGCAAGCATGGTCTTACAAAAAACCAGAACCAAACAAAAAAAAGCCAGCAAGGGCAGTATTGCAGCATTGAGGGAGATAGGCTGGTGGAGCC
>VZTQ01013435.1:990-38882 GCA_013400755.1 Pelecanoides urinatrix | reverse complement strand
ATTGCACAGGTTATCCATGAAGGCGAAACATATNTCCATGAAGGCGAAACATATTCTGCAATCAAGCAAGCCAAGTGAGTAAATACTCTCTGGTATGAAGAATGATGGTTGAAATATAAATATGGGGAGGCCTGCCAGATTGATTATATCACACTCCCACAAACCCGACAAGGCAAGTGCTATGTGCTCACCATGGTGGAAGCAACCACTGGATGGTTAGGAACATATCCCATGCCCCATGCCACCACCCGGAACACCATCCTGGGCCTTGAAAAGCAAGTCCTATGGCTACATGGCACCACCAAAAGAATTGAGTCAGACAATAGGATTCATTTCCCAAACATCGTCATAGACACCTGAGCCGAAGATCATGGCATTGAGTGGGTATATCACATCCTCTATTATACACCAGCCTCCAGGAAAATCAAATGATACAATGAACTGCTAAACACTACACTGAGAGCAATAGGTGGTGGTGTAGGAGACCAACTGGAACCTAACACCAAGGCTACCTTGTAACCCCCTGGAACAGAGAACTGTTTTCTCAGAAGAGGGTGGACAAGGACATGAGATGAAACTCAGTAAGGGAGCAGGGGGTAGAGATCCCCTGAGTCTGTCTGGAAATGTCTCAAACACTGGCAAGACCGGGGATGGTGAATCCCAGGAAGGTTCTGGTGAGATAAAGGAATGGAACAAAAGACATTATTCAACCCCTGTAGACAGTTAACTGGGCATGGCCTTGGGGAAAGAAACATGCTAAGTAAGATAAGCACTAAGAGAACAAAGACTGCCAGAAACTACTTGAACGAGGGGGGAGCTATCCTAATTAGCATAGTAAAAAAACTCACCCACTAGCAGGAAAAGCCCCCAACATATGTTGTTACTGTAACATATGGTAATATATCAGTTGTTGGTAGCATCACGTGTTAGGCTAACATGTAGCTTAGCAGAAGCTGTTCCGCAGGCTGTTGATTACATAATTATGAAAGATGTGGCAACCTGAGTGAGATATTAGTGTTCTGCTTTTGGCTGGGATAGAGTCAATTTTCCTCCTAGTACCTGGTATAGCGCTGCGTTTTGGATGTAGTATGAGAATAACGGTGATAACACACTAATGTTTTAGTTGTTGCTTAATAGTGTTTACTCTACTCAAGGACTTTTCAGCTTCCCATGCTCTGCCAGGTGCACAAGAAGCCAAGAGAGAGCATAGCCAGAGCTAACCCAACTGGCCAACAAGGTGTTCCATATCATATGATGTCATGCTCAATACATAAACCAGGGGTTGTTCGAGGAGAAGACATCTCTGCTTGGGGACTGGCTGGGCCTCGGTCGGCAATTGCATTGTGCATCACTCATTTTGTATATCCTACCATTATGATGATGATGATGATGATGATGATGATGATTATTATTATTATTATTATTTTCCTTTCCTTTTCTGTTCTATTTCAATCCACGGATTTTACTTTTTTTCCGATTTTCTCCCCCCATTCCACTGTGGTGGGGGAGTGAGCAAGCTGCTGTGTAGTGTTTGGCTGCCTGCTGCGTTAAACCACACCACCACCAGACTGTGTAGCCAAGAAAATATGATGTTTCTACTGATTACAAGAGGCCACCACCTTTTGAATAACTTAGCAATTCAGGCCTTAGGGCTTGTTAGGGATTGTCGTGACGGATTGTGAATCTTTTTAAGCTGTGACTTCAAAAATTGCTTAAGGTCAGGAGAGGGTCAAGAGGGCTATGTCCTTCAGATGAACACTGACTCTGCAGTGTCTTATTTCCGGTAACTTAGCAATGGCTTATTTTGCTTCTGCTTAGTCCTGATTCTGAGGTGGAAGGGCTTCACTGTATGTGGTAATGGTCTAGTAAAACTAAATAGTAGGTAAGTGACTAACTAACCTGTGAGCCCATGAGGAAAGAAAGAGTGACCAAACAGACTTTGTAACAACACATAAGAAAAATCTTTGGTGGACCTAAGACTAAGAAGGAAGAAACCACTGCCTTCGCCATGAAACTCCTCCCTGTGGAGATTCCTGGATGATAATGTCTGAATGACTTCCCTACTAAGTGAAGACTGATCCCATTAACCTTTAGAGAGGATGTGGAAAAGGTAAACATAAGATAGGGAAAACATTTAAGTAGTATACAGTCTGTGTTTAACAATTTTAACTGCATCATTCATGGAAATTTTTAGTAAGTGAATAGTTGGACTGCATATATTAGAATCATTGTAACTGAATTAATATAATTTTTGTGTTGTGAATAGATTGTCAAGACGTAAGACTAATAATAAAGTCATATTTTTGCATATAAGTTCCCTTGCTCCTCTTTTTACACGTAGTTTTTTTTTTAAAATAACAGATTTTTATAAAAGATATATTAAAGTAAACAGCTGTAGCAGCTGTGTTCTAGGCTGAAGCAAATGCTGTCAGCATGTGATAATCATACTCTGAACATTTGTGCTGGTGTGCACAGGGCTAAGATATAAGGATGATAAATTCAAAACAGCTGGAAGGATGAAGTAGACACAAGTTGCACAAGTTTTGGAGAGGTAAGCACCAAAAAAAAGGATTGCAGAAAGTAGCCAAGCTCACATACTTTCCCAAACTCATCTTTCTGGTTGCAATGTCAGGAAGAGAATACTGGGCTAGATGGAGAGAGGTCCACCCCACTGGTCAGACCCCAAAACATTCCTAATGTCATTCTGCAGATATCTCAGGCTTTCAAGGTTTTTTTTGAGTTTGGGTTTTAGGTTTTTTTTTTGGTTGCTGTTGTTTTGGTTTTTGTGTGAATGGCATTCCTAGAACAACACTCAAAGTCCTAATTTATGAACTTGATCCCTACTTCCTGGACCATATTTGATTCTTAGTTGGTAACAGTCCAACACACACTTAGTCCAAGGAGATTAGTTTGAAATGTCATCTTTGTCTTAATATAACTGAAGATGTTGTTCATTTGACCAGAAGTACGTATCCAGGGATGTTTTGAAAGGCAGTACCAATCTAATGTATGTCAACACACACCATGTCTGCAATCAAAGCTGCTTCTGCCTGACAAAATTTATCTTTAGGGTTTAGATGCACCTTACACAACTTACTTGACAATTACTTCTGATTTATCAGGACGATAAATATACATAATGGGCATTTCAGGCTTATCTCTACGATCTCAACAGGAACTATATAAAATATCTCTCCCCAAGAAAAGAAAAAAAAATACTGCCCAGAATAATTTTCATGTTAATATTTAAGGCTAAATTCACTCTTAAGAAGGATGATTTCACTCAAAGCCTTAAAATATGTAAAAAGGTAACAACAAAAGTAGTCCACTGTGCAAAGTGCAAACTGTTAGGTATTCCTAGCCTATTAGGTCAAGTCCCTCTACTGGTATAGTCAGAAAATAAATTTGTGAATCTAGATGAAAACTGTGTTCCAAATTCTCAGCGGTATAAAGACTACATTACTACTTTAGGCAAAACTAAAGGAATCTTGGAGCAGAAGCTGTTGTGCAGAAATACAGAGTTGAGGCAGGATCTACATGTGTGCCTACAGTGTCAGTTCGGGGTTTAGATGTTCACCTTCCTTGATAGCATACCACTCAGTCTTCAGAATTATAAAAGAGCGTTCAAATTACAAAGCTGTGGAAGATGAACAATTGGTCTTTTAACTAAAAAATACCAGTAATTCAGCAATCATATATTAAGAATTCAAATTCTACCTAGCAGCCAACACTAGAAATTATTGACAAAGTTTTAGAACCATATATTTATGCTTAACATAGGTAATAGTAACTGCTTATTTTGAGTAAATAAATGTATGTTAATGGTGTAACCATAATAAATGTGTTTATAACAGCATTTTCTTTAACTGAATTCAACAACAACATCTGTATTTATTGATTTAATGAAATTTAGATGCAGTTTAACACCTGTCATATGGTGCCTACATTATTAGGAAGCATGAATATTTAGTAAATTAAATATAATAATAATATTTATTGCCATAAAATATATTTTGCTGTTAAAAATTGATAAAAAGTAAATTTGTTCATGATGTCCCTAGCTGTGACAAAATCAAACCTTTTCTTGAGACATTTCTACAATTTCATAATAGTTTATTGTCAGATACTTATGTACAGCGATCTCAAGCAACATTTCAGAGGTTTCTTTTCACTTACGTTCGAAGTACCAGTCTGTCACTGTAGTTTAACTTTAACGCACTGTAGTTTAACAACACTGCTGGTAAGGGCTTTATTATATTTTTTTCATTAATCATTTAATTTTCCTGGTGTGCAGCTGACAATTAATCCAATTTGTCAAATACTTGACTGTTGATTAGAATGCTGATTAGGTGTTTGATTGGTGATTCAGATACTTTAATTATTTTCATGCATTAAAAGAATTTACATGTAAAAAGAAATGTCTGACAAAACTGTTAGAATACATACATATTCTAATAGATCTTCAATAATTGCAGTGATTCAGTGACAAACTAATTACACAACTTTATAAAGAATGAAGGCATTGTTTAATTTCTCCTAAATCTATTCAGCACCTGCCTGAAAATATACAACATTTTTTTTTCTAGTTTCATTGTTTTAGTGTAAATATCTGGTATTATAAATTCAAGAATGAATATATTTGCTGGGGGAAACAATATGTTTTCCATACTATTTCCTCCCTTTAAGGCTTCCAGGAGATGTCTTACATAAAGCATACATTATTTTCTGTGGTCATTCAGAAAATATATTCATTTTGCACAGTCCCAGCACAAAATGCCTCACTGCAAGTATTGTGTAACCTCATTAAGATCAATAATGCTATGAAACCAATAGCAGTTAATGAAGCAAAGACATTTAAAAACCAACTTCTGGATGCTTAGATCCCAAGAGAATTAATGTTAAGAATGTTATAACTGTACAAAACTGTCCCTTAGGCATTCTGAAAAAGCTATGTAGTGCCAACTATTGAGAACTCAGTTCTTCATGCTATACAAAATTTGAATCTATTCTGTGAGCTGTTTATTTTGTTTGTTCTAGGATTTTTTATTAGCTGTTGTTGAGTTGGGTTTTTTTGCTTAGCTTTTGTTGTTCCATTTTTTTCTCTAGCAAGTGCAGATCTATATGCAACATACACAGATATTACACATACTGATAAAATACTCTCAAGATAAGATCATGCAAATGAATATCGTTTAGTTTATGTCTACCACTTCCAGCAAAAACAAAATACTGCTTCTTCTTTGGACATCAGGAAGACAAGCATTTGTGTCTGGTTTGCATGCATTTATACATGACAAAACTAGTCTCTGGGGAAATGGTGTGGGAAAAATGGTGTGGGAGAGCTGCATCTCACCATGGATAGATCTAAAAAGAGTTGGCGTTTGGTATTTACAAAGTGAGGTCATAATATTTTGAGCATGTGCCATACGCGAATTTAGGCATTTTAAAAACAATGGTCAGCTGCTCTCCATGAGAGCAGTCTGGAATACCTTGGAGAAGAAAAGGGATAATACTGGCATATCTTTATGTAGCAGAAGTGACATCATTTTGTAATATGTTTTTACACTCTCAAAAAGCCTAACACGTTGGAACATTAATAATAGTTTATTTTGGAATAAATACAAAGAATCAGGGTGTAGTAAGCATTAAGTTATTTTCCTTGGATATCATTGAAAGGGAGCTTACTTTTGATGCTATTTATAGTGACCTGAAAAATGTCAGAAAAGAGCTCTTAGTACATTAATAACTCTGGTAACAAGAGGGTTTTTTAAACCACATCCTGCAAGATTATAAGCTTCAGCTACAAACTGGTGCTGAAGTTTCTTTCAACATCTACCAAAGTCAAGTGAGTAGTTCATAATCTGATCTTCTCAGGCTAATTACAGATGCCCTCTTCTATATGGTAGGAACTGCAGAAGAAACAAAGGCATTCTTAGCCTTGTTTGTTATTAAGGGAATTGAGAAGAACAAGGTTAACAACATGACTAGAAACAGCAGTATCATAATAATGGCATGCAAAAAAGACTTAGTGATGCAGAGCTTGGTTTATCAGCAAAATAATCTTTATCTTTTAAATATGTATGAAGATTTAGACAGACAATTTTCTGTAATTTACCTACCTACTGCATATTATCATTATATCTTCCTGCATAAAGAGAGGAGCATGAATTATGGAGATTCTTGATTGTGTTATCAAGCACTCTTGTACCTTGATAATAGCTGCTTGATGGTTTGCTCTTTGGAAGGAATGCCAGAAAAATTTCCCCACCAAACTTAAAATCCGTTAAAAGAATAAATATAAAGTGTGTTTGACAAATATTAAAGTGCTTATTCTAAAAAAAAAGAAAAAAGTATAAAAGTATAGTTTTTATATTTTATGAATTTTAAAAAAATTACTTTTATTAAAAATTGTTTTAACAAAGCTGCAGTTAGTAGTTTAAAATTCTTCTGACAATAATCAAGATTTGTGCCATTGTCTTAGCATTCAAAAGCCATCAGTCACTTTTACTGTGAGCAATAAACACTATTTTAAGCTTTCTCAATGTCTGAGGAATGTTGAACCTCTTACCTTTGCTAGAGTGCCCAGAAGCAAACTACATTTCTGATGCTATAGGACTTTGAAACAAATTGGCCTCAAGCACTCTTTTTACCCCGAAAATGGAAAGAGTACGGAAGTAGTTTGACTGATAGCTGCCAAGAACACAAATTGGATTCTTAATTGGATTTTGTCTTGAGGGGAAAATAAATTAAATACAGCTTTTAAGAAGACAACAAACTGCCCCTTACTAGGATTTTAAAAGTGTAAAGCCCTCTGCTGCAGATATTCATGTTCCTTTTACCTGTTGTCTTTCAAAGCCAATTCTTTTCATTAATGTTATTGTTGTCATTATTCTTACTATTAATATCTACAAGCATTTTGTTAATTTACAGTCACTGAAAATGGAAAAATATGAGAAATATGTATTGTACAAGGATGTAAGAAAAATAATAAGTTAGCTGAACTTGCCTCTGCTTGGCTAGAGTGATTCTATAGCCTAGGGATAAAGAAAAAGTCCCAGATTTTAATCCTGTATCCCAGTGTCATTTATGAATTTTAGTCATTAATTCATGAAGTGAAAAAGGTAACAAACAAACAAAATCAATAAAACTGTTTCTGGTATTGCCTGGTTTGTTCTTTGATGTCAGTCCAACATTTCTTTTCATGGATGCTACTTATTCCTCAAGAGACAAGGAATGCCAGTCTCAGAGTAGCAAAGAATTTCAACATTTATACAACCTTAGTAATCTTACTTGGACCTTATCCAACTTGTTTAGAAATCAATAATAGATATGCATTTTTCTGTCCATTGTAAACAGAATGGTCAGGGCCCTGCATATGTAAGTTATGTAATACATACATACCTCTAACTTTTACTAGTAGATCTGTAAATGATTCATATACACAGTTGTGTTAGCTTTTCCTGTTGTTTCAAAACAAAATCTAATAAAAATGTAAACAGTTATTCATTCTTCCAAAATAAGGATTTAACTGATAAGAAACACAGTAAAAAAAAAACAAACAAACAATTCATATCTTCTACGCAAGATTTGTCATGAAATATTAATTCAGAAGTGTAACTTTAGCATACATATAATGTTGCAACATGGAGCAGCATAAAATCGTCTATGTTTGAGTCACTTAATTTTTCTACCAAGGAGGAAATAGCAAGTTTCTGGAACACCAGCCTTTAGATGATGATAATGATGATGAAGATGATGAGAACTGTTGCAATCCAATATCCTGAAGACTACTGAGAATAGATCCTAGGCTTTTTCTGGATATATTACTCTTTAACATAAAGCTTCCTAACAACACTGAAAGTGTGATAGGACTCTCACAGAAAACATAGTTCAAGTGATCCATTGATCAATTGATCAGTTGATTGATCTATCTATCTATCTATCTATCTATCTATCTATTTCATTTCTATGAATAAAACAGTGTAAATATTATTAGTATTTTAACAGCATTTTAAAAAGAGATAAGCATCTAATCATCTTTGGCAAATCTGATGGCATTTTAATAGACTGGAAGCTTTTATTTCACTCTATTATTTATCTAACTGCTTTTGCTGATAGCTACATGATACACAGTATGCATAAGTACTTCTGATGGCTTTGGTATTACACAGGACTTAAAAACACCCTACAGGCATTAACTGCAAAAAAGCTATTTGAAATAAATTGCCCAAATGGAGCTTGTGTTTGATTATAGTGGTGTGTGGTGTTTGAATGGGGGGGAGGGGGGCATATTTCTATGTGTATGTATGTGTATATGAATTCTAACTAATTGTAAGTAGTTCCTAACAGATGTGTAATAAAAAGTCATCATGCTGAAAAGTTTAAGATGAAACGAGGTTAATAAAATGAATGCTTCTTCATAAAGGAAGCTGTTTAAAAACTTCAAGAACTTTGAGGATATGAACAGCCTGTTAATGTAAACAGAATTGATCTAGTGAAAAGCTAAACAAGTCCTTTGAAATTAATGGTAAAATGTTTTATTTGCATAAATTTTAGATACTTCTAAAACCGTCTTGGAAAAAAAGCTGATGCTGCTTCAGAGAATGAAACGATCTATAAAACTGAGATCTATTGAAAGATTCTTAAAATGGAGATACAGGAACAGACTCTTAGCTGCTCTAAGAGTAACACCATCTGTGGCTGATGCAAAATCAGGTACACTCTTCACTGGGTAAGAAACTGGCTGGACAGCCGAGCCCAGAGAGTTGTGATCAATGGAGTTAAATCCAGTTGGCGACCGGTCACAAGCGGTGTTCCCCAGGGCTCAGTTTTGGGGCCAGTCTTGTTCAATATCTTTATNGAGAGGCAACGGCCTCAAGTTGTGCCAAGGGAGGCTTAGATTGGACATTAGGAGAAATTTCTTTACTAAAAGAGTGGTCAGGCCTTGGAAGAGGCTGCCCAGGGAAGTGGTAGAGTCACCATCCCTGGAGGTATTTAAAAGACGTGTAGATGAGGCGCTTAGGGACATGGTTTAGTGGGCATGGTGGTGTTGAGTTGATGGTTGGACTCAATGACCTTAGAGGTCTTTTCCAACCTTAGTGATTCTATGATTCTATGAAAATATGCATATTGTGTAGCACTGACACTTTTTCTTCTAAGGTGTAATAAACTTTTGACCTGAACAAGTCTTTCATAGGAGATTTAAATGATACCAGAATTAAAAGAAAATGTAGTTAGTGAATGTGATCTAAGCACAGTAGTTAAACTTGCTGAGCACAGGTAGTTGTGGGACAATGAACTAAGTGTGTCTAAAAGCCTGTGTCTTAAAAGAAGACTCTTCATTGACAGGTGGGAGGAAATTTTGTATAGCAGTTAATATAGAAACCAATGTAAAAAAAATCGTAAATAAAGCAAAAAAAATCTGATTTCTGATTTGAACTTTGCTACTTTCCACTTGCTTTTTTTCAAATTAGTAAGTAAAGCATTTTTTAGTGTCAGAGTTGACATTTTGTTCTGTAAAAATAACCACAACCTGTGAATAACGTGCCTCTTAGCATTCTGTTTATGTAGTTTTTGTTACTCATTCTTTCATTGTAAAGCATACTTTCAAGACCACAAAACACATATGTATCCATCTGCAGATGCATATACATATGCACCCGTGCCATCTTCATATGCACATAGGTGTGCACAGGTTCTATGATATAATGAATTCAGGTTTTTCAGGATTCTTTTCAAAGTGTCAGTATCAGCATTGGGAATATTTCTTATTGGTGTGTCAGAACTGTCACCTACAAAGTGACACCATTTCCAGATTAGAATATGAAAATTTGAATCTGAAGCTGTCTTTAGAAGGGGGTACAAGAAGTTGTGGTATATGTTCTTGTACTTTTCCAGGGATCAAGGATTGTTTCTGTATGCAATTTGACAATCTTAATATTATCAGTTCTTCATGATCAAGTCCATTGTTCTTTATAAATTCGTATTTTGATCTGTGCCTTTAGATAGATATTTTCTTAAAAAAAACATAAAAAAACCTTGAAAACATCTGCTCTCCTCCACCCATATAAACACCTAAACTCCTCCTAATTAAGACAAAATTAATTGCACATACCTACTTTGATTTATTCTTTCAGGAAACAAAGACTAAGCATGGTAAAGAAGCATAGCACATGTGACGACAACAATGTGTCTGAAATAGTAGCCAAAACACAGCCTGAAGCATTTAGCAAAACTAGGCTTCAGTTAGTGCAATTATTTGCAAAGCGATTCCTGCTAGACTGTCAGAAGCATGCATTCTGCAGCAGTCCTAGCAACCAGACAGTTCATATTGGGGAACCTGGAGTATTCAGCTGCTTGCTTTCAGTTTGTGCACTTGTGTTTCTGTCCCAGTTGTGCATGCCAAATGCTCCATCTAACAGGGGAAATACAACATTGGTTTTCAAGGAGACAGGAAAAAGCTGAAATGGAGGATTGCTCTGAAAAATATTGTAAAGGAGCCCTCTCTCCTTTCCATAGTGATACACATTAAAGTATTCGATTTTACTGAGGGAAGGTAGAATCCCTTATAGACAGAAGATAGAAAGTAGGATACCTTTATCTCCCTTATGGAGATAAAGGATTTCTTCCAATGTAGATTCAGAATAAAAGCTTGAATTTGTCTTTGCCTTTAGTGGCAACCTAAGAACATTGGCCTTCTTAGTCATTTAATCTTTGTCTCTGCAAGCTACTACTGTAAATATTTATTTATCAGCACAACAGTGTGGTGGAGTCAATATCAAAAGACAGCTCAGAGAGACAACACACTTACTTTAAAGGATCTTCTCAAAGCTTAAAAAAAACCTCATCAGGTGGGTTGACAGATAAATATTTTATATACATCAAGGAAGCCAGTTCAAGAATTCATCCACAGCAATGGGAAATGAAGAAACCAAAAATCTGAGGAATATGTATTCAGATAGACCAGAAAATGAAGAGTGGAAGACCTTATGGCACAGTATCATGAATGTGGATCATCATTACAGTGCTTGGACTGAGAAACATAAACTATGCTGAATCAAAGACATCAGATGATTGTGACATTTGAATAGTGTAGTTGTCAACTTTTGGAAACACTGCATCTTGCATTCGTATGCACCGGGAAGTGACTTTGAAAACAGGAAGTTATTGTGAAAAGAGATCTTTGTTTATTATCCAGTCTTCTAACCATTTCCTAAAGGTATTTTTCTTCTCTTTAACTGGTAATACTAAAACCAATGCAAATAATACAATTCTTTACTGCCCATTCTATTACTGTTCTGATCAAATTTCAAATATAGTGAATTTCTCAGTGTCTTCAATCTGTGTTAAATGAAAAATTCAAAAGGAGAAAATTTTCCAAAAACACCCACTTAATTGCTTTTGGGATATATTCCATCCTCATTTTGTACTATTGTCTGTGAGATGCTCTAGCCTCTTTGATATTAAAATTTCATACAACTTAAAATGCACAACTAAAGGTACAAGACTGCTTGTATTCCATGTAATTGTCCATTCTCTGAAAAAGAAATTTATAGCATTTATAAGGATTATACTGTAGAGACTTGTAACAGAGACATTAAGATTAGTACAAACCAAATATGAATGTAAATGTGTGTCTTTGTGAGTTTGTAAGAATCAGAAGGGACAGCATAGCAAGGGATAAAAACATGGTCTGTCCTGATAAAAAAGAACACCATTCCAACATTTTAAAAGTTGATGTCAAGAGCAGATGGTCTGCACTCCCATATGGCAGCAAATGAGTCTCCATTCTAAAAACAGGAGGCCAGCAACAAGGTGGTAGCATATCAGTTATGCCTTTTGTTTTCATATTAGCCCATCAGGAAAAGAGACATATTTCCACTGTAGAAAAGCAGGTAATGCAACCTTGCTCAAGGTTTATGGAGATGGAAATAAGCAAGACACTGAATGAAAGAACCAGCCAATAACAACTGATGACTCCTAAAAGGTATAAAATAACTGTCCAAAACTTAGTTTATCATTGCCGCTGAAGAACCACCCCAGAGCTGTGATGAAGACCTAATAGCTGGCATCCCTTGTCCTCGGTGGCTCATACATGGTCCTCTCTGTATCACTTGGGCATATACATCTTGGATCCTGTGAGTACGAGTTTATGAGAATATGAGTGAACTAAGCCTATGAAACAATGAATGCAAATGGGTAACATTAACTCAGAGATTTCATACACAAATACAATTTTCCTTTTCAATAATGTCTCCCACTGAATTTTATTATGTAAAATTCTTACAGTACTGCTTTTCTTAAGTAATGTAGGAGACCACTAAGAAGCTGTATGATGTTGTGGTGACAATGTGTGCAACGAACCAATAAACTAATCGAACTACTGGCAGGAGACAGCTTTTATCCTAATGTGTTGTTGGAAGGCAGATGGGGCACAATCCTGGAGATAAGAGCCAGGAAGTGATTTTGGGTCTCAGGAGGAAATTAGCCCTTGCATCTATGGACTTAGTGTGTGTACTCAAGCAAGAGGAAGAACACTTGCTGGAATTTCTTCTTGGGTTGCTGAACTAGGGTTTGCTGTATTTATGTCCTGTCCTACTGATGCTTCCTTCCAGTTTTCCTGGGGTAAGGTAGAAATCAATAACTTCAGTAGCTGTTTCCCTCTTCTGGAAGGGTGGACGGGTAAAGAAAAACCTGGTTCGGAGCAAATGTCCAACTAGCAAAATTTGGTCCGTCGGCAAAGCATGTTAGGATAAGGTCCAGGCTGTATAATCATATCTAGTATTGCTGGATATTTAATAGTGGATCTTACAACAATTGCTTTTAAAATTCTAAGTAATCAAGAAAAGAAAGATTACAACACAAAATGAGGAAAATATTACTGTGCACAGTTCTGTAACTTTTCATTTAAATTTGCCCAGCTGGAAAACTCACATGAGAAATGATTTAATGGAACACAAAGTCTTTATAAAAATTGTTTTTTTTTCCTCCATGATCTTGCTGCTAAAGTCATATATTAAGTTTTTATTCCATCTGGATATCTATGAACCTTTTAACTCTATGTTTGGTAGTTCATCTCAAATTCCAGCAGTTTTGGGAAAAGATGTTAAGAGCATATTGATAATTTCCAGCACCATAAATGGATTCAAGTTCTGATTCTCTGAGGAGATAAAAATAATAAAATAAAAATAATACATACCAGTTGAGGTTCTCTCTCAGCAGTGAATTCATAATTACACATTAATCTGACAGATTGCACACTGCTTTATCTGGGTAAGAGGGAAGAATATTCATTGGAGAATTCTGTTCAACCAAAAATTGAAATGCTTCAGAATTTTTTTGTCCAGCAATATTTCATATTGATGAAGAGGGGAAGTTTTGGCCAGCTCAAGGCCAGACTGACATTTTTGGCATTAAACATGTTTATGTCTTCATTTAAATTATTTGAATAGTTTTTCTGTGTTGTTATAAACTATGCTCCACTTCAACATGTCAGTCATAATAAAAGATAGCTTTCATCAGTATTCTAGAATAAATATTTTACACTGATCTTTTTTTAAAGCTTCTGATTTCTTTGGTTTTTTTAAAGAATAATATCAGACTTCAGATCTTTCAAAGATTAATTTCCATCTTCTGTATTGCAGGTATATAACACATTAGTACACATAATATAATTTTAGTGGAGGTAAGCTAATTGCGCACTAAAGGTAGTGGAAATGGAAAAGAAACTTTCTCATAGATCTGCAAAATTCTAGAAATAATTCATTCTGTATGTAGAAAGATGAGTTAACTCTAAAAGCAAATATTAAGGAAATAACTATTCCTCTGCAGGAATAATTATTTCCTATTCATAAAGGTTTTTTTGTTTGTTTCCTTGTTTGAAAACTGCTGTTTAGAATGACTCAGTTAAAAATCAATATTACTAAAAATTAATTATGAGTTGTTTTCTTTGCTTTATTTGTAAATTAACCAGTTACATTTTCACTTTTACTCTATTTCTTTTCTTTCCTCTTTGTCTCTAGAAATAACAAGTTTTGAAGGAAGGGTTCATGTGTGTTTTCTAATACTGAATATTCTCAATCATTCTAATGTATTCCTTTTAATTGCTGTTGTGTCTCTTTAGTCCATCTGGTATGAACAGAAAGGAAATCCTAAATCTATAATGAAACAAAGAATTCTGTTGCTTTTTCCCTCCAAGAAAACCTCAACATGCAATTAAGAGTGTATAAGTTCCATTCAACTTGGGGGGAGGGAAGGAATCACATGAACATTATTTTCAGAAAGAAGACAGGTAAAATAAACTCCAAAAGATTATGACAAAGTAATAGAAAAAGAACATAATGACCCACTTTCCCATAAATATTTTCATACATAATTAAAACTGAACAACAAATAGATTACTGTCATGTCTACTAGACCATGACATAAAGGAAAAAAAAAACATTTCCTCCTAATTCTACTGTTAGAAATCTTCCATGACCCTGAGTAGAATGTGTTTTATTTTTTATAAGAAACAGAAGAATGGAAAGAAATTTATAATAAAATAAGAAAGGATTTTAAATAATTCATTTTCATAATTAATTGTTTTTCCTCAGGATGTGTGAAGATGATGTGTAATTTTGTGTGTATCAAATTTTGGGACCATTGCAATGTCTACTAACCTAGGTTTCAGAAATTCTGTAGCTAGCTGTCCAAAATTGGATGTTATAGTGTGCAAAAATCGATGCATCTAAAATCACAGACAACCACAGAAAACCCTCCTGGGCTCTTCACATTTAACAGTTCCTTACATAAAACAAGGAATCAACAACCTTTTATCTAGTGAAGAAAAAAGAAAGAAAAATGGAAGAAGCAGCACTGAAAGTTAAGTAATTTAGGACTTGTTTCAGAAAAGGACATAGGTGCTCTAGGCTTCTCTCTTCACAACTAAGATTAAAACTTAAGTGTTTGGCACGTGTCTAACGGTGGAAATGTCTAACTTTACAAAGACACCCTTTTTTGCTTTAACGTTTCCTAGTTTCTTGTAACAGTATTATGCATGTGTCCCCTGGTACTGGTCAGTTTGCTTATCTCAGGATGTGATCTAGTGGGATGGTGGCTCTGCAAGCCTGGTACTCGGGACACTCAGCAACACAGGAGTAAAAGGGGTTCTGGCTGCTGCCCTGAGATTAATTCTGTCAATTGATTCCGTGACTGCTTTTATGCGTTGCAATGTGCAACTTCTAGTGGTTAAATTCACTACTAATGATGAATATTAGGCTGGATATTTTCCACCCTGGTTTGGGTGTTGTAAGTTACTCATCTAATCTAGCCATCTCTACTCTTTGTATAGCCAGTCACAACAACAACAACAACAACAAATCTGTCCTGTTAGTTTTTATATTAAATGGTATGAGCTATCATCTGATAAATCTTCCCCATTTTGGTCCCTTTTACACCTTGCAAAACCATATAAGCACAACAAAAATTTCAGAAAGGGCAGGAAAGAGTGCAACTACTTAGTGAGTAAAGATACACAAGGCTTCGAAAACCTGTGCTTTCATTGCCATCTTGCTAACTGATGATAAGAAAGCTTTGATTATAATTTAGAACAAATAAAGCATTGCTAAATGTGTTTAATAAGTTCACTTATGCAAATCAGCTTTCTGAACCCTCATCCATGTTCCATCTACTTCAAAAACATAACTTGAAGAAAGACAGGAGGAACAATTCATTGTAAGTTAAATTTGGAAACTTCTTTCATAAGTCACCCAAACCAATAAGCAGTCAAATAAGTAGATTTGATCCAGACCTATAAATAAATGAGGTATTTTTAAAAAATATGAAAATATAAGACAAATTCTTGAATATTTGGGGACCATAAACTGAAGTACAACTTCCAGTAGATTTGTTTCTGTTATTAATTTTAATAATCTTTTCCACAGTCTTATTTCACCTACGGCTTCTCTTACATGCCTAAACCTGTATTTGTCCTTTCTGTGTACCTGAAGTTGTCAGCTGAACTGGACACAAGTTTACATTTGTTGTAGGGATAAAACAGAAAGACAGAAATAGGCCATATTGATTTGTTTTCATGCACACTGTCCTTTCTGAGATTTAGTGCAAAAACCTGCAATTTCTATTAAAAGGTGGCTTTCCGAGGTGCAGCAGCTTAGCAAATATACTAATAAATCTAACTTGCCTGATACTATGCTCCTGCTGAACAGCCCATGCCCGTGTTATTACACCTCTTACCCTTTATAACAAGGGTGCCACATCAAGCTGTTTATCAGGAGTGATGCTTCGTCTTTGCCTGCTCTGGTATTATGACCAGGCTTGGTTTGGCAGAGTGCTAGCTGGTGTGGGCCAAAGTGGTGCCAGCAGTGTAGCCAAGCGAGTTTCAGTGCCCAAGGGTGTTCTGTAGCACAACTTAATTTACAAGTGCAAACACAGACAGTGAAGTGCAAATTTATGTAGCAATAACACATCACTAATTTTTTGAGGCTCAAAACTGTCCTATGAGCCAATATTGATTCATTCTATACATAAAGCAGCAAATTTGGTATAGAAAAAATGAATCCCCAAACAGAAAAGTCCTATCAACTCACTTGGTATGAGAGATTATCCAAGGCATTTTCTACTTTCCCAACAAAGAGTTTATAAGTAAAATCTTACACTTAAAAAGCAAGCTTTCTAGCAGGAAGAAGCCCACTGAACTATTTTTATATTTCCAGAGCTAAAAATTCAGTGGCCTTATCTCCAAGTTTTGAAGCTAATATTCATATTGGAATACTATTCAGGTAAATGAAAAATGAAGTTATTGCACACTAATTCTATAGAGATTACTTTGTTAGAGTTAGAAAAAAGTTTGTCAATAATTATTCTGCTAAGGACTGAAAAAAACCTTTTTAAATAGAAAAAAAAAAGAGTTTGCTTTTAGTTTGCTTTTAGTTTGGAAGCAGAGTCTTCTGCACTAAAAAAATACTCTGTATTTCTCAAGATCTGTAGTGCCTAATTTTACTCAAGTGAGAAAAATTAAGTTTAAATATAATTTTATCTATAAACATGTTCTCTAAACTGGTGGATCTGTTTCTAAGTTTTTAGACAGTACATTATAGTGGTTATGCATTAGAATTTAATTTTTTTCTTTATTTCATTTTTCCAAACTTACATTGCACAACCATTGGGATCAAGCTGGGGATTGGGGATTCTCAGGGGCAGCAGTGCTGTAGTAACAAAATACACGAACTGACAGATGAATGAACTACATTTATATGAAATTACATGCTTTTAGTGGGTGCCCTATTCTCAAGTGAATTATTTTCATATTGAGGCTTTGTCACATCATGTGCTTAGCACATTTTGTTCTGTTTTCTGACTACATACAGTTTCGTCAAATAATTTAGCTCTGAATCGCTCATAAGAAATCTCATGAGGAAACAAGATTTTTTTCGGATGATAAGTCACTGCCAGTTATATTCTACTTACATAAAATAGGCATTTTACACTGAAAAGGCAGTTTAAGTGAAATGAGGAGATGTATATAATATACATAGTACTTCAGCAGAATAGTATTTCCAGGCAATACAGATGGAGGTAAAGTCACATTAAAAATTCCTGCTCTAAATAGGATCTTCACACACATGTAATAGGGAACAATCACAACAAAAGGTAAGAAATAGTCTTTAGGTTTTTTAATAAATAATATATGGCAGTTTCTTTGCAAGGAGGACCAACCATATCACCAGTCAGAAAAATACCTTTCCTTACTTTGTTAGAAACTGCAGTATGCTGTTGCTGGGTTTATAATTTAGTTATTGACATATCCATCTCTCTGTCTCTCTGTCTATCTATCTATCCTTTTATCAGTCATAAGTGTCTATCCTTTAACATCACGACAGCTTTTGTAACGATGTTACAGATAAAAAAACAAAATATTCCAACTTAGACTTTTTTTCCTCTTGATTATCATCTAATGATATTTTGTATATTTTTAATTTATTTTTTGTATTATAGTAATGCCCATTAATCCTTAGTAGAAACAGTTTGAAAATAAATACATATATACACCATATTGCAGTATTAGGTATTTTTAAAAATCAAAGTCCATGTCTCCATTCTATCTTCATGTTATTCCTACCACTTCATCAAAGTTTTCAATTGTTAATATTCTTTTCCTTTGTTGTGATAGTTGCTTTGCAGAAAAAAAAATGGTTAATGCTACCTCAGCAGAAAGAATCATCCATAGAAATTTTTCCTGATTATGAGAATTGTAAAGGCATCCAGTTATAAGTAAAAAATAGCTGCACTTCACTGCCTGTACTTAGTGATTTATTGCACTTTAGAGACTATAAAAACAATGAAAGCAGGTGAAATTGCCAGCCTGGAATAGTCTGACCTAAGAATCAGATTTGCCCTGGTACTGAGTAATCCGCATTGGTGAAAAAAGTTCTTTGTGACCGTATTTCTTTTCATTTTGACCTTGAGAACTCCTTTTCAATTTCATTTAAAGACTAATGTGTATTCAGGAAGCTTTATACTTAATAGCTAGTATAATTTTACTAAGCCATGTATTTTTTTGAGATTTTGTATGATTTCAAACCAGGATCATTCACTTGATTTGTGAAGAAAAACTCACCATAGTCATAATAAAATATGACTGTGTTGATTTTTAATACTAGTTCAACTTAGGAAAGCAGAGAAAAATTTTTTTCCACAACATACTACATTTTTGTATTGGATTCTTCTTGGGACTTCTCCATCTCTCTATACAAATATGTATAAATATTTAAAACTGCATTTTTTAATTTTGTTATTCAGAAGACAGTTTTTTGGATAAATTTCTATTTTTGTTTTTGAAGAATCACAAGATGCACCAGTCTGAATTTTCTACAAGGGGGTTTTATTTTCAAAGCATTGTTCTAAGGCAGACATGAGGAATACTGTTTTCAAAGAAATTTTTTAATCAGCATAATAGCCAAGCACCATGATTTGTAAATGTTATGATCCTGTTAGCACAAATGTAGACTGTTTCTTCATTGATGAATAAGGTGTTGTGTAAACAGGGAGGAGCAATCATGTCAGTGGATTGAAAAAGTATTTCTATGTGGTGGGTTCGACATGACCAACAGCCAAACTTTCGCACAGCTGCTCACTGACTCCCCCTCCTCAGTGGGATACAGGGAAAAAATATGATGAAAAAGCTCGTGGGTCAAGATAAAGACTGGGAGACAGCCCACCAATTTGTGTTGCGGACAAAACAGTCTTGACTTGGGGAAGATTAATTTATTTTATTGCCAACTAAAATAGATTTGTAAGACAGAAATTAAAACACCACCTTTCCTTCCCCTTTCCCCATGCCCAGTTTCACTCCTTCACTCCCAACTCATTCATTCCATTGCTCCTGCCAAGTAATGGGGAGGGATGGGTGGGCTACAGTTGCTATAGAGTGCTATGCTGCTCCTTCCTTCTCACATTTTTCCTCTGCTTCGGCATAGGCTGTTCCACAGGCTTCAGTTCTTCAGGAATCACAGAATCATAGAATAACTCAAGTTGGAAGGGTTCCATAAGGTTCATTGAGTTCAACTCCCCGCTCCTCGCAGGACTACCTAAAATTAAACCATATGACTAAGAGCATCGTCCAGACGCTCCTTGAACTCTGACAGGCTTGGTTCTTGTGACCACTTCCCTGAGGAGCCTGTTGCAGTGACCAACACCCTCTCAGTGAAGAACCTTTTCCTAATGTCCAGTCTGAACTTTCCCTGATGCAGCTTCATTCCATTTTCTCATGTCCTGTCGCTGGTCACCAGAGAGAGGAGACCAGCACCTCCTCCTCTGCTGCCCGCCTTAAGGAATTTGTGGACTGTGATGAGGGCACCCCTCAGCCTTCTCTTCTCCAAGCTGAACAAATGATAGGCTCTCCCACAGGCTTCAGGAAAAAAGGGTCCTCACTAGTGCTGGTTCTCCACAGGCCACAGTTCCTGCCAGGGAATCTGCTCCCACATAGTCTCTCCCAGGGCTGCAGGGGAGTCTCTGCTCCAGCACCTGAAGCACCTCCTCCCCCTCGTTCTCTCACCTTGGTGCTCATAGGATTGTTTCTCAGTCTCTCCTTCTTCCCCTCCTTGCTCTTTTTCCTCTGTCCATGAAGGATTTTGCCCTTTCTTAANGCTCCTTCCTTCTCACATTTTTCCTCTGCTTCGGCATAGGCTGTTCCACAGGCTTCAGTTCTTCAGGAATCACAGAATCATAGAATAACTCAAGTTGGAAGGGTTCCATAAGGTTCATTGAGTTCAACTCCCCGCTCCTCGCAGGACTACCTAAAATTAAACCATATGACTAAGAGCATCGTCCAGACGCTCCTTGAACTCTGACAGGCTTGGTTCTTGTGACCACTTCCCTGAGGAGCCTGTTGCAGTGACCAACACCCTCTCAGTGAAGAACCTTTTCCTAATGTCCAGTCTGAACTTTCCCTGATGCAGCTTCATTCCATTTTCTCATGTCCTGTCGCTGGTCACCAGAGAGAGGAGACCAGCACCTCCTCCTCTGCTGCCCGCCTTAAGGAATTTGTGGACTGTGATGAGGGCACCCCTCAGCCTTCTCTTCTCCAAGCTGAACAAATGATAGGCTCTCCCACAGGCTTCAGGAAAAAAGGGTCCTCACTAGTGCTGGTTCTCCACAGGCCACAGTTCCTGCCAGGGAATCTGCTCCCACATAGTCTCTCCCAGGGCTGCAGGGGAGTCTCTGCTCCAGCACCTGAAGCACCTCCTCCCCCTCGTTCTCTCACCTTGGTGCTCATAGGATTGTTTCTCAGTCTCTCCTTCTTCCCCTCCTTGCTCTTTTTCCTCTGTCCATGAAGGATTTTGCCCTTTCTTAAACCCATGGCTGAGGGGCTCAGCTGTTCCCTGCAGTGGGTCGGTTGCAGCCAGCTGGAACCGTCTGTGTCCATCACGCTAGCCCTGGCATCTCCTCACAGAAGACACCGCTGCAGTCCCCACTACCAACACCTTGACTACAACACCGAGCACATTCTATTTTGAGAGTTCTTTGTTCTTCAAAAGCTATTCCAGGCACCATATACTTTATATTGAAATTATTACTTTTGATAGTTATCATCAGAAACTGTACTTTCTTGATAAATTTCTAATTGTTACTTATATTTCTTGGATAATCAGGCATTTTTTCCTCACACAACACCACTTCTTTCCACACACAGATCTTCTCAATTCAGGATGGATTTTACTGATAGAAATAAACATTATTCTCAAGTACAGCTTTCACACATGTCACGACTGCTCACCTGAAAGACTTGAAAGCAGTAGTAGATCCATAGTCCACATTCGCTAGTGACACTACTGATAGAATAAAGAATATGCTTACTAAATCTGCAGGTGGCATGTAGTTGAGAGAGATTACAGCTATGCTTGAAGGACAGGATTTAAATTCCAAGTGACCATGAAAGTCCATTAATCTGCTAAAAAATGAGAAGAAATTCAACAGGGACAAATGGAAGGTACAAAGGGCAGGTAAAATCAGCTCTGTACAGTATGGAAAAAAACTAATTAGGTCATAGTTTTTCAGAAAAGGATATGTGTATTATAATGGGTGACAAGCTGGACATGGCTGAGCAATGTGCAAGCTGTTGACAAAAAAACCAAACCAAAACAAAAAAACCCCTACATCCAAGAAAACAACAAAAAAAAAACCTTCTTATTGTATGTAATAGAAGGATAATAGGAGGAAGTTTATACTCCTGGCTCATTTCAGCATAGGTGGCCTTAGCTGGGAC
The DNA here is from genome assembly GCA_013400755.1 of Pelecanoides urinatrix. NCBI lineage: Eukaryota > Metazoa > Chordata > Aves > Procellariiformes > Procellariidae > Pelecanoides > Pelecanoides urinatrix. The sequence continues at coordinate 17,119 of VZTQ01013435.1, read as the reverse complement.
ATGGATCTATTTTGGGTTATGAGCCTTGAGAATCTGGGATGCAATGAAGAGAATCCAGAAAATAGCAAGTGGAATAGTGAAATGTCTATTACACTGTGACCAATGTTTGGTTTTGTTTTTGTTTTTTTTTCTGATATAGCATAGTACTGAACTTTGAACATAATGTTGAAATTGTGTTTCTGAGATAACCACTTGGAGAAATTATTCTGTTCTGTCCAAACCACGATGAATTGATATACAGAACCTCAAACTGTAATGGTCTTTTTTATTTTTTTTTTCTGCTTCAGCTACTTAGTCTATAAACATGTCTCTTCTATTTCTTTATTTCCTTTGATTCTTTCGGAAAACTCCTATATATTTTAGAAAGACACAAATTCTGGCAACCTTCTTTTGAATGAAAACAATGCATTTGTGGGGGGAAAACCATTTAGTTTACTGCATTTTTGACCTGTTCAGAATGACAGTATTTAGACTGAAGAGACTTGAACTATTAAAGACCATTAGATCATCTGAAATCTGATACATGAGATAAACCATTACATTTCATGTGATTATTCCTACACCTTGCATAAGTCCCTAAGAGGGGGAAATTCCAGGATCTCAGAAAATGAAGACTCCACAAATGCAGTGATAACTATTTCAGATATTTTTTTGTTCCACTGTAAAGTATTTCTGCTACACTTCACCTCTAAGTGTATCTAGGTTTAGCCTTCTGTCTGTAGTTCTTAATGCAGCCTCACCTAGATCAACGATCCCAGCAGAATTTAATATTTTTCTTGAAAAAAGCACATACTATGTCTATTCACGCTGCTCAGTTTTTATGGTCAAGCATTTTATTAACCCTTTCTAACCCTAAATCACAGTGGGAACTCAGAGTAAGTTAATTATCTGCTATAAACACTGAATATTTTTCAAGGACATGGCCCCATTTTCCATGACTTCCCTGCTTGCTTTATTCTAAGTCCTGTAACTGCATTCCACTATGTTACCAAGCAACTTGTTTGAAAGATCACAGGAGATGAACTCATCAGATCACTGTATATGATTAACATCCTTGTTAAAGATCATTTCACTTATCTTTGTATCATATTCATGCTTTAGCAATAGCAACTTAAAATTTATTTGTAGATTATTCCTGGAGGAAAGGTTGTATACCATAGGACTTAGTAGTGATTTCTATTCAACCCTGCCAAAACCACCCCCTCCAATCAAGATCCCACTAGTAGAATTTGACATGTTAATTATGCATCTAAAGCACATTTTGTTCATATTGTGTTATGCCAATTTTATGTGTGTGTACAGGTGTTTTTAATCAGAGGTTTTGAAGGAAGAACTCAAATACTCAACAAAAGCCTTACATTTGTGAACTGATTTGATGACCCCATAAAAGAAAAAATCAAACTATTTGACAAGGTTTATTTTTCTATAACATAGTTTTGGCTGGCATTAAGCATATTAGTCTCCTTTAATTTTTAGCCAAAAGATTCTGAATCAGTTTTTGTGTTATGTTCCCCAGGACTAGTGTCAGATTAACTAGTTTAGGTTTTTATGATCTCACTTACCTTTTTGAATTGTGACACAACATTAGTACTCTTCCGTCACCAGTATAGCTTGAGTGAGCTGAGAACTTCATGATAGCATGTTAGAGGATTTGCCAGCAGTACTCCTTATCTTTTGAGCTCAACTTGGTCCCTGTCAACTGCTTAGAGCCTTGGAAGCCTTTAGCATAGGCTGCTTTCCCCACTGCAATAGGTCTCGCAGAGGACCACGGATAGCTATCTTTTTCTGCTGTGCCATGTTTCACTTCAAAAGACAAACTATTCTTTAATAGATGACTATGTACTGTCAGGTTCGGCAAAACCCATTCTCAAACTTCAGTGTCATGTAATCATTATCTCTTAGCCCAGCTGCATAAGAGCTGCTGAATTGAGTTAATCTGTCATTTTCTTATATTCCTGAATGCAATCTATGTTGGGTAGTTATTTAAAATTTAAGAAATAAAGCTTTGCTGTGCTGGCAACACACAATACAAAGTATGCACAAAAATATCTGTATAAATCTATGATGCTCGTAATTAACTAGCACTCTTGGTTCATGTAAGGATTCCATAGCTGTTTTAAGCATTAGCTGTTCATGAAATTTGAAGATCCAGATGTAGCATCTAGCAGGTCTTGTAATCTAAATAAATACGATGATTTAAGGGAGCATCTCAGGTGAGGATTCTCATCTATTATGGAGATAATTTGCAAATAATTATTAGGTACTGGCATAGAACAAAGGCTGCACTGCAGCTGAAGTAAACAGCCCTCCCCATTGGTGATTTTAGGACACCAGTTATTCAGAAATAATTTTCCCAACATTTGCACAGTAAACTCAGATTTTACTCTGATGCTAAATATATCTCATGGGTTCACCTTCCAGGGCAAGCCTTGGGGATACATCAAAATTAAATTATGAGGTTTTGGTTTTGTTGTTGTTTTGTTTATTTGTTTTTTTTCTCTTCTAGAACTCGTAAAGCTCTTCAAACACAAAACTCAGCAAGCATATAATTATGGGTCATTTTCAATGCAGAATAATGAAATCAATGCATATGCATTTTTTTTTTCTGTGTTGGAGGCCAGAGAAGACAAAAAAGAATAACCACAAAGTGTCAGACGTGAACGGAAAAAATTCTCAAGTTAGTTTTTATTCTGCAAAATTTATTTCAGATTTCTGCCCGCAAAAAGTTTCTTATGTTAAGAGCTGAATATTATTTAATTTAATGTATTTCTTCTTTGATAAAGCTAGTCTAATTGTTGCCCTATGTTTTCAGAAATCTTAGATAATATGAAAAATATTTTTTCTGCATAACGTTTTGCAATAATTTTAACTAATTTGTTGTCTCTTATTTTAAATATCACTCACTTAATCAATGAGGGATTTATCAGTCAGATAAATCAATTTAAAATAAACTGTAGTGTATTATGAAGATACACAACTTAGCAACCCAATGACCACTAAAGTACAAAATATATGGATAATATATCAGGGTTAAACCACAACCATTGCTCACTTTAAAAGATAAATCCTGAATCTTATCCTCTGTAAGTGAGAGCAAAGTAAGGTTCCAAAGACTAAAAAGAATTATAAATTTAAAAAAAGAAAAAAAATATATATTTCATCATGTACATTTTATAGTAATAATGAAAGGAAATATAAAGTGAGAGTGGGTTAATTCTTTACATAGAAACATGGGGGCCTTTTTAAAGTTTTCTAAACATGACTAGACATTTATGCTGTTTCAGTTTGTGGATACCTTAAAAAGACATGTCTTTTGGGAGCATGCTGAGGACTGGATATCTGTAATTATGTCTTAGATTGAATGTTTGAAGTTGGACTCCCAAAAAATTTAGTTCCCTAACTCATCAGGCATTTTGGTTATGGCTTGTTAACATCCATACACAGAGAAGAGCCAACACTGGTCACAGGCGCACTTGGTATTACAAATAAGATCCTTGCAGGTGGATTAGGAATGCATTTACCCAAATGCAAAAATGTGTATTTCTTTCCATTCATTGTGCAACCTGCCCTAACATTTTTCATTTTGTGATCATTTTGTGATAAGTTAAGGAAAAAAAAATAAAAAGCTTTTTTGAACAATTAACCCAAATGGTTAGTAGGATTAAAAGTATATTTCAAAACAATGTGTAGGTTTTATATGCATAATTAACATTTGCATTAATTAAATATATTCACATAAATTCTTCCACCTATGCAGAGAGGAGTGTGATAGAATCTTACAGACATCGGTTACAAGCATTTATTATTTCCATCTATCATGCCGTAAACTTTATTTTTAATGTGTTTCTTTTTTATTTTGCATAAATCGGAATACTATGCCTGGTGTAATTTTCATCTGAATTGTTAAATATAACCATAGCTTCTTTATCCAGCTGAAGCCTATATGATCTTCATGCACCATTGTTGTATTTATAATAGCTGTATCTTCATTCATTTGGAACAGATGGAAAAACCTTTTTGATTACTGGATTTCACTGTGTTGGAGACTGCAGGGTTAGAGACCTTGCTTCCTACTTTATCAAACAGTAAAGGAAAATTTACATAGGAGAGCTGCATAGAATCTGTTGGGCATATTTGAAAACTTTCTGATTCTGACAGTTTCTTGTTCAACTCTCCTGTGTAAACTTTTCTTAAACATTGTCAGAGTGACAGAAGCCAAGGTCTACAACCTCACAGCACCTAAGATACTAAAAGTAGTTAAGCAAAAGAGTTTTTCTAATCTGTTTCTAGTAAAAGAGGAGGAAACTCTTCTAGAATGGCTGTAGCATATAAAAACAGTAGGCAGCACAATACATTATTCATTTATATAGTTTATGGATATTTTTACAGGGATATGATGAAACTCTGTTAATGGCTTGAGGTTCTCAATTCCATCCTATCAAATGCCATGTTTTCTGCTGGCTGATGTAATGAAAGTCCATCAGTTTTGGATTTCTCCTGTGTTCACTCACTCAGATTTGATGAAAATTTAGATATCTCTGTAAGTGTGATTCAGTTGTCTAACCATAAGTATGTCTAAGTGGTGTAGCAGGTCACTAATCATTTCCCCTTGGACTATGGGAGCTTCATTCTGCTCCCCATCCCTGTCTTCCAGCTCAGGGAGCTGAGTACCCAGAGAACAACTGGTCTCACTATTAAAGATTGAGGCAAAGAAGGCATTAAGTACCTCAGCCTTTTCCTCATCCTTTGTCACAATGTTTCCCCCCACCTCTCCTTCTTTGCCTATCCATTCTGAAGAGTTTATAGCCATCCATTGCAGCACTCTATTTGTGCAGGTCATCCCACCATGTTTCCGTGAAGGCAACTATATCATAGTTTTCCCGCTGCACAATAGTTTCCAGCTCCTGTTTGTTGCCCATGCTGCATGCATTGGTGTAGATGCACTTCAGTTGGGCTATTAATCCAGCCAGGGGGATTAATTTTGCAGGGAGAGAATCCCCCAATGTGACCATTCTAAGGTGCTTCCATCATTTCTAACACATGAATAACCCTTGCATCTTTGCTGCCGTGTGGATCTCCATCCCCTACCTCCACTGTGATGGCAGACTGAGGGACGTCGCTAGCACACCATCCCTCAAACACTGGCATGTCGCCCCCGAGGCTTATCTCTAGTGAGCTTGGTTTTATCCCTTTTCCCCTTCAAATCCAGTTTAAAACTATTTCAATGAGCCCTGTTAACTCCTGTTCAAAGATCCTCTACAAAACCTGCAGTGGTTTGCCTCACCATGGTTCAGCCTCTGAATCTGGTTGCAGTAATCCATATTACTTTTCAGCTCTTGCTAGCATGGTAGTTTCAAAATGCAGTACTTTTTATCAGTTGGCTGTGCTATTCTGGGGACAAGGTAGAACAACAAGATGCCTGGTGCCAGTGAAATTATGTAAAACCCTATTTCCTGCTGTGCAATACGTAAATGAGTAGTGTTTGTACATGAACAGCAGCATAAGTAAGATCATAAAATATGGCAAAATAAATACACAGCTTCTAAAAAGCTAAATGAAACAAAACCAACGTAAACTCTGAGCATTTCGTAACTTGATCTCTGTTTCACCCTGAGCAGCATAGATAAACTGAAGGTTTAGGAAAAAAATGAAAATCTGTAATAGAACATTATAGCATTTGTTCACACTGTGAGCTGTCAACAATCATGCATAATTTAAGATTGCAGCCTCTAACAATTTAACCATGTTTTTCTCTGTTTGAGGAGCTGAGTTTTCTGATGTGTCCCTGATGAGATTACAGTTGGCCTTAGCAGCATCTTGTAAATAACCCATCCTTCCCCTGTACAGAGTGCAAATTTAGATTTCACAGATTATAGCCCTAAATTATAAACACTGGTCTGCCCCACTGTCATAGCATCATTATGTGATACAAGTTTGTTAAAGAAATATTGCCAAAATACAAATAACATCAAACTCCTTTTGTCATGTTCGCATATAATAACATGTTAAAATATGTAAACACTATGTCAGAATGTTCTTAAAATGTAGCAGTCCATTTAGTCCTTTTTCCAAAATCTGACCTTTCTGAGGAATTTAGCTTTTGTAATGCTCAATACCAATTCACAATATTCTCCTGTTCTTAGAGAGAATGGTTCCAAATGTCAAGGGTTTTATGCAAGGGAACATTAAAATTATGTGAAACAAACAGAAAGTATGTGAGGATTTCTCCAAAGAGAGAGAATTGGTACATTTTATGTAATTCACAAAAGAAAAAAAACAAACAAAAATCTAAATAAAAGCAAACCACCCTGATTATAAACACTTATTTTCTTTTTAAACTTGTTTTTTTTTGTTTGCTTTCTGGGGATTTTTTTTTCTCTTTTATTTTTTTCCTCCTGAGTGGGAAGGATATGCCATAACAAAAAAGGACTCCTTTTTGAATGGATTTCCTTTTTTTATTGGATAAAACTGAAGTCTACAATGTGATGTAGACTAAAACTGCTCTAAAACTTCAGCCTTTAAATTGCCACAAGAGTGAACAATTTTCTCTCTGCTTCATGATTTTTCCTTTTTCATAAAAAATATTTTGTGCCTATGTGCAGCCTGTTGGTAATCTTTGGGGAAGGGGGTTGGTCAAAATATTAGATTAAAAGGCATCAAAATTCAGTGAAATCTGTACTTATGCAACGGTACGATGTCAAATGAGAATGGTACTACTATAACCATTAAATTGAGAAATCTGAAGCAATTGAGAAAGATGACATTCTTGAGAAATGGAGAAATCAGTATTATGAAAAGGACTTAAACTTCAGTCTCACATATGACAGTAGATTTGTAATGGCTGTATATTTGTTCATGACATGTTCTTTTTTAAAACAGCGTGTTCTCATAATATGCTCGGAAACTTTTCTATGTAATGGGAACATTCATTTATGCAAAAATAAATTCCAAACAGGTAAATGTGAGTTCACACAGCTACCAAAGAGTTGTTCTGTGAAAGGGGTACTGTTTTAAGATTTACTTGCTTCTTGCTCTGTACTACATACTAAAATAATGGATTTTCTAGGATAAAATCTGCAAAATTACTGAAATTAGTTTGTAAAAAAACCCCACAGTTTCTCAGAATCTGTACCAGTTGCTGCCTGGTTTCTCAGAAGCTGTACCAGTTGCTGCCTAACTGCTGAGGTACCAAAGCCCTTGAAATACACAGTATCACCATCAAGATACCCTAGATTATCTATGGGACATACTAAGCTTTCTATACATTAGCACATTTTGTCAGAAAGACATTTGGTTTCTCCTTAAGCCATTCTAGGGTGTAAAACCTAGGGCACCTTCTACTTATGTTAACCACAAAATCCAGTCTGATAATTATTTGTCTGAAATCACTACACAGTTCAACACTGTAGAAAACACAGTGACATAGAGCATCGTGTACCCCTTTTGTTCAATGACTCAGCAAGTACTCCACTCAGCCAGATTGTAGGATGACCCAGCTCAATCACTTAATCTGAAAAAGACAGTCTGACCCAACATCTTTTAGGTGGATACTATAGCCAGAAGCTAATAAAATTGATTATAGCCGGAGAGCCAGAAGATTGTTCTCTCTTGTGCTGTCTTGTTGAAATTCTTTCATTTTTCATGGGCCAGAGAACAAGACTGTGGTTGTATACTCCAGGAGCTAAAACATATTCTCTCTTATCTAGAAAAAGGACACCTGAGCAATATATCTTTATGTTGCTAAATAAGAGGGAGATAAGGACTGATCCCTGGCCTCAAGGATAAGTAGCACAGGCTGTCTTTTGTCTGCATGGCTTTGGGCTGGTCGCTTTTCTGATAGATGTGTCTCAGTGTCCCAAAGAGAGTCAGGAAGCAAGCTAACAACTGTGCAGTGTCAGCAATCACAGCGCTCAAGTTCACTCCCTAGCCCTCTTAACAGCATAAATATGCCCTCAGATTCTATATAAGGCTCAAAAACATTTTAAAAAGATCTTGATTAAATATTCAGCAAAGTAAATCTAGATCTTTTCCATCGAGCCAGATACTCCAGTTCCTAAGCAATGTGTATATATTTTCTCTCTGGCAAATGTAATAATTCTTAACAAAGACATGATAGGAGGGTTTGAATGCAAGTAGGTCAAAGCATTCCTCTGAGATGCTGAAGGTGCAAGTCCCGATAACCTAGAAGAGAAGCAAGACCTTACCCTGGCTGTACCAGAACCATAGCTGCGTGCTCTGACTCTTAGATTGTACATTTAATCTTTCTCTAATTTATGCCTGAGATGGATGATCAAAATCCCTTAGTCTCTATAGAAATATCTATAGCTCTGAGTTTTCTTTGTAGCCCTGCTTCAGAAAGACAGAACTGACACTTTATAATTCTTTCTTGAAATTTTCCACTGGAGAGGTGGTATGCCCAATTATGTACCTAGAATATTCCTAATTTTTGCACTTAAGTATTCACTTCTAGATCAAAATTTATTTCATATATCCACAGTTTTGTGGACCTCGTTCATTCAAGAACCACTGAACTCTTAAACATTGTTGTTTCAGGATCCCAATGACTACATTCTTTGTCAGATGTACTCCCAAACAGTATTAGCTGTATTCTTTTATTCCCTTTAGCTATAGCAGAAGGAAGATGATTTCATGATGTTTTTTCAGTGTGTCCCAACAATGCTTTGATTTAATTTTTCTAACGGTTTCTCAAACAAATAAAATTCCCTTTGCACCAGACACTGAAATCAATTGGATTATTTCCACCACCACCCCCTGCAGAACACACCGTTAATTACCAGGAAAACCAAACTGCAGGACATTAATGTGGCAAATGATGACTGAACAGTGAACAGTTTTGTGTTAATCGATTCAGAATAAATCATAAGAATCACTTTATCCACAGAAATGTGATTTAACAGTAAGTAAATAGCCAAAACCAAGCTGGTCTAGGGACCACTGACTTGGACTGATATACCTGGATTTGCATCAGTGAAATCTAGACCCTGTAATCCCAGAGAGAAATCACAAGGCATTTGTATACTAGAGGAACACAAAGAGTTTCAAAAGACAAGAATTATTCTTCATTTAACACTGCCCCTGGTTATGTCTGCATGTATGTTTTAACTAATGCAGCTTCTTTTCAGTCCTTCTCCAGTTAATGTATTCTGATTGAACCAATCTACAATTAAGATTCTGCTATGATTAACTCTGCTCAGGATATTACAGTCAGTGTAAAGTATACTCCAAAGAAAGTTTTTCTCTCACTTTTTATCTTGTTTAATGATCTGCAGGGTGTTTTCTTTTTTTCATTCAAGTAGTGGCAATTGATGTTGTCATGTACTTTCTTGACAAAAAAATAACATGTTCTCCCAAAGGTTTGCACAAAATAAAAAATCAAGAGAACTTAAAAATATTTTAAGTGGATTGCCAAACATGAAAATTCATTAGTATTTTTAGAAGGCTACCTTTGATTCTACTTAACATTAGAGAACTTACTATTGAACTAATTTTCAATATTAACTAGTCCCTAGTAAATAATTTCATTTTTTTTATATAATTTGATAGTAAAGGTTGAATTACATGATTCTCTAAACATTAAACAGCATACTTTCAACTTAAGGTAGTGATATCTCCATGATGTTTTGAGGACTTACTTATTTTTTACTTTAACATACAGAAGTCAAACACACTTACTTTAGTGCTCAAAGAAACTATTTATACTTAATTGCAGAAGCTTAAGAAGATGAAAATAGTACATTGCTGAAAATGTGAAATTACTCTAGCTAAGAATATAGCTAATGAGTAGATGTTACTTCATCCAGTTGTTCTCCAGGTATCCATCCTCCTGAGCTGGAAGACAGGGACAGGGAGCAGAATGAAGCCCCCGTAGTCCAAGGGGAAATGGTTAGCAACCTGCTATACGACTTAAACACACACAAGCCTATGGGGCCGGATAGGATCCACCCCAGGGTACTGAGGGAGCTGGCAGAAGTGTTCACCAAGCCACTTTCCATCCTTTATAGTCCTGGCTAACTGGAGGTCTCAGTTGACTGGAAGTTAGCAAATGTGACGCCCATCTACAAGAAGGGCCAGAAGGAGGATCTGGGGAACTAGGCCTGTCAGTCTGACCTTGGTGCTGGAGAAGGTTATGGAGCAGATCATCTTGAGTGCCATCATATGGCATGAACAGGACAATCAGGTGATCAGGCCCAGTCAGCAAGGATTTATGAAAGGCAGTTCCTGCTTGACAAACTTCACTTCCTTCTATGACAAGATGACCCACATAGTGGATGAGGGAAAGGCTGTGGATGTTGTCTCCTTTGACACTTGTTTGCCACAACATTCTCCTGAAGAAACTGGCTGCTCATGGCTTGGACGGGTGTATGCTTCACAGGGTAAAAAACTGGCTGGACGGCCAAGTCCAAAGAGTTGTGGTGAATGGAGTTAACTCCAATTGGTGGCCGGTCACGAGCGGTGTTCCCCAGGACTCAGTATTGGGGCCAGTTCTGTTTAATATCTTTATCAATGATCTGGATGAGGGGATCAAGTGCTCCCTCAATAAGTTTGTAGACGACACCAAGTTGGGCAGGATTGTTGATCTGCTTGAGGATAAGAAGCTCTGCAGAGGGATCTGGACAGGCTGGATTGATGGGCTGAGGTCAACTGTATGAGAATCACAAGGCCCAAGTGCTGGGTCCTGCACTTGAGTCACAACAACCCCAGGCAATGCTACAGGCTTGGGGAAGAGTGGCTGGAAAGCTGCCCAGAGGAGAAGGACCTGGAGGTCAACAGCTAGCTGAATATGAGCCAGCAGTGTGCCCAGGTGTTCAAGAAGGCCAATAGCATCGTGGCCTCTATCAGAAATAGTGTGGCCAGCAGGAGTAGGGAAGAAATTGTGCCCCTGTACTCGGTACTGGTGAGGCTGCACCTCGAATCCTGTGTTCAGTTTTGGGCCCCTCACTACAAGAAGGACATTGAGGTACTGGAACGTGTCCAAAGAAGGGCAACAAAGCTGGTGCAGGATCTAGAGCACAAGAGTTATGAGGAGCAGCTGAGGGAACTAGGGTTGTTTAGTCTGGAGAAGAGGATGCTCAGAGGAGACCTTATTGCTCTCTACAACTACCTGAAAGGACGTTGTAGTGAGGTGGACGTTGGTCTCTTCTCCCATGTAACTAACAATAGGATGAGAGGAAAGAGCCTGAAGTTGTGCCAGGGGAGGTTTAAATTGGATATTGGGAAAAATATCTTCATCGAAAGGATTATTAAGCACTGGAACAGGCTGCCCAGGGAAGTGGTTGAGTCACCATCCCTGGAGGTATTTAAAAGATGGGTAGACGTGGGGCTTAGGGACATTGTTTCGTGGTGGACTTGGCAGTGCTAGGATAACAGTTGGACGTGATGATCTTAAAGGTCTTTTCAGACCTGAACGATTCCATGATTCTATGATTCTATGATCTTTAAGTAGCTTTTAGAAAATTCACAAATTTATTTGAAAATAATTTTTTATACTAACTCATCATTTTTTTAAAAGAACTTCGTGTTAAATAATAATGTCCCCTTAAGATAGACAAGCAATTGAAGTTCATTTTGCCTCGTTACGTTATAAAGATACTAGATCTTAAAAAAATCACCAAAACCAAAAAATTCCCAAACTGTCGTATCACTGAATGTCTTTTATAACTGCCAGATTTTTATGATCTCTTCCTTTTTCTTTGATCTAGTTTTCTAGTTTCAAATAAAATAGCATTTTATGTCAACATCCTCAGTACCAGATTTACCTCTTTTTTTCTATTTTCATAGAAAAGAAATATATAACATCAGCATTGAGCAGTCATATTTGTGATGCCATGCAACATCTATAAACAAATTCTCAGACAGGAAAGAGTTGGTTTTTGCAGCTAAATAAAATCGTGGATTTTAATGTTTACTTAATAAAATCACAATCATTCAACGCCTGGAATTTTTTTTTTGTTCCTGGATAATACAAAGGTATGTTTCAGGATAGTCGTTTCCTGTTAAATGGTATAATTCTAGTCACTCATTTATGAAGAAAAAATACTATATATTGAACCAATTCTTTCTTCCATGACAGAGTGCAGAATTCCATTAACATTCCACAACTTTCACCTGAATAGTTTTTAACATTGAAAAATGCAGAAGCTAGCAAATTATTGAGATGCTTATGAACTAGAGAAATGGTGTAGAGTAACTCAAGCCAGTAAACAAAAACATGAGTTATTTTGTAATATGGTGCTCTTTCATTAAGGGAGCTGAGTTGTACAATGTATACATGAAAGACTAATTGAAGGAGAAAATACAGAATTCTTATAAATTCCCCCACTTTTTGTAAATTTAACTTTGTAATTTAACAGAGTGAAGGTGGAATTTTAATCTTTACCTTTTCTCTCTGTCTTTTTCCCATCTTTCACGTCGGATAAAACTGTTGCATTTTGTTAACAGTAAACTGATCTGTTTATGAAATTATAGACAGTGTAATAAAGTAAAACTGGGAATGAACTACTAAATTCAAAGGTTAAATTAAGACCAGATTTTAGCACTGCAGCCTATGGCTCTCTTTTTCTCTAATACAGGTATGTGACCCACCAAGTTAACCAAATTAGAGGATAGAGTACTCCATTCAGGTTCAAGCAAACAGGACCCACCTGTTCTCTGTACGCCTCTATGAAAATTTTGCTGGAATCAGTTTTGAAATAAGAGTAAGTGTTCTTTCATTATGCACTGCAAAGTGCAGGTTCCACAAAGATGTCTTCAAGTATTTAGTCTCTTTAGTGGGCCTGGATTTTTTTCCAAATACTTGAGAGATGCCTTAGTATTGGTAGGGCATCTGGTTGGGCTTCTTAGCCAACCTTCTTCTTAGTTTCAATCATTAGTTAGTAGCTGTTATTAGAAGCACATAATGAGCACTTTATTCTCCAAACACTTTTAATATCTAAAAGCATTGTTTGATCTAAACAAAGAATAAATTCCTTTTGGTAAAACAACAAGTATACATTTGATGGAAAAGAATACACATTTTAAAAACTTCAAACAAGAAATAGCATACATTTATTTTTGTTATTTCATATTTCACTTTCATTGTCACAGAGATACTAAGGCAACATTTTGTTAGAATCTTAAGATTCTATACAAAAGATTCTTACTTAAAATCAAGTCTTTGAAATCTTTTGTTTCTGGTTTAGAAATGCAAAAAATATACTCACACACTTTTGCTAAATACTGTGAAGTGATTTTGATAGTTTTCATAAAACCTTTCATAAACAGTCATTGAAACAAAGATTTGGTTTTAAGACAGTCTGTAAAGGGGCGAGTATCCCAAATGCTATGTTGAATATGCATTTGCATGCAGAAATTCCTTATTATTATTATTATTTGCCTTCCTTTTCTGTTTTATTAAACTATCTTTATCTCAATTCATGAATTTTACTTTTTCTTCTGTTCTCTTCCCCATCCCACTGTGGTGGGGGAGAGAGCGAGCAGCTGTGTGGTGTTTGGCTGCCTGCCAGGTTAAACCACAACAGGTCGTTATTGGCTAATATACACAGCAAATAGCTAAGATAAGCAAGATGGGTTGAGAATTAATGTGTTCACCACTCCAATAACACATCCAATGAGTTTTTGCTGGCCAGGCAGTTGTCAGTTAGGCTGGGAAGAGTCAGCCCCCATTACTCTTTGAAAAAAGGATAAATCTCAGTGTTGCTGAGTTTCCATCTTCTGATTTTCTGTTTTTCCTTTAGAATTTTTGACCTTTTCATGTTAATCTTTTTCCTCTTCAGCTGCTTAATTAACCCCACTTCAACAATGTCACCACAGCTTGCAATTTTACATTTTCTTACCTTGCATGGTTGTAGTCTAGGTGTTTTCTTACAGCTTAGCAGTTTTCCCAGATGTTTGAGCCAAGGTTATACCACTGTGCTATATCAAAACTAGGTCATGATTCACAAACAGCTAAATCCCTAAGAGGAGAATTGCAGTTTCATTTTCGTTGGAACAAATAATAATAAAGAAAATTTAATCCCACACTTAATAAAAGCCAAATAATCTGGGAGAAGGAAAGGGAACTATAATTCCAGGGAAATCCATTCACATGGTGACTCAAAAGCCCAGAAAATCCTTCACTCCTAACTTCAATCTCTGAGATAAACTAGACTTGTATTTTATCTGAGAAAAACCCATCTGGTATTCAGACTTATGATGGAAATCTAAGACATTTTCAGGTGTATGTCAAAAGGGAAAGATCTCACAGAGGCATTTCACTGTTGACAAAAAAAAAAAAAAAAAAAAAAAAGCCAGAAATGCTTCATTGTGATTTCTCTAAGCATCCCTCAAGGGGATTTGATTTTGGGTGAATATAGCCAATGAACTGAATTGTATGATGTCAATTGTTATATGATATTGTATATCATTATTTGTNGTGGTGAGCAATTGCATTGTGCATCACTCATTTTGTATATTTTATCATTATCATCATTATTTTCTTTTTGTCTGTTCTATTAAACTCTCTTTATCTCAACCCACGAGTTTTTTTTTTCTCACTCTTACCCTTTTGATTCTCTCCCCGTCCCACTGCGGGGCAGGGGGGAGTGAGTGAGCGGCTGTGTGGTATTTGGCTGCCTGCCCGGTTAAACCACGACAATGCCTGATATGACTTTATCTAGAGATTATTTACCTAACGAAACTGAGAAATGAGAAAGAACAAGATAAAATAGATATAAACACTGAATTAACGAAGACTGAATTTTTAAGATGTGACTTTTAAAGTCCCTCTCTCACAGGTCTTTTCCTTTTTGCACATAATGAAAATGGGGTCATTCAATAAACTGATATATAGGAAACAACAAAGACAAAGATAAGAAAGGACATGTTTTATCACAGAGGATAAAATTCCACGTAACTTCAACTGTTGTAAAAGCTGATTTTCCCAAAAGGATCCTTAGTGGAATTTCCATTGTTCAGTCACAAAGACAATAGCAAATTGTGTTGCTGAGTTCTTTTTACAGAACAAAATAATATAATGCAGGATCAATGAGGGTAAAAACTGGGGGACAGAATGAAAAGTTCAGCCAAGGACTCTGAATTATACAAAAGATTCTGAACTGTAAGAAAAAAATAGAAAAAATTCTGTGGCTAAAGGAATGCATTTGAGTAGGAGTTCTATGCACATGGCTATGAAATGGCTTCAGAACCCTATGGCATGGCAGTTTGCATGGGAGGGCTCACAGGGAGGATGCCTTTTCGAAGGAGGGGTATTCCACGGGCCAAGTGGGGGACTCTGCATACACATAACCCCACAACCAGGCACCGGTCTGGCACCATCTGCACAGGCCAAGAGCACTCAGCCTACCTGAGCCTCAAGGCAGAATGGTGGGCACTCATCTGAGAGCAAAGGCTGCAGCTCTGGCTGGAGAGTCTGCACCATCTCCCCCAGCGGTGGCCGATGCCTCCACCCAGATGGCGATGCTGAAGGGAGAGGCTGCGGTGCAGCCCTCAGACTGCAGGAAGGGCCTAGGCTTCTCCCCTGGGGCCGGGACAGGCGGCAGACCTGCCTGCATAAGCTGTGCCCAGAGGACCTCCTGCAGCAGGTGGCTGAGCTGCAGGAGATGGTGAGAAGGCTGCGTAACATCAGGGAGGTGGAGAAGGAGTTAGGTAGCTGGTTACAAGCGCGATCTGCAGTGGACCCGCAGCCCACAGCCAAACAGCCAATAACCCCCGCCCCAGCACACACAGAAGCGAGAGGGGCCAACAATGCAGAAGAATGGATGGTTGCAATGGAAAGGACCATCAGGAGGAAGAGACTTCCTCCGAAGCCTGAGGTGCCCTCGCAGAACCACTTCACCACTCTGCAGGCTGAAGAGGAAAGTCCCCTTACACCAGGAGAGATGCTGGAGCTGAGTAAGGTAGCCCCATTTGCTCCCCGTTGTCCTGGTTTCAGCTGGGATAGGGTTAAATTTCTTCCTAGTGCTGTGTTTTGGATTTAGTATGAGAAGAATGTTGATAACATACCGATGTTTTCATTTGTTGCTAAGTGCCCTCCTAGTCCAAGGACAGCTCCCATGCCTACTGACTGAGTTAGGTACACAAGATGGGAGGGAACATAATCAGGACAGCCAGC
>VZTQ01013433.1:6921-18896 GCA_013400755.1 Pelecanoides urinatrix | reverse complement strand
TCAAGTGATTTGTAATCATAAAGGCTGCCAGGAATTGAATGAATAATGGACCGTACTAAAATCCTCGGATTTTCTAGTATTCTTATTTCATTATGTGACTTTTATTGCTATTTCTGATAGTTGTCTCTCTTTCAGCAGAACAAATTAAACTATTCATATTTACTGGAAGGAATATATTTGACTGTTTAATGCGCATAATGAATACACAAATGGAGTGACCACCCTATGTAACAACCGAATGTGAGGATTTTCTCCACAGAAGCTAAACCTTTAGGATGTGAAGCTTGGATAGAAAGAGTCTTTCCCTCTCCCCCCCTCTGTTTTTCCTCTTGAAAGGATTTTTGGGGTAATCAATCCTAGCATACATCGTATTGTTACAGTACATTTTCTCGAGTTGTTTTATAACTATGGAAATGACATAATTCATATAGCGTGGCATCTGTTAAAGAGCAACTGCTTTACCCTCTTTCTGTAGCTGAGAAGCATCTTTACACTGTATGATTATCTAATAAGATGTGACCTCCAGCTCTGTATTTTTACCAGTAATCTGGCAGAATCAGATAGATAGTTCTAGACAGAGCTGGAAACAAGAAACAACCATCCCAAATACGAAATTGTGCAGAAGTTGTAGCTTAATATGTGTTAATTATATTCAAAAGTGCAGATTTTTAATGTTGAGTTCGTTTTTCAGACTTTTGCTGCAAAACAAAACTTTTAAACGGCACAGCTAACATTACGCAGAAAGTCCCTTAATTGCAGATTTCTGTTACACTGAAATTTTAACTCATTGTTTGCTATATTATTTATTGTTATCTCATGTGTTTCTAAATATATGTTTTCGATATCCTGACGACTGAATCAGACAATGTTGTGATTTTTAAATGATCGACACACCCATGCTGTGAGCTACTTTATTCTTGGCATTTCCCCCTACTTACAGAGCAGGTTCATGGACAGATTTCTGCCTCTTGTTCTCATTTACATTTATACTGGCGTAATTTTTTTTGCATGGTGGGGGCATATGTATGACAAAGCAAGAAGTGTTAAGCAATAAAATTAAATTTATTCTATATTTTGGTCATATTTTATCCAGAAGGATTTTCTGGCCCTTTATTTGCCATCCAGATGTAAGGTTTAGACTTTCCCCTTAAAACCAATGGATATTTTTTCATTAAAAAAGTACACAGGACATGGACACAGCCTCACCTAGCAGTGAAGAACAACCAGTCCGGGACCAAAATGTAGCAATGGGAAAACAGTTATTTCAGGAGGCTTTGGATCAAACTCACAAATAAACCTGAATTTAGAAAAACAGGATGTAGTTAGCCAAACTGGAATATAGCCAGGACGCTACTCCTACTGTTACAGACATTCTCATGCTATTTTATAATGATTGCAAGGGATCGCCGCCTGCATTTTACACCTTCTCTAAAGCTGTTGTCATTTCAAAGGAACAATATCAAATCAAATGTAAACTACAATTGAAGTGTAACCAGTTGCAAAACTCTTGTCTTGGGACATTTCTTATTTCCAGTGAAAACACAGCATTCTGAACTTAAATCTATGGAAATTGTCATAGCCCAGACAGCGTGCCATCGTGTCAGTGAACGAGGAAGGAAATTTGAAAATTGGAATGGCAAAATTGGCAAGATGATTTTGTCTCTGTTAACGAAGCTGAGAAAAAAAAAAAAAAGCCTAATAAAATGCTGAAATACTTTTGTCTTTTCTATTCAAATGCTAGGGAAAATCCCAAAAATATTACTCAGAGAATAAAACACAGTTTTGATAGAGAAGTATCACAGTTAATTTTAATGCCATTTCTGCCTGCTAATGTCATTTCAAAAAGTAGCTTAGAACACACAAAAATAAAACACACAAGTCAAAATGTGGTTAGTCCAGTGTGACGTATAGACTGGAGGTATGTCCAGTGTTTTTCCCAACTAAAACCACTCTCCGTGTTTCTAGTTGAAGGGGGACCATAGCAGTTGGTCAACAAGGTTCCTGTTGGGCTCTCTAGAAAAGGATGTCCAACAGGAATCATCTTCCAGTCTTGGGCTCGCGCACATATGTTATGGTTGTGCATTAAAAATCAGTGGGTTTTGGGCTGAGATGGCCAAGATTCCCTTCCACCAACACTCATGTATGGTTTACTAGTGAGGGCCTTCTTGGTATCCTGGAATACAGTAAAGCTGAAAAGCTGCTTAGAGCCAGAACTGTATTTCTTTAACACTGTTTAACATAGTGTAAATTGAAAAAAATCACTGGTGCAGCTAATTTTAATAGCTATGTAAAGCGCTGGAACTATGTAGGATCCCACCATTTTTAATACACTCCCTGGGAGCGTAGTAATGAGGCTCTAGTGTGGTAAGCCACATACTTTTAACTTTTTACTCACTTGGAAAAAAATGAAGTATCAATACTGTGCTGGCTGTAAAATCTGATGCAAGAAATCCCGGCTCATTCACTTGGTGTTTTCATTCATGCAGTTTGTGGACAAGCAGAAATTTGTTATTCATTAAACACTGAGTTCTAACTAAACAAATAGATTTAATTATGCTATACTTTCCATGTTTTTGCAAACTACATAACTTTGATCTTCGATACAGCAACACATACAGCAGGGAGGTGAATTTTACTGCTGCTGGTATAAAAGCCCCATAATAGCAGAGGTTAATGGGTGGGCAAGAGACCATACTTCCTTTCCAAATACTGTTCAGAAGTGCGTGAGTGTTAACCACTTGAATGCCATTTCATACATTAAGCAACCTCAAATTTCTAGGAGAATTAAAAACAAATAAATTCCTGGGAAAGTTGCAATTAAACCTCAGCAGACTTTCAAGAGACCCACAACACACCAGCTGTTGCTTACCCTTGTCTGCCTCAATGGAAAAATCAAATTATTTGCTGGGAGAACATGTTCCTGGAGAAGTGATAGTGCCCAGTTTTGGGGTACCTTGCTGTTCCGATTTTTTTCTAACCCTTCATCTGGCCGTTTGAGCTGAATTACTTAGAGGGTGGGCTGATGCCCTCCATCTCCTCGCCCGCGCGAGGCACTGCAGGTCTCCACGGCTGCCACGTAGCCAGCAGCTCCCTGCATACCCACGCACACAGCTACGAACGCATGGCCCTCAGTAACAAAAAAAAAAAGCTACTCCCCGCTGCTGAACACACCAAAAATAAACTGTGTCAGGGGTCTGACTGAATGTTTACCTCTTCAGGCAGGATCTTCCCTTTAATACTATCCAGAAGTTGGGCCCAGGGCCTAGTAATTGTCTTATACAAAATATATAAGGAGATGGATCCAGGTTTAGCAAGACACAAATCCCCGTTGTGCCCATCAGAGGAGACTGCTTTGTTTCTCTTTCCTGCAGGTTTGTTTTTTCCCTGTACCTGTCGATTCGGGCTGCCCAAAGCCAATATCTGCATCTTCCAGAACTGCAGCGTTTCAGCGCTGCACCAGCTAAGAGCAAAGTCCAAGACCCTCAAAATTTGTCAGCAAGTACTATTAAACACAGTCAAAAATACCTTGTTTTAACCTAGCTGCAAGATTTTATTTTAAAACGGCTCTTCTCGCCTTTGTCTTGCTCCTTTTATTAATATGAACATGGAGTGATGGATAATATTTTAGGGCTGCTCTAGCAAAGCATTTTGATGCTCCCCTGTATAAAGAGCTGATGAAACTGATATATTCCTCTGAAACATTCTTCTGCCAAATCAGCATTTTCTTTGGAAACTGTCCTGTAGCCTAATTTTGGGGCAGTTCACAGCTTGGTCAGTTACCAGTACGGTGTCTCCGCACTACCACATGTGCCGTAGCTCCTTCTGCTGTATCTTTCAACGTTGGATAGCAGATTTCGAGAATAAGGCAGCTCCAGCATGAGCTGCTGGGTCAGGTAACTACCACCAAAAACGCGTTTTGGGTAAAAACCTCCACTCTGTAAAGGGCAGGGCTCACCACTGCACAGAGCAGCATTTGTGCCTGCGGCCCCTTTGCAAGGACCGCTAGCCTGCCTGGCCCCTTAGCCCTGCAATACATGTGCTGGCCACAAGTTTCAAGTTTATCCTAGTCTCTGACCTCCACTCCTTTTAAGCTGAGCCTGGATTCATGGTTCTGGGATGTCACCAACTGCCTTCCCTGGTCGGTACCACACAGGAGCCGTTTTTGAGCCATTTAAGGAGCGTTTGGCTTGGTTGTTGCAAGTTGGCTACTCCCTCTGCCCAAGGGGACTGGGGTCCACTTTGCCCACTCCCCGTTCCCCCAGAAGGAAGCTCCTGAGAGCTCAGCTCCAGCTGCTCTCAGCAGCTCATCTGGACTCAGCCTGTGCCGCTCCAGCAGAAGAACCTGTATGCACAGAATCATAGAATCATAGAACCATTAAGGTTGGAAAAGACCTCTAAGATCAAGTCCAACCGTCAACCCAACCCCCCCATGCCCACTAAACCATGTCCCCAAGCGCCTCATCTACACGTCTTTTAAATCCCTCCAGGGATGGGGACTCCACCACTGCCCTGGGCAGCCTGTGCCAAGGCCTGACCACTCTTGCAGGAAAGAATTTTTTCCTAATGTCCAACCTAAACCTCGCTTGGCACAACTCACTGCAGCCCACCAAGCCCAGCAGGCACCCAAAACGTTGCATGCAAGACCTTTCTCTCCAGCCACACATGTGGCCCGAAGGGACAATTAACCCATTTAATACTTTTGGCACAGCACAGCTCTGTTCTGTTCTGTGTGCTAACAAGGACTGGGTATGTCCATCTATAGGGGACACATCTGTCTGCACGCTTATCTCGTATAGCTCATCTTCTCAGTACGTGCCCCAGCCACAGCAGACTTGGGTAAAAAGGCACTGGCTTCATCTCGTCGCGTGTTTTCTCTTCATCCAACCACCTTCAGCAGGCACCTAGTGCTGGCTGAAGGCTCTCTATGGACCACCACGGGCCACGCTGCTGGTCACGCTGCCTGCGAGGCACGGAGGCTCCGACCTCTCTCCTTTCTTCCTACGGGGTACTTGGGAGCCCACAGCACAGTCATTTCTCCTACCATCAGGGGCTGGAAAGTTCAATATTTGACATCCAAATATTGGTGTGGCTCGGACTCCAAGAAACCATTAATGTTTAATATACAGACTTAAAAAATAAGCACTTATTTTCATTTATATCACTAAAATAAGTCTGTTTTCAGAAACGCACTGAACCCGCTGCTACATCTGTGGAATTCCTGTGTTATGAGAAGAGTTAGACTAACACGAAAATAGGGTGTGACCAGAGTCAAGCCCAGTGTTTGTACCTAATCCAGCAAACCCTAGGAAACAATCAACCTGTGTTTTCATAGCATGAGGTTTTCATATTTTAATGGGAAGAAAGTTTGACAAACATATTATTCACCCCTATTTCTTCTTTTTCTCAGATAAGTGGGTAAGGAAGGAAAACCTGGGAAAGGATACCCTTCCAAATTAGCTAAATGGGAATAGATATGCTAATGTACAGCCAGTGAGAATCCCACGGGGACTCAAAACCTCATGTGGGCAGAGTCTAAGCAATGCTTTACTATGTGCAAATCCAGCATTGGCACAGGTCTGTGTTTTGCCCAAAGATGAGCCGATCCCAGGGTCACAGCTGGAAGTTGTGTGTGGTCTGTATGCGGCAGAACCTCGGCGTGAAGCATGCAGATTTCAGCTCACCCGCGCTGTGGATGCCAGAAACGGGAACCGAGTTTTTAAAAGCGTGGCTTAGCAGAGCACAAATAGCTTTTTCCAGCTCTAGTCTGTTTTGCTCCCTGGTGGGGAGTGCTTCTTCACACAAACTTCTCCCGATCGATAGAGTGACAGCCCTAATGTATAGTTAGTGTATGTGTGAGGGTCATACAGCTGTCCCTTCAGTAGACATTAATCCTACATCCAGAACTATGCGAGAGGTTAATGTTTGCTAATCTAACAGACTCTGTTTCTCTCCAGTCCTGCAGGGATGAAAGGATGTGAGCTTCACTTAAGCTTTTTAAGTTCGGTCTGTGATGGATTCTGCCTGTTTTATTGCAAACGGGAGGGATGGGGGTGGAAATCTCTCTCCGCTCCTAACTCAGACTTTCCAAGCCAAGAATATTGTTATCATTATTTACCAAGAGCACAACTTTCCTTAGTGCCTAGCAAAGGAGCAGAAGGATTCCCCTGTGTGAGCCGAAAAGGATCGGCAAGGAGGAAGGGGCAGAGGGGATAGGAACGTTTGCTCCCAAGCAAGACAAGCCCTGGGTTCAGAGCCAAGCCTCCCTGGGGCTTGGCTATCCGAGCAGGAAAAATGTGAACTGTTGCATTTTGTGCCTTTCCTTTCAAAGTTGCTTGACAGTGAAAAACCATCAGGAGTGGGAATGCCGGGCAGAGTGAGTCTGTGTTATGCCAGAAAAGAGGGGGGGCGGTGGGGGGTGTCCCTGTTACACCAGAGAAGCCTTTGAAGGGAAGCTTGCGGCATTCCCCAGGACACCAGCGTTTTCCAGGCCGCCGTGCCTGGAGGCAGCCACCCTTGTCTTACTGCAGGCTAACCCACGCTGCAGGGTTTCCCCGGACAATGTAGGGATTTCTAGGGATTCCCAGGAGCGCACACATAACCCTCTTTATAACCACTATTATAGTTCCTTCAAAAACTACGTTAGGTGCAGAAGGGAAAAGTTAGACCCCGCACACCGCAGAGGGATCTCATGCAAGTAAATACAAGAACATTGCTCAGCCAGGGCAAGGCATCTTTTCTGGCATGATATCAAGGAAATCATGCTGTGACCCAAGTACTGGTATTTGGATTCGACCTGAAATTACAGTAAATTAAAATAGGAAGTAGCAGGCTTACATCCCCCCGGAGTGCAGGGTGGGGGGGGAAAGAAATAATAGGGCTGTAACTTCAGAATTTCCTAGGTTTGCAATGCAGTGGATCTGTGCTATCCAGTATGACAAATTTACCGTCCCTTTGAAAGTATCTGTTGAACTACTCTCATCACAAGGCAGATCAGAGGTGAAATAAATGCTTCTTTACCCTCGGTGCTACCTAAAAGTGCTGTTTCGGCACGGCACAGCTTTATACAAGCCCGAGCTGGAAAGACATTAGCACATGACAGCATTACTTTTTACTATAGGACTAATTACTTCTGAAGTTTAACTTCAGAACACTAAATAAATGCAACTTTTAGCATTGTGGAAACACATAGATGAGCACAGCTGACCCATGTCTGCTGTGGGTAAAGCAGGTCTGAAACGGGCAGAAGAGCAGCAGTGGGCTACGTACAGCGTGGGATCTCCTCTCGTCCCCTTGCCCTCCCACAACCTGCACTGAAAGGGGTGCCCGGCTCCCTTTTTCCACCACATCCCAGCGCTTCAAGGCCTGATTTTCCGATCAGATTATCCTGAAAGCATGCAGACAAATTGACCTGGGAGAGTCCAGTCCCACCCACCCCCACATCAAACCAGGGACTCCAGGACCTGACATGAGCCGCATTTCTTCTCGATAACCCCAGACAGGCAGATGGATCAATAATAGATTAGCTATAGGCGGCCCAGTGATTTTAAGAAAGAATGAACTGTGAGGTTTACCCACAGTGATTCCTACCCCTGTTGTTGAGCATGAACAAAACATTTCTCCGCGATTGTCAAATGCCCACCGTCAACATGCAACTGCTTGTTGAAATTGCTCTTGAGACTAAGCAGCCCCCCCACCCCCGCCAAGGGCTCTGCAACCTTTTTTGTAATAGGGGAGTGGGGAGAGGAGAGAAGATGGACTCACTTTAGGAATCGGTAGGTTTACAGCACAACAAGGAAAAAACTTCTTTATGGCTTTCCTGGGACTTCAGGATTTTGTGTTTCTATTTTTACAAGAATGGGCTGATTTGTCTTAGGCTATTACTGTCTATTACTTCTGGAAGTCCCAGGGAAAGGTGGGAAGCAGAGAATTCTGGCAATCTGCCTAAAGAGAAATCAATGAAACAAATTAATCCTTCGCAGGCTGCAATGACACAGTAATCCATCATTCAGAGCTGCTTTTATACACCAAATCAGAGAGCAGAGGAAAGAGCCCTGGGGGACATCACAGACAACAACTTACAGCAACACTGGGAAAATACTAAGGAATCAGTTTATTTAAAGAGGATAGATTTCAGTTGATTGCCTATTTCGTTTTATAGAGATTTTTCTTCCATAGTGCTGTGAAGCTCTGGGCGGACGGCTCTACCTGCTAAATGCTGGATCGCCTACGTGGGCTTCCAGGGGGGTTGGAGGGGGGGGAGTGTGAAAATTAGTCTTTTTAACCATGATGGGCAAGTGGCTGATACAGACTTTTGGAGGTGAGGAGGGAGCGGAGGGTCCCTGAACCCCCCTCGTGGGTTTTTCAGGATCGGGCCCCTCGGGCACCGGCCACCTTGGTCCTGACCCACCGTTTCAGCTCCGTGGGATGGATGCNTTTTTAATTTTATTTTATTTTTACTCCCCCCCGCCTTCCTCTCCCTCTAAGGGCAAAGGGGTAATTTTGGTAGCTCGCTGGCGTGTTGGTTTCACCACCCTGGACAGTCGGGCGGGATGTTTTGTTCTGGCTTTCCCCCAGTTTGAGGAGATGGATAACGTAAGGACCTGGTGGTGCTGCTGGGGTCAGGAGAAGTATGCTAATTGGGGAGCCTAATTGCTTCAAGCAGTCATGCCTCTAAACATGGAGAGCGCCGTTGATGGAGTCAGTCTGTTCCTAATAAAATGAAGAAGCACTGAATTAAATTCCCAAGAAAGGGACTATAAAAGTTTCCACAGTGTAACTAAATGACTTCACCTATACTATTACCCCTCAGATGACATCTTGAAAGAAGGCAGACTCGATACAGCCTCCATATTCATAAATTGGCTGCGCTTAGGCCAGTAAATCTGGACTGATTTTAAAAGGTTTTTTCATCCTCCCAATCAAATGAAGTCATTGTTAATTAGATGTTTTCTGTTAACAGTGTCACTATTCCCGGCATTACCTGCTCACACATTTAGTGAACTTCTTACAGCATCTGGATCAGCAGATTTTTTTTTTTTTTTTTTTTTTTTTCCGTGTCAGGCTGAGATGTGGTTTCCCTCTTGTGACTCTCCTTTTCGGGACGAATACCATCCATTCTGCTCCTGGCGGGATAAATGCCGCCTCTGGATATTTTTAGAGGTCATCAAGCGGGGCTGTGCGAAGAGGCAGCCCTGACACCCTCCTCTCCCGGGGAGAAGCCTGTCCGGGATCCCCAGCACTCCCAGCCAGCCCAGGCTGGTTTCGGGGTGCTGATCGCCTGCAGCAGATCACCGGGACCCGGCTTGCCCTGTTTGGGACACCCGCCGAGGGGGGCACAGGCTTGGGGACAAGTGTGCAGTGGCGGGGGGGGGGGGGGTGAAGGGAAAAAAAAAGCCCAAATATCCCCCTGGTAGCTCGGGATGTTTGCAAACTAAAGAAAACCCGCAGCTCCAGCTCCTCGGGCTCTCCCCCTCGTAGTGAGAGGCGTGTTGGGGCGCGTTTCGCTCGTTTTAAGTGGTTTATAAGAGGCGGAGGAGCTGCGGGGATGCGTCTGTTCCCCGCTTCCCCGCGGCGCGACCCAGCCCTCGGGTCTCGGCAGCCCGCAAGCAAAGCCCACGCGTGATGAGAAGGACACGGGCGGCATCCCACAAGTTGTGATGGGACGGGAGGTTATCCCAGCGCGGGGTACGGGAGGTGCGCGGTGGTTAAGCGCTTCTGCAGCGGATCGCGGGAGGAGCGCGGAGATGCGCCGGGCAACGCTTAGTTGAGCCGTCCCTTTCCTAAAAGAAAGCGGGGGCGAACTGCTTAATTAGGCATAGCAGGTGTTTTTTTGCCAAGTGCTTTGCACCTCAACCGGTGACCTCCTCAGATTTCCCCCGTAATCCTTTGTGCCCATCTTCATCCTACTCGGAGTCAGTCGCGTGCTTCGTGCGTCTCGCGCCCGGAACTGGCTCCAAATAAACGGATCACGAATGTAAAACTATCCCCCCAAGACATATGACTAAGAACTGTCAAGGAGACTTTGGTCCACTATCCATGTCTATTATGCCAGTCACTCATCATGATCCCTTGTGGTGCGTCATACGTCACCGTGACACTGATCCATGACACAGTTTAATGCTATTCGGGGATGCTCCGGCATAGCACAGCAGCCCGCCTCCCCCCTGCACCTCTGTAACTCGCTGCGAATGCATCCCCTGGATCCCCTCGCCTAAATTAAAAGCCGCCATCCCAGGCACTTTCTGGCCAAAAGCGCGCTGCATGGGGGATTCTACCTATGTCCTTCTTTCGGGGTGTTTTTGCCTGTCCTCCCCGCCTCGTTTTTGCCTCTGGTCCNGACAGACAATAGCGGCGGCTGCAACACCTGCGATCTATCACGGCAATGAAATATGTACAGTAATGTGGAGTAATTGCTCTTTCCGCTTCCAGAGGGAGCTCACAGCTGGAAAATCAAGAATCCAGTCTTCCGTACTGTAAACAATTTCCACAGGGCACATCCAACGCGCACGCAGATAGACNGTCATACGTCACCGTGACACTGATCCATGACACAGTTTAATGCTATTCGGGGATGCTCCGGCATAGCACAGCAGCCCGCCTCCCCCCTGCACCTCTGTAACTCGCTGCGAATGCATCCCCTGGATCCCCTCGCCTAAATTAAAAGCCGCCATCCCAGGCACTTTCTGGCCAAAAGCGCGCTGCATGGGGGATTCTACCTATGTCCTTCTTTCGGGGTGTTTTTGCCTGTCCTCCCCGCCTCGTTTTTGCCTCTGGTCCCCCCAGCCCAGCGGTTGTCCCCACCCTCCCTCCCCTCCCAATCTGGGGGTGAAGGGCAGCCCCCTCTCATCTCGGGGGGTCTCCGCCGCTTGCCGTGCGCTACACCCCGCGTTAGGCGTTCAGCGCTCCTAACGTTAAACCGAGAAAGGCGCCTGTCCACGAATGAGCTATCTATTCCACGCGTGGGCGAAAGGCAGCATCTCCGCGCTGGGTACACGCAGGAGAGGCCAGNGTCTTCCAAACTGTAAACAATTTCCACAGGGCACATCCAACGCGCACGCAGATAGACGGGGAGACAGACAGAGAGAGAGAGAGTTCCCCGTTTGTCTCAGAAGGGACTTTAAGATTCATTTAACATCATGCGAGGAGGGATACAGACTCTGTCAACGTGTATTAATCTGTTTAGCTACAGCACGGGACTGAGAAACGTCTACCTGTGCGCAGCGGGGAAGAAACCCGAAGGGGGGTACAAGGCGAGCGGGGATCCTGGCTGATGTGCGGCAATAATTAATTCACCGCAGACCACAGGGTTGTTTAGCAAGTACCTAAACCCCGGCTGGAAACAGCGACCTGCTTGTGCACGTTCACGCAGGGATCTCACGCGTGTCGTGCCCGTACGGCTGCGGGTAAGCGCTGGTGTCCCGCCTGCCTGCAGAGTTTCGGGGTTTGGGCTTGTGTGGCACACTCGAGTGTCAGTTTGTAGCGTGGGACGTGGATATATACATCCACCTCCGTGTACGCACCTCTCTCTATAAGTTTTCCCTCCCTGTAACTCCGCGCGCATCCGTATCACATGTTTTATTAAATGCAGATAATCCCGCTCGGCGGCTTACAGGGCGGTAACGGCTGACACTGAAAATTTAATGCTGATTCGGACGTGGCACACGCTAATTAGGAGGTGCGTTGAGCACGGACCCCTGGAAGAGCGGCGGGGGTTTGGGTCTGGGGGGAAGACGTGACTTCCCCGTTGCGCTGAGCTCGGCCAGTGCTCAGAAGGTCAAAACCCATCCTCATCCTCATCCTTATCATCCTCCTCCATCCCGAGTCGTGCCCACCCCGCGCTGCCCGCTCACCTGCAGCATCAGCGCACGCCCACGCATGCCCACGCACTCGCGGTCCTTGCCTCTTGCTCCAGCATCCCCCTTCCCCATCTCCCCCACACACACCGCAGCCCCTCTCTGCCCCGCCGCCCCCCCCCC
>VZTQ01013432.1:6797-19458 GCA_013400755.1 Pelecanoides urinatrix | reverse complement strand
GGTGTTGGGTTGACGGTTGGACCGTCAATGACCGATCGATGACCTTAGAGGTCTTTTCCAACCTTAATGATTCTATGATTCTATGATTCTATGATTCTTCTTAGTTCCTTGAAGACATTAAAAGAAGCCAATGGCAATATTTAAATTAAAAGAAGCCTCAAGGAATAGTAACTAGCATTATTTTTCTTAATGCACCTGTCTTTATGGGCTGAAAATCCTCTGAACTGTCTGTTTCAGGACCCTAGAAGTAACGTGTGTGAAGGGTTTGCTCTGTGCAAGTGGGCTATTCCACCAGGGAAACATTGCTCGGGAGCTGGGGGTGGGACAGCAGGCCAGGGTTGGGATCAGCAAGTACCTGTCTGGGCTCAGTGACATCCGCAGCATAGCTCAAAGGCTTGAGGTTGGAAGCAGCTGCCTGGCGAAGGCAGGGAGGGCCCTGGTGAGGCACCCTGCAGCTCATGCCCCGCAGCCTGGTGCCAGCCCCAGCGGCTGCAGCGTGCCAGGGCTGCGGCAGCTCGGGCAGCCGGACCCCGGGGGGCAGCTTGCAGAGCCTCTTGGTGCACGCAGGATTTTGACACAAGGTCTGTAATTGTAGCATGAAGCATGAAGCCTAGCTTTGGCAGATAGGTCACCACGTGCAAAAGTTAGCCTTTAACCTTTAAAAATACGAATAGATTATTTAGAGCTAAACTCTGTAGTGTTAATTTAAATACAAATGAATTCTTGCCCTTTCCGCTCCTTTCTCTGTGTGAATAGCTACCTGAATCAACAAGGTGCTTCCATCACATTTTGCCTTTGCATTTTCTTTTGACACGCTTTCCCCTTTGGCATGCTTTCTGACCTACATTGGAAAGTGTAGTTCCACTCTTAGGAGGTGTATCAGCAAACTGTAACACAGAGGAAACTATTAAAGATTTTTAAGGAGAAAAGAAACATCTTCTGTCTGCTCTTTCACTGTCAGCGTTCATCTCCATTGTATCTATTTTTAAATCAATCACCCCAGTCCTCAGTTTCCCAGTTCTAAATATTTTATTTTGAGGATGTAATTTACTAACTCAAGAGCTCTTTCAAAAGCTTTCTAACTTGATTACTGTCATTTGGAATGTCTGCCTGACAAACTTCTGCATCAGCAGCTACTGAATGAAATGTGGTTTTCATTCCTCAAGAGATTTGTAGGTTTAATTCCAGGAATCCTTAATCCATGAGTGATTTTGCATTAGCTAAAGAATTACCCCTTGCCTCCTGTTTCCTTAAAATTAACTACTTCCTTTTTTTTTTTAATGGAATAACAGAACATAGGAGAAAGAAGAGGTCAAAGCACAGATACTTTTAGCTAGAATCTATTGTCAGTATCTTTGAGAAACCAGAATGAATAGCCTCATCATCACCCCAGGTCTGGTGACACCTGCACAATTAATAGATTATATTCATAACAGTGAAGCTGAGTGGCAATTGACCCATTTTGCAAACAAATACATAAATGTGTCTGAGACATTTAGTAGTTACAAAACTCTTTTTTGAGTCAGGCTTTAGTGCTGTAGCACCCAAAGAAAAGTAAAAGATGAAAAAAAGCTGAAGCAAAAGAAAAAGTTGCTTTTTCTTTTCATTAAATTTGTCTTTTCAGGGATTTCTGCTAGTAGGAGTAGGGTTTGTGGGACTTTTTGTTCAACGATGGGCTGTAACATGAATAGTTGTTGAAAGCTAGTGCTAAAAAATCCATAATTTGAACAGGATTTTATTAATAAAGAATGGTGCAATGGAATACGCAAGGCCAAAATTATTCCCTGTGTGTTTTCAGTGCGTTCAACTGAATGGCACTGGCAGTGTTACTAAGAGTTTCAATAGCTGAAATCCTTTCCCTTTTTCCTAATAATCCTTGGGGGTTACTTCAAAGTGGAGTGACCATATGCATTATTTGGGATTTAAAAAAGGAAAAGTAAAGCAGAATTCCCGTGCTGACCGCAGGATTATGGCTTTGAGCCGCCCGTGTTGCTAGGTGCAATGCCCTATCCTCTGTAAGAATTTACGGTGAGAGGAGCTCTGCAATGACCAGCAGCTGCCAGATGTGTGAATTAGCAGTTGTAATACAAATTACAATTGTTCAGAGAAACTTGTAGTGAGATTAAAAAAAAACCTGCAGTTTTGGAAACTGAACATCAATTTTTCAAATAACTGCCTCTGGGTGACTCCAGTCTTAATGTCACAGCAAACACATAATTCCCTTGCAGCTCAAGAAACATCTATGTAGAACTTCTTTTCAACAGAGTGATATCAAAATGAGTCATATATTTGTGTTTTGATATTTTATTAAATGCAGCAGGCCCTATGCTATCTAGTGTATTGCTTCAGTTGATTTCACTGTACAGTTTCAAGGTCCTGCTGGCTCCTGTACTGAGAATACATAACAACTTTATTTATTAAACAGAGAGAGAATGGTGGTGACACAAGGCAAGATACCGTGATTTATGGGATGCAGAAAGAATGATTTCCATTTAAATTCTGCGGATCACTGAATATACAGGTTCTGAACGTAACTGTGGGAATTGCCAACAGAACATGTACAGTGCATGCTAATATGAGGGTAATTGTCACCCACTGCCTGCCTGTGTAAATACTCATCTGAAAAAGCTACTGGTAATTCACTGATGGTCCTCATTCAGTCCTGGAAACTGCTTTTCTCTAGAAACAGTTTTTAGAAACTCCTTTTCTAACACTGTTCTTTGTCTACCAAAGCAAGACAGAGATTATCTTAATTAGGTCACATGTTGTCTAATAAGAACAATACTTGTATTGAACATCATACAGAGAGATTCAAGAAAAATACAGACTATAGGATCAACATTTTAGTTAGGGAGGGCTTCTTTTC
Organism: Pelecanoides urinatrix; assembly: GCA_013400755.1. Classification (NCBI taxonomy): domain Eukaryota; kingdom Metazoa; phylum Chordata; class Aves; order Procellariiformes; family Procellariidae; genus Pelecanoides; species Pelecanoides urinatrix. The sequence goes on along the minus strand of VZTQ01013432.1, from coordinate 16,592 downwards.
GTTTAATGTTATGAGCTAGCTGAACGAAGTGAGTGATCTCAAAAATATTTGACAATATTTTGCTTGCTTGTATGCCACATTTCTCTAAAGAAATTTAGTTTTAATACAGCACAAGAGGAAGCCAAAAGGTCTTTAAAAATAATCTGTACATCTGGAGAAAATTTACTACCTCAAGGTAGTTCAGAACACACCTGACAAACAGCATCGGGACTCCTTATTGCAGCAGCGATATGCCAGTATAAAAGCGGACAAAGACAACAGTGGTTCATACTTAATGTTGTTTTGAACTACGGATTTCCCAACAAAACCAGTTTGTTAATGGCAGATTACAGGTATTTGGGTAGATGTAAGCTTCTCTTCACAAAAATTGCATTTTTGTGGCCAGCAAAATGGAAATGGAGTCATACTGCTTATACTCCAAAAGAGGTTTTCCTCATCTTAGGACAGAATATGGCTTTGTTACTTCGGTGATATATGGCTGATAACAGTGCTTTCACATGCCATCAATAAATAATTTCCTCTCCTATCTTTAATTTATAATTCTAATGAAATGCTTGGATAGAAACTGAGCTGAATGCATAATACTATCTTTTTGCTGACAATCTGTAGAATTACAAGCATTTGCAAAACATTTGGTTTTGTGTACTTCCAGGAGACAGCTCAAGTATCTCTGTGCTCCCTGCAAATGAGAATTAGATTCCTACGTGCTGGCAGGAGACGGATTTAAGACATAATCATCTTCTCGCTGTTCCCCAGTAGTTGATTTAGGCAGTTCTTGCTCTTTGAGCTGAATTCTCAGGCATGCAACTCGTCCCTTACATTTTTTAAGGCACCATCATCCAATGTGGTGTCTGTGAATTTCACTAAGCATTTGAGCTCTTGAGCTAGGCCCTGAAACAATGCCTCCAGCAACTCCGTTTCCTTCAGCCATTCAGCTTCAAAGATGAGCAACATTTACTCCTAAGCGTGATGGCTTCAAATGAAGCAGGAACTTAGATCTCTCTTGTTTTATATATGTACATATGTACACACATACATATATATACACAAAGATATAGATATATATGTAAAGATATAGATATGCTTAAAACAATAAAAAAGATGGTAAAGGTGGAAGGTTAAAAGTCGAAGGGCTTCAAGTAGTAAGACTTCAAAATGTGCTGCACCCTTGGAATTTAAACTTAACTTTTCCAAAATTATAGTCTCTTTAGTCTCTTTCTATCCAAGATTTTGATTTGGATTATTACAGAAATAAGGATCCACTTATAAATCTTGAGTACAGTCCAAATTTTCATAACTAATGTTTTGATTCTTGTTTTTTTAAAGAATTTTCACAGGCTAAGGACTTCACTCCACTTTCTTACGAAACCTTACATAGCCAGAAGTAAATGTTAGTCTCTACAAGAAAATGGTAAGGGGTTTGAAACTTTCTCTTTCCTCCCTGTATCTCGTATCAAAAGTTTGCACCATGAAATGCAGCTAATGGAGATATTTAAGAGGTGTCTTTTTCAGCTACACACATGGTATTCATTTAATTAGAACCACAGTAGAGTTATACTCTAGAAGTATTTAATTTCATTGCAATGTTGTTTTTTAGAAGCTGACAGACGTAAGTACCTTTTAATTTTAAAGCTCTACTTTGACATTTGAATGAATGACATCATTAGCTTTTTATGCATCCACTAAAGACGATAGCTGGTAGTTTTCCTTGATAAAAAAGTTAAATGTTAGAAGACAATTTTGATGTTCATGTCAATTTTGCTGTCTGTGAATATTCTTAACTTACTGAGAAGTCTTATCATTCAAATGTAACTGAAATATAGATCTGAGAGGGCCCTCTAATGCAAATGTATATGTATAGCATCCTGTTCCTACGTACCTCTAGGACAAGAAGCTGGTGGAATGAGCTAATGCTCAGGCATTCCTCTCCAGAGATCTATGTTCAAATTCAAGCTTTTACAATACCAGTAAAAATGAATCCTCATACATGGAGAGTACAGTTTGGCACAAATTAATCCCTCTTCACGGTTTGCTCATGAGCTAGTGCTGGTATAGCACAGGTGTTTCTGCCTGAGCTGGAAAACCTGTGCATGTCCAGTGCAAAAAAAAAAAAGAGCAGTAGTATAGATCAAGTCTTTTACTATTAAAGTGAAGTCTACTCAATGGAGAAAACTATTAGCATATAATAGAAGACAGGTGTATTAATACATTGTTATAAAAGTACTGCAAGGTGCCTAGTAGCAATGACTTCGGGGAAAAAAAAAACCAAAACATTTTTGGAAATACTTGGGTAGCTAGTGTTTAATGATCTCACAGCTACCTATATTTTAATTAATTATGTTGGCATTCAATACCATTTTTTAAAATTAGTGTGGTTATGTCCTGCGTTTGGAGAAAAATTTAAGTCATTCACCAGATTTTCAAAGGCAGCTGCCTAGTAAAGTCTGCATATTTGATTTCTGTGCTTTCAGTGAGGCCATGAACCTAACTAGTCCAACTTTTTCTTAAAAACCCCTGAGTACATTTTCACATATCTAGTATAAAAATGTGCCCAGAACACTAAAGTCAGTACTCATTATTGGGTCCAATATAGTTCCCATGTAACACAACCAGTTTCACCATTAGTATGTTTTGTTCTTAACTTACTATTACCAACTTTTTACAAAATTAAGAATGCAAATATATTTTGTTATTAGCAAGGAGAAAGGAAGAATAAAAAGAAAATTGAATGGAAATTGTGCTAATAACTACAACATGTTTTTCTTTAACCACAAGCAATGCTCTAGTTGACATTACTCACAAAGTCATCAGTTAGTTTCTCTGCCGTCCATCATCCCGTACAGGCACTTTTTGCTATTTACATTTGTATTTGTTTAGGTTGAGTAACTTTAATCAGAAAATGTTATCTTAATGCCCATGACTAGTTTCATTTTTGGAAGTGTAAAGATCTGCACCTGTATATAACCATCTGATTAATTGTTGTTAACATAAATAGTGTCGATGTCAGAGTTTGCCAATTACAGATACCTTCTATGTAAATTAGATTAAATGAGTTTGTCTGACTTGGAAACCAGTGAGTATATTTTGGCCACATATAGTTAACAAAGATGTGCAAATACCTGGCAAAAACAGATGAGTAATAAATTTTACCAGACAAATAACTGTATACCAAAATAAGTTGGCGGTTTTTGGATGAAATCTGCTTTTTTAGGCAGTATTTTAAAACCAAAGATATGTCCTTCCATACAGTCAGCACTATAAAAGAGTGACAACTCTGTTAATCTGTACTCAGCAGGTTGCACTGAATGAGCGGGACTCTTTATATTAGAATGCCCATCAAGGCATTCACTCCTTTCTTGCAAAATATGCTTCAAATAATTGAGTAGTCAGTACGCAACTTGTTAGAACCTTCTTTTTTTGTTGTTTTTGTTTGGTTTTTTGTTGTTGTTGTTTGTTTGTTTGTTTGTTTTTTAAGTGAACTAAGCCCTTTATTTGAGTTCTAAACCCAGAACCACCACAAAAAGCAACTTACCAGACCTGGTCAGTCCTATACTGGTAACACTACCCATACATGCTTGCAAGAACTATTAGTTTTGTCAGCATAGCAGTATCAGTTACTTGAAGAAAAGGAGAGAACAAAACCAACAAGAAGTGTTTTTTTCCCAGCCTAAGTGGAAAACCTTTTTACAAGTAAGAACCATGCCTGTGTATGGTACAGCTGACATAATGCAAAACCCCACACTTCTAAGCCGGACTATGTAATAACAGGAACTATGCAAACCTCATGGTGCCAGGAACAGCTCCAGAAGGAAATAGGCCAGTGTTATCTCCTGCTGCAACACAGCAACGAAGACTGCTTTGTTATATTGCAAAAGCAATCACTGACCGTTTGATTTGAACTGTGTCTGATGCAGTCTTTGGAGAAACTGAATGAGGACTATTTTGGTAAAAGATTCTTAGACTGTGGAGAACTAGTGGATTTGTTAGTGATACAGGAATTTCATTTCACTCTGATAATGACCTAGTTTATTTAAAAGTAGCATTGCCATCTACATCATATAATCTATTTGTCTAATTAAGGATATAACATGTAAGGTATTATGTCCTGAGTACCAGGATACAATCTGATGTTCTTCTGATGTTACCCCTATGGCAAGATTAATTATCAGACTATGCTGTCAGTTATTGACAGTACTGCTAATAACATACATCACACTAAATTTATTCCTAAAATTACTACTATTCATATGCAATTTTCTTTGGCTAATTGCTGAATCTCTGCATCTAATTTTACTGTAAATAGCATTTTTCAAGATAGCAAATTTTAAACAGAAACACATTATTTGCTTGAAATTAGTTTTGACTTAATGAGTAAGTTTTGTAAATACTAGTATGTGTCTTATAATTTCTGCTGTGTGTGATAATGCACATCAGATTACTAGTTGCATCAGTAGGTGCATTGTTAGGCTACTGAAAATGAATCATCACTTCTTTTTTAAGTAGAGGGTCTTTTTTGTCTTTCCTCCCATTGCCATCCAGTATTTTTTAATGTTAAAAACGAAAACAAGACTGCTCCTCCCTTTACCTCTTTTTTCCTCCACAAAAAAAAAGCAAAACCAATAGCAGAAGATGTTTACTGTATGTCATCTACAGGGAATTTGTAGGTCAACTGAAATACATTGTTTATGGTGGCTGTTACAGATATGGGAATGCTGGTGGGAGTGTGAGGAACAGTTTAGATGCTTCATCTCTCGAAAAGCTGTATTTACCTGACTTTGGTGAGTGGGTAAAATTCAGGCCATGATCTGCTTAGGAACTTTGTATTTATTTACTGTTTCCTGGGGATCCTGAGAAAGATTTACAAAAACTAATCCAGATTATAACTGTATTAACTGTACCAAATTCACTAGGACAAGAGAGCGGACATGTGTTTACCCTTGCAGAATTTTACCTTCCCTAAATGATAATTCCAGTCTCTTTTTTTTTTTTACATAAACATTTCTTTCATCATTGACCATCCCCAGTTGCAGAGGAAAACTTCAAGATATTTCTGCTAAATCTCAAAAATAATTACCTTTATTTATTTTAATCTCTCTTCTTTTTTTAATATGTGAGGTTAGCAGTGCAGCTCTCCATCCACACCCCAGCCACCCTCAGCTGCTTCTTCACCCGTACTACATGAAATGAAACTTCCCAGGCAAATACTGGGGCATAATTTTGCAGTGACAATCAAGCCCTCAGACCTCCACCATTCCACATGTTGATCTGGGTATGAGGGTAGGAAATGAACAGTTTGTCAAAATATTTTTTCATTCTGAAAGGAAAGCCCATCCTGGTGTTTGACATGAACATCATTATCATTCAGCCTACCTTCAGTGCTAGTTTAACAATTTTATATCCATGGGAAATGTGACATTTTGCTGCAACATGCTTCAGTGCATCTGCTGGCACCTAACCTACTGGCGAAAAGAAAGAAAACTACTAGATTGAAAGTAACATACTGTTTTCCCCTTAGGAAATACAGAGTCTATGGTTCTGTAGATTTTCCCTTTGTTATTATCTTGATGTCATAAGCATCCTATCTCTTGAGATAATGCATAGGACAGGATTCTTCTACTCACCTTTGAAAACAGGCAGGTTGCCCAGGCTGTCTTAGTTACACTAAGGAATACAGGGGAGTAGCTGGAATTCTGTATTTCTCTAGTGGTCACAGCTGGGAAACAAACACCTGTAGGCTGCTCAAGCCAGCTAAATTAGAAGAGTCCTGCTCCTGCTGAAATAGAGCTCAGAAACACTAGTTGGTTGCCCTAGTAGTGGACAGAGCATGAAAGTTAGCACACATGCATTTTTCTTTCTCTAACGCTCTCTCCACCCTAACCATTCCACACAATGGAAAACAATATCTTCTTCATCTTAAATACTTTGCAAAGTAAGCCACTAAATGGTGACACTCACAAACAGGTTTTTGTCCCCTCCCCCCTCCCTTTTTTTTTTGTATGGAAAGGTATTTACTTGTTTTCTTACCTTTTTTCATGTTTTTTTTTTTCCCTTTCATTTCTGTTGCATTTAAGTGGTAGAACCTTTTCACTAGTCATAAATAGTATCAAATATTGTAAAGTAAAATAAATCAAAAAAGTGGTAAATCTGATACCAAAGCTAAGCATTTGATTTCATTATATTCATTTATATTCTATTGCAAGATTAAACATGCTATTGTGGATCTCAGGGTAATTTTTTTTTTTCCTCTAAATTATTAAAAAAATGTATTATTTGCCATAGAAACTGCATAATTTTTACTGTTGTAATAAAAGAAAAGGGATCCTGAAGTATATTCAGCACACACTTATGGTAAAATGGGCATAAGAGGGAAAACAGTTTTGATTTCAACAACCAATTTTTTGCTTAAAATTATAACCTAACTTGCAAAGTTGGGTTTAACTTTATAGTAAATACTTGATTCTTAAATTTTCAGTTCTTGACTAGGAAAGTGCAACTATCTGCAGAACAGAGCAATGGTACTTCCATCTGTCTGAATAAGCAGCAGCTTTCTGTCACGGACAGAAGACATTTGGGAACTACATAAAGAAACACATATAAAAAGTGGGACTGCTCAGGGAGTGCTAGACCATAGTGACTCCTTCCATCCTTACCCAGCAGTCCTCTCCCCATTATGTACTTAACAATTACATTAACATCTACCATAAAGCATGATGTTGGTGTAAGTACTGTTTGGTCTTGCTGCTTTGTAAATTGCAAACTTGCTTATTTATACTGGCAGTCCAATAAAGAATATGGTATTCAGAAATATAAGCAAGCTATGAATCTTTGTATATTTTTTACTATGTCCTTGATTTGGGTTTTGAAGGAAAATCAATGAAAGTGATAATCAGAGAATCAAAAGTTGACACAAGTTCTAATATCTTGCTGGATGAACAAAGTAGAAAGAAACAAGAAAAGACAGTTAATTTGTAAAGTATGTTACATCCTACTCTTTTATGAGAGCCTGGTTTCATACCACAGTTATGACACAAGAGAGACTTATGATGCTATGATGCCTAGTGTTGAAAAGAGTCGCTCTTTCAGTATTCTATGGTACTGCTTCTGGCTGGTCAAAGCTGGCATCACAATCCATTAAAGGAGGACACTGTGCAAGTAGTGTATCAAAACAGGCTACAAAACAGACTTTATGCAATCAGACTTAAATCAAACTGAGACATTACAGAATTTGGTTTAAATAACCTTATACTGTATTTTAAAACTTTTTAAAAGCAATGCATTGGAACATATGATTCAGAATTTTAAAATTTCTGCTATATTTTATACTCATAAAATAATGAACTCTGGCAGTCATTAATGAGAGTAAGGAAGCTATTTGTTAGTCAATATGCATTACATAAATTGCTGTAATAATTGTTTTTATGCTATATAACCGATTTTCCCCATTAAGTGTGCCTGTTGTTGATCTGCTGCTAAACACTTCACAGAAGTTTGCTGTCTTCAGAATTTGACACTCCAAACAGCCAGTTTAACAAATGAAAGAGCATGGATTATGACAAAAAGTCTCAGCAGTGGGGTTAGTATAAACCTCTTAGTTTTGGGTTTGTTTGGAGGGCTTCCTTCTGCTTCACTCTCTTTCATCTTATGTACCATCAAGAAAAGTCCTCTGCAGAAGAGTTGTTTTTTCTTCCAACCACTGTCAAGTTTTTATTTCTTAAAATATATATTCAGAAGTATATATGAAATGTAAACTGCATTAAAAAAAGATGTTACTGGAATATTTTCTCTCTATATAAACAAAAACTTGTTTCACAATATTTTTATATGTTGAATCTTTTTTTACTATGTTTCATACCACATATCATTCATCTTCATTTAGTATTGAGAAAAACTATCAGACTCAGCATTTATATTCCAAAATTAAGATAAAATAGATTCCAGTCACATTTTACAGGTCATTTACTTAGAAATTGGTCTCAAGAGGTAAAAAATGATCAGTGAACAGTAATGATCAAGTGAGGAAAGTTACAAGACATATCTGAATGTAAATATCAAGTATATAAAATATTATTCTGGATAACTACATATAAATACTGGTAATTAATGTTACTGTTTTCGCATACAGTAGCTAATATAGACTGTCCCTTAATAGTCTATTATTAGGTTAATTAAAGTTTCATTTTCCCAGATAAGATCATCTCATGTACTTCTTTGGTTAACAAGACATATGCTTTCTTAGTATTATCTAAAAAATAAAGAGGATCAGTAATTGTAGATGGATTAAAACCTTCATCCACCAGTTGAAATTTTTGTTGTTTGAATGTTCCAGTCATTTCCATTTTCTCCTATAGAAAAGAGAAAGATTTATTGTTCAATAGAAGAGCTTCTTTTCTTTTGCTCACATTCACGTTTGTTTTTGAAAATCTTACTTGATATAAGATTAATACTGTTTATTCTCATTACACTGGAAAATTAGAACTGCTATGGACCAACACCTGGACACATGGTGGAAAAAAGTCACAGCCCATTGCTTTCTGCATCGCTGTGCAGTGTCTCATCACAATGTCTCATTTGGTGTAGCCCCAGACTGCCCAAGACAATCTACGTTCTTCATTTGTGCGCATTGTAAAACTACACATCGTAAAGAATCTGAGAGTAAAAACTGTCATTATCAAGCAATTCTTACTGATGAAACTGAGGAAATTCTCTACATCTATGATTATTGCCACCTTAAATAAAGGGTTGAAAGAATCATATACGAAATCAGCCATACTCAGCCAGGTTTAAATAAAGGTAGATCTTTACTATACATTTTATAATGTTTTCAAGCTCCTTTCCAGTGTCAGTGTGTCCCTTGGAAAAAGTAGTGGGAGACATCTCTAGTGAGACTCTTCTCTATCCTCTCTACCTCTTCTCAGCCCCACTTTATGACCTCTCTCCATTATCTTATTTTCTGTCAAACAATCTCTAAAAACGAAAAATTAAGTATTATCTCCAACAACTCAGAGAGCTACTGTACCTACTCCAGATCTACCTCCAGATTGTATCTGCCTGTTTTAGTTGTTCTAATAAACATTCTGACATCTTCTAAAATATGATTACATGTCCGATCAAGCTCAATAGGTTTTTAACTTTTTCCCTTGAAGTTCTACCCACCACCTTCTTTCTTGGTTAATGATAGCAGTACCAACAGCAATTAATCTGGAATGTAGGCATTTAAGTTCTAATTGAAGTTCCAGATACTTGATATCCAGGCTACGTCCATGATTCAGATTCCTTCTGTGCAGCATAAAGGCTTTTTTGTACTTCTGTATAGCAATAAATCTAGACTAGGTTCTCATCATTTTGTAAACTGGCTACTGCAACATTCTGAAGTGTAATCTTGCTTGCTCATATCAGAATACTGCTGCAAAAGGTATCTTCCTGGACTTACAAGATAGATATATATACATATATTTCAATTTCAAGGTCCTTCATAGCCTTTTCCTTTTTCCCTCCTTTATTCTGAATCAGTATTCAATCTCTGATTGGCCCAGGGAACCAACTTCTATAACTTATCTTCTCTTTTCAAACGATTATTTTTTTCATCTTCTCCTCAGACTTAGGAGACTTCTTTCATAAACATCTTCAAAAACATTCTTCTGTTGGCCTTTGTCATGATGTTCTCAAAAACTTACCAGAAGATGCTCATCAGACTTCACTCATCGTGATGATCAGTATTGTACGTTTTCTATACTCTCTCATTTTTTTCTAGCCATATGTAGACCATTGTATTACATTTATATTTTTAACTTTTTT
>VZTQ01013429.1:5264-46343 GCA_013400755.1 Pelecanoides urinatrix | reverse complement strand
GGTTAAACCACGACACTGCTCCAGGGTCCCTCTGACTCCCCTTCTTTCCCCTGCACCTCGCATCCCGCCCTCGCCACCCACCCCCCACTGGGCAATCCCTCTTTCAGCAGCATCCCGGGGCGTCCCGGCAGGGAGGCACAGCCTCAGCCCTCAGCTGCAGCCCTGCTACCTGGCCAGCCTGGCCCCTTCAGGGAGCTCAGCGTACCCCCGAGAGCTCAAGCCTCACAGAGGTATATGTTGACAGTTTTCCCCAACAGCCGCTGAATTACTTAGCATGCAGCTGCTTGTTGCTTTCCAGCAATTGCTAAATCACAGTTCAGGCTGAGGCAAAACAAAGCTGGCCTTGACTTCAGGAATAACAGGCTGCAGCCTTAATTATTCTTGAATTTAAAGGCCTACTGTTAGCACTAGACAATCAAAGAGAAGAACACTTTAATACTACTCGTGATATGGGTTTGCTGGTAACTGGCACTTTATAAAGCTGTTATTTCTTCATTTGAGCAGGCTACCCTAGTTTTTGTGTAATTTCACACTGCTTCTCCGGAGACAATAAATGGGGGAGAAAAATTCCTAATTCCCAGCACAGGGTTAGGGGAGGTTTTTCTCAGCGACTCAAAGCAACTCCGACAGCTTTTCTCAGTGGCTGCCCTCTCCATGGTCTTACACACCACATCTGCTAATAAGGGTCTGTGTGATGCAAAAACTTGCTAGTGCAGGAAAACGAGAAAAGATGCCTTGTGCTAAATGGTTGCTGGAGTGACTTTTCAGAGCATCTCACCAGACCAGGCAGAAGTGGGTTGAACGGGACTGCAGCTTGATGGGTTTTTTACTGAAAAGCTGGCACTGACATTACGTTTTGAATCTTTTGTACTTCTTCACAAGTTGAGTAAGATGAATTTGTCAAATATCTATTGAGTAAATAATTGGTAGAAATACTTCAAGTTGCATATCTTTTTAGCTTGGCTGGTTTTTTTGCCTATGAGCAAAGCAACTGTTAGTGCCCCCATTTTGTCTGCACATTTTCAAATTGTTGGTTTGGCAATGTTCTTTTAAATAAGCAGAGAAAATTGTTACCTATTGCTAACTTCATATTCAAATAGACTTTTAAAAAAATTAAGTACAAGCCCTTTAATCCTAACTTTTTATCTCTCCTTAGATCAAGGAGATCCTCTGTCTTACCCATACCCTCCACCCCCCAAATGTTTGGAAAACAGAACTTAAAAGAAAGTGCTTAGAAGATTCTTTTGAATTCTGTCACATGATACTATTTATATGTTGTTGCATATCAAAAGAAAATAAGCATTGGTAAACTGTTGAAGCAAAAAATTAGTATTTCCCACAGTATTAATTTTAAGCATCTGTTTTTAAAACTGCACTGTACACCTGGACTCCCTGCATTTTTTCTTTGTTTCTATTCTCATTTACAGACTGTGTGTCTCGATTCTGATAGTAATTGAACCGTTTGATCAGTTTCATATATATTCTGAACAAGAAATTACTTAGCTATTCAAACTAATAAGTGATTCAGTGCCCTATTTTGGGTTGATGTTTAAAGAAAACACTTCTCTCATTTATTTTTCCTAACTCGTAACAAAACATTTTGTGATTCCCATCAGTGATGTTCAAACTACAAAATTTCCAGGGCTACATAGGTTGCCATTACCCTTGATAACACTAGGATACAAAGCAAAAAGCAGAATTGCATGGGCATAATTTTCCATAAAAAGAAGGTTCAGCTGAACTCTATAAGTACAGAAGAATGGGCAAAGAAAGGGGAACAAAGCCAAGTAGAAACCTCTAAGAAAAGTGTGTCTAAAAAATTATCTTTGAAATTTCCAGAAATGTTTTTCTTTGCTTTGCTAAAGTAAGGCATTACGTATATAAAATCTTGAGCAAAAGAGTAGACTATAAAAACAGAGTAAAAATCAATGACCTCTTTTTACGTTGGGTTTACAATGCCTTGCTGAAGATAAGGGAATGCCAGCTCATTCAAAAACAAGGTACAAGAGAAAGGGTTTCTTGAGTTGAAGAGAAATCCCAGATAGCTACATAGTTGAAATGAGTCTAGAAATGATATGTTGAAAGGTTTTTTGTTTCTTTTTTTTTTTAAAAGCTATTTGATATTGTTAACTAACAACTCTAATTTTTATGCTATATCTAGATCTTTTGAAGTGGCCAAATAGAAACTAAGATGGCAGTCTACTCTCTGAAGACATCAACTGTATTTTAAAAATTTGAGCTCAGATTCTGTGAAGTGATTTCTGAAACTAGACCAGGAAAAAATGGGATACAAAATATACAGAAAAATTAACCTTTTCCCCCACTGTACCCATCAGTTTTGAAGCCCTTGGGCTTTGAACTTAATAGCTTGGATTTCTCGGCCACTTTTACCCAGTTTTCTCTCCCTGTCCTGCTTTATTAACACAGCAGGTCTTTTCTTTTTCAAAAACGGCCACTTTGTCTTCTAAGATGGCAGCATCCTCTGGAAGAGATTAAAGTCCATTGGCAAGTAGTTCTTGATTTGAATGTTTGCACTTCAGTGACCAAATTTGGAAAGGTGCAACAAACTTATGTGATGCCCCTTTTAGTAGAACAAATGGTTATTCATGATAATGTCCCTTGAATACTCATTGTGAACCCTGTATTAGGTTGCAGACTCACTTAAGATTCAAAGATTAATTGAAGTCCAGTATGGAAATTAAAGCAAAAGTGAAGGCATAGTGCAATTCAAAGGCGAAAAAAAATGTTTCACCAAGTATTTGAATGATAGGCTTGAAGCATTTGAATTTGCTACTCTTTTTGCAACACTTTTTACCTTTACTTTCTTTGCATACCCTCTTTAACTTGATGATTAAGAAGAATTTTGCATTTATTTGGGAAAGTGTGGACATGTGATAATGCTGTTCCTTACAAAATGCACATTTTAGTTCTTTTTGTGCTTCAGTGACTGAGCCCCTATATTTACCATTATTGGTCTTTTCATCAAGAGGAGGTCACACACAGTATCCATAGTACATGAAGTCTAGTCTATACTGCGCACACGTAGTAGGGCCAAAGCCTTTCAAAAGCACTCTGAACATGCAATAGGTCCAAAGCTCTTGGGAGACATTAGATTTTTTTTGAGTAACCAGCTACTGTAAACATCCAGGAAATCAGTTAGATGCATCGTCTTACACCGGGACTCTGAACTGTCTTTCAGAGGAAAAGACATCAGTGCTTACAGACATGTAGGAAAAAAAAGGTGCTCGTTAAAAGTAACTGATGTGTGAGTATTTTGGCACCCTGTGACAATAGTTCAGAAAGTGTGACTTGCCATTTTAATTCCAGTGCTGATGTTTTCTTCCATGCCAGTAGAGGTTCAGGGAGGCTCTTGTGTATAAATAATTTGCATCATTTCACCTTTATGAAGAGTGAAAAATTTTTTTAAATCAGGTTGGCTTGTGTTTGACCATGCCTGCACAAGACGACCACTTCATCTTGTCATGTATGTTGATATACCTCATTTTTGCAGCAGGATCAGAACTTACATTTGCAGAAGAAGAAAAAGCATGAGGACAAAAACTAAAAAAGAGAAGAGAAAAAAATAATTTTTTTAGATTAAGAGATGAGCAGGTAAAACTACAAGGAAAGGATGATGAAAGTTGCTCAGCTTTTAAAGAATTCTCATTTTAAAAATATTTCTAATTGTATTATATTTTTAATTTATTGTCCCTTTAAGTCTGTGTGAGCATCTGGCTGTTTAATTTTACCAGTAGTAATTGTCATCAGTTTGGACATCTAATCCATCTCATTGTCACCTAGTTGAAACTAGATTATTTTTGAAGGTCCCTTCCAACTCAAACCACACTATGATTCTGTGACATTAGGAAAATACCTATGACTGAATACCAGCTTGACAGGTGACAAGGGATGCGATTATGTATATTGTAGATTATGCTTATTGCTTGTAGTAATTTTTCTGACTTGAGAGAAAAGCAAAGGAGTTCATTAAAATATCTAGTTCAAAAGAACAAATGTTGGGATAGTAGTGTCTGTCTGTATTTCATGTTTGAACAAATAGCTGTAATATTTATTGATGACTACAATTATATGTTGGGGGTCAGCAAGAGAAAAGCTGAGAATGGCTACAATGTAACAACAGAAGCAATACAAAATGATGCTTCCTATAACTGTCTGTTCCTTTCAGCATGACAGTGATAGATAAAATGAGTTTGAATAACTTCCAAAGTCACACAACTTGAGGTGCTTCCACAAAGAAGGAATAGAAATAGAAATGAGTACGTGTGGAGAATGCCTTTAGTTTTGACAAACTTTCTTTAAAGATTAACTGCTGTTCATTTTACTTTTACATCCAGTGATTGACAAGAAACATTTCAGAAATGTAGATGCAATAAAAGGACTTGAATTTAATCCTTTCCTTAATTCAGGAGATAAACAGTAAGGCCTCGATTCAAGATAAGAGCTAATAGCGTTTGTTTCAAGTTAAGCATATCTTTGAGTGCCATTTCTGCACTGGAATTTTCCTGATTTAACCCTGCAGTTACAGTCAAACAAAGTTGAAACTCTTCTCATCATCACTCTTGAGGCTACAGCTGACAAGTCAAAATCATGGTCTTCAGCCCACATGCCTCCAGGGGAATAGCCAGTAGTGACTTCCAGAACTGTCATGGATTTAAGAATGAGGATTTTTAAATCCATTTTTTGAGATAATAAGCTAATTCAAGAACACTTTCTGACTGTGGCTTCTCAAGAGAGGGGAAGTGTAAACTATGAGTGTGGACCATAATGGGAGCGATGGGTTTATATTGAGGAGAAAAAGGAAAACCTTGCATTTCTGAGAAATTAACTGTAGTAAATTTCATGCATGACTGTTTGGCTGCCGTTAGTCATTATTGTCTGTACACAGAGGTTCCACTACCATGAGCAATATTTAGTTTTTGTGATGTTATTTACTGTGTAATCCCATTTTATGGTTTTGCTGGCTCGTAAACGTCATTAATGGTGGACATTACAAAACTCAGTCATGTTTCAACACACACTCTGTCTGCCAAGGTAACAAATTAGCCACTGATAATTGCATGGAAGTCTGTGGATTTCACTGAAGTTATAGCTGTATCTGATAGCAGTGAATTTGGGACATTATTCCAAAACACTGGAATATTGACATTAAATGTGTTGATGGCCATTGAGTCTATAGACTTCAAGTAAATCCATCAGACAGGGAGTTATCTTGACCTCCTTAGGAGCCCTATCCTGGATCAGTTAATCAACACTTTATCACTGATGTGTGTGTGCTCAGCATGAAGCCCCAGACTGGCAGGATTTTTATTAGAAAAATGCACCTTGCAGCATAACTGACATGTTCCTTCTGAGGATCTGAAGGACAACCCACCAGTGACATACAAAACTGGTTATCCAATGTGAAGCCTTAAGCTATTTAAAATTTTTAAACACTGTAAAGAGCACATGAGGAAAGTGGTTGAAGCTGTTTATTATCCTGTTACTTCATTAATTTTTCCTTTCCACTGTTTTGTCAGTATCTCAGTAAAAATTTTGTTCTTCTAGAGGACCTAAATGACTGAAACATAAATGAACAGTAGGTATCTTTTATATGTCAGCTGAAATTCTGAATTACTGAAATATTATATCAGGGAGTAGAGGAAGATACTGTGACAAGAAAAATGATGAAATTGTTTCAAGGAATTTTAAATTCTTGGAAACCTAGATCGATGTTCCTGACTCCTGTTTGTCTGAGAGAGAGAGAGTTGTCTTCCATATATCTGCTATTGGGTGTGTTGAACTGAAACTATCTCAATCAAGACAACTGTTAAGAACTACTTGGGACTTCATTTCTACCAGCTTTTTAATGGTTCCAGAATGTGTATAATTCCTTTCTCTGTGAGTGATTTTCATGTTTCTAACTGCTTGTGTTTACTGAAAATTTTTCCTTGTTTTCTAGTATAATTCTAGTTTGTACGCAGATGCCGTGCTCCAGGGCACACAATTAAATATCAGAATATACACTAGTTGATTTATTCCTTCTATGAAAGTCAGAATTTTATGCTACTCTAAAAATTTGATTTAGTAGCAGTCCCTGCTTTCCCAAATGTCAAATTTTACCCTGTTCTATGAACGTATTTAGTTAGTGCTTGTGTGCAATACTTGCATTTGAATGCAAAAAGATGTGCTACTGCGGTCTTAAGGTTGGCTATCTAAAATCTGCTTAAAAAATAAAAATGGTCTAAGAACAATACTAATGCCTTGTTTCACCCCCTGCAGACTTACTAAAGCTCCATCATGGAGGTCAAAGGGAGGAAATTGAATTAATTCAAAAAACTCCTTGAGTGTAGAGACCAATGCTATTTAAACCTATTAGTTAACTAAGTGGTGGAGATAGAGGCATCAGCAGTACTGTTCTGGTTGCCTCAGAAAGAAGGCAACCTTCCTCACCGCCCTGAAAGGGTGTTGGGATACCAGAGCTATGCGTAATTTTGTTGTCTTTCAAGTCAGATAATCAGACATGAATGACCACATCTATATTTTAGTAAAAGCACAAGACATTGACAGCAAACATGGAGACTTCTTTGATTGCATTTTTGAAATAGTTCAGATGTTCCACTGAAATATTTTCATCAAAATAAGGAGGTATTCTTGCCGCAGTGACTCAGATTAAGTTTACAGGGTCTCTAGTGTATTGTGAATAGTTTACCTTACAGATTTCTGATACATACAGTAATGTGTACTATACTGTGGACGTTGCCCGTCATCTTTATTTAACATCAGTCTGGAGGGATGCAATAGAAAGGAGGAAGCTAGCAACAGAAAACCTCTTCAACTTCAATAAATTAAAAAAAAAAATTAAGTGCATTGGTGGTAAAAAGCAACCAAGAACAGATCAACTAGCAGGACAAGTGTCTAAAGGGTGCGATGGCTCAGTGTAGGACTGAAGAAAATACTTAAAGTGTCTGGTTTTGCTTCACTGGTTTCACAAATTGGAATGAACTTTGCAATTTAACTTCAGTTTTGCAATTCCAAGTCTGTAGTTCCGTGTGGGCCTGGGTGAGTACCTGGCTTTTTTTCTTCTTTCTTTCTTTTCTTTGCAGGGTGAGGGGGGATGTCTGTGGATGAAACATTTTTCATTACAGCAATAAGATATCTGTCTAATCATTGCTGGCAAGATGTAGAAGGATAGAGACTTAGTTTGTGGTTTCATTTTGTGTGTAGCTGAGAGCACTGAGCCAGACAGATGCTTTTCTCAGTTATCCTAAAAGGCATGAGCATATTCTCTGCCTCACACAGGCACACACATGTGCCGATACACAGGTTGCATCCACACTTGCCATTGTGTCTTGTGCCTAAATGAAATAGAAATGTAGAGCGAATATAAAAAATGTGGGGACGGATAAAGAGAAGATGATGTAAAATAGAAAAAAAGAGTTGTAAAAATATGGGGAAAACAGATTACAGTTAATGTGAACAAGAACTAAAATTGGATATACAAAGTACGTTAGGTAAATGAAGAAAAATTTTAAAAATGAATAAATTAATCTTCTGATAAATATTTTCAAAGAAGTTTTGATAAGGTTATCAGTTCCTGTTGGTTTTAAAGAAGACATATAGGCCTAATTACTTTGTCTCTTTTGAAGCTGGAGAATTTGATGTATCATCTTAGATGCAAATGATTCTCTCTTGAGAAAACAATTAAAAATAGTTGTACACATATGAAGTTCTCTATGTAAAATATGAATGTCTGAGAATGCAAATAAAATTATAATAAATTATAAATAAAATTATATGATAGGAGGAAGGAATATAAAACAGAAGACAAAGATTTCACTTCTGAGGAAAAATCTAGAATTTAAGAGATAGAAGTCTAAGGAAAAAAATATGTTGTTTGCTAACAAATATGTTGTTAGCAAATACTAAATATACAGCCCAACAAATACATATTTGTTTTTATCCACTCTTGATGGACACATATTAATTAGCCTAATTGCATATTACCAAGTTTTTCATTTAGCTACAGGTTTGTGAAACAGCACTGTCTTACTGCTTTAATTGATGTGTTAAATAATAGAGTAGGTAATATTGAGGCAAGTTTTATACTTGTAATAAAATACTACGTCCTGATTTATGCCTTTATTTTCAGACACATCTTGTGAAAGTTTCTTAAATTTCACAAGTCACATCCAGCTGTTAGTTTTCATTATAGCAAAACATAGTCTAGTCTCCTACAGTATATTCTGTCAACAGTGAATTACTTCCACTGTTTATATCTTTGGTATAAAACCAAAGCATTAGTGTGAGTGAGAATTACATATAACTGTCAGTATAGTGGAACATACTGTAGTGTATAACAGAATTGTAAATTAGTTAACCATGTGGAAGGAGTGCTGCACAACCTCCCTCTTCTGCTGCTGATGTTTTCCGTGGAAGCTCCTCCTGGAATTTGCTATTGCACTTTTGAAATAGCTGCTGTACAAAGCACACAATACAAGATGTTTGAGCTGATTTAAAATTTCACTGAAGTTGCGTATTGTGTATGTTAGCGTGGAATTTAGATAAATGCCTTAACAAATTCTTCAGAAGACGTGCTGCCTTGTTAATCAATTGAGATTTGAGCAGGGATGGTTAATGTTCCATAGTCACACAGCATAAGAAGCTGACATCTTTAAAGTGAGTGACTAGAGTTTAATTCAGGATATATACAACTATGAGTACAGACTTAAGAAATCACATAAACTCAATGTACGTACCTGGAAATGTTTCAGAACTAAATGTTTAATTAGCATAAAACGCCTTGAAAGTCCCTTAGGTTTGCTAATTCTTCTTCATCTCATCTTAGCTTCTCAGGAGATCTACATCACTTTTTTAAGACACCTTTGTGGTAAGAAAGTAGTATTCTGATATTTATGTATGAGAAAGTAAAGACAATTATGTCCTGTGTAGGTCGTTCACAGTATCGCATTAGGTTAGTCATTCACATTAGATTGTCTTTTTGTGAATGTTTTTCTATCAGGGTGTCGTATATTCATTTTATTATGCTTTTTTGAACAAGGGCATTTGGTCAAATGATGGGTATCTCTTAAAACTAAACAAAGCAGATAGCCCTATAAAAGTCTGCCCAATGGCTATCATTAATAACTAGGTAACTTAGCAAGTGAATGTGGGCTATTGCAGTCTTCCATGCATATTTTCCTGATACGAGCAGAACAAGGAGGAAAAGAAGGGATGGAGAAAATTCATTTCTATATTGTGGATATCAACTGACAACCCTTTTTATTGATCTCTGTTACTGAAAGGGTGGACTTGGAATGCAAATAAAGCTTGTAATACTCTGACCCAGGAGGCTGTAGGTTATATTAAAATACTAGGTCAAAGAATTAATGTAACTTTAAATACTGCATAATTACTCACCTCTGTCAATTGGTGCCATACAACTACTTGATCTTCACTGAAGAAATAAATCCCCAAAATATATGTAGTAAGCCTAGAGGAAGTGAATGTTTGCAGCTATAATTTGTATTTGTCAATGTAGTATCTGCAAAGAAGTCAAGAAATGGAACCGTCATTAAAAATGCAAATGAATTCTTATCTTTTCCAAACATTTGATAGTGGATGAGCTGTGATAAGACTGTCTCTTTGCTACACAGTGCATAAATCTGCAAGCTGTGTCAATGTGAGATGGTTGTTGTAGGATCATTTAGGCTGATGCAAGCGCTAATGCAATTCCCCAAACCTGGACTTCTATTAAGCTGTATACTCCCTCTCATCAGAACTGTCTAGGTCTTTCACGTATTGCTAAAAATAATTTCATTCACTGAAATTATTTCTGGGGTGGGTGTTACCCCAAGGGCAATTGACGTCTAATAAACAGTAGAAGCATCTCACACGATCCAGGATGATGTGTAAGTAGTAAAGGGTGAAGTTGCTACTCGTAAGAAATTTCGTAAGAAAAATGGTTTATTAGAAATTGAAATGGAAGTGGTTTTTAAAGAAAGCTGTTTCATTATAGGTCCACTATAGATAATGATATATGTGCCCTTTAGAGTTTTAGAAAAAAAACGAAGATTTATGTGATGACAATACCTCTTAAAGGCATGCAAGATGTAATAGCTCCTGGCACAGTGGAGGATGATACAAATGAGGATCTATTATGAGATCTTCCCTCTGCATAGGTTAGTGCCTAATAATGTTACAAACAGCTTTAGCTGCATCTAGGAAAGCATACCAGTCTGGAGAGTCTTTTAACCCCTTCTGGTTAAAGGTTATTTCAGGATTTTGTTTATCCATTGATTAGGTGGTCAGTCTGGTCATAGATCTGACTTGTCAAACAGCCTTAGTTCAACTGCTCCTTCGGGACTAAATGTGTAAATCTATTATTTGCGGTGTTTTGACTTACAAATTGGTTTAGGTGTCATCTTTCACCTAGTATTGGCTTGACGGAACAATCTCTTTTAAAGAAATGATAGCTTCAGACTCTTCAAGTAGATCCTTAGCTTCTGCTCGGACAGCCTTTTGTTACGGGTTTCTTGTACCTGAAGCGTACCTGAAGTGACCAACTCACATTCCAGTTCCTCAGCGAAAAACAAGTGTTCTTGGTGCTATCCTGACTCCCAATCATTTAGGGATGTGAGTCTGCACTGGACTTACAGAGAGTTGAAGTCTTAGATGAACACAGGTTTTAAGCAGTGGGCTGTGATTTTGTCAAAATCAACCTGTTCACATGGTTGTGATGTGTCTTTTAATTGTCCTCCTTCCTTCTGGTAAATGAAAAGGTCACTTCCATAAGCTTTGAGGTCTTCCTGGATAGTCGGAGGGCTCTCTCAGCAATACTCTGGGCAGTCTTTTCATCTGAAAAATAGTTGTTTTCTGTACGGGGTGTAGTAGTAAGTTGAGACAAACCATATTGGTTGAAAATACTAATACATCTCTGTAAATTAATCTAAATGCCTTTCTGCTCTCCAGGAAGGTCGGGCAGGGAAGAGAAAACAGCCCTTTGGCAATTTTCACCCTAATTCAGAAATGTTCCTTCCTGATTCCAGAGTATCTGATCAGCTGGATATACTTGTTGCACAGACACTCATGGACAGTATGTTTGTTAAAAAACAACCAGCTTGGAGATCAGTCAGTCCTGGCTCAAATTAGTCCAGGGTCTCAGTTGTGTTTGCCAAAGCCTGCCCCCAGGCAACTGACGACTGAAGTCCTGGGTGTGCACACAGAGCCCTGATACCCAGCCACAACGCAATCATACTTTCCTCTTTGATTCACAGTTATAATTTAAGCTTCATAGATCTGGACACATATATTTTCCTGAAAATGCACATCCTACTAGCACTGAAGGGAAGTAGGATAAGATGGCTGTAGAGCAAAACCATTGAAAATACATAGATTTGTTAAAATCATTGCCACATCCATGGCAAACACTTCTCTCTGTCATGGAGGATAGAAGCACATATTGCAGTAAAATGGGCCTCATTCACATTCCTGAAAATGTTTTCAGTTCCCTCCTTTGACGTTTTCTTCTTTGACTTCCAGTTAACAACCTTGCCTGAGACAGGCTCAGATCTTTTTTCAAATGAGGCCCTAGGAGAAAATACGCCATGGGGCGACTGTCAAAGAGGACTGGTACCTAGCCGTTAGAAAGTTTGCTTTTATCCTTATCGCGGCTGTGGATAACAGAAGCTCTTAAGCTTAAAGCTCATTCTTAAAGGTGGTGAGCCTGTGGAAACTTGTCTGTAAAGGGTCCCTAACTGTAGAACATGCCTCCTAGATGTTCTAAGAAAGTGAATTGACCTCAAATAGTACATTACAATGGGTTGACACTGGAAATTAAAGAAAATGTAATCTTTTTCTAACAGACTCTCATCTTGGAATTTCTAGGAGCACATCTTACTTTTGATCTTCATTATACCTTGTGAGTAACTCACTTGTGAGAATAGCAGAGAAGGGGTAGGGAAAAATAGTACAAAATGTACCACTGTCTTTTAGCCTTATAATGGTGATGTGAAAGAAAGTGACAAAAATTTGATGGATTTTCCTTTTCTATAAACGTCTCCACAGCAACTGATTTCTTTTTAAGGAAACTCTTGTGGTTAACAGACAGTTAGGAAGAACTGATACTGCCTGGCTTCATTTGTGTCCTGACACTGGAGGATGCAGAGACTCCAGAGCCTGCATGTGGACATAGGGTTTACAGAATAGCCAAAAGCTGTGTTGAATTCTGGAAGCCATGCTGGCTTTTTAAAGTAGGAAATTTTGTGAATTTAAGGTGAGAAATGGGCTGCACTAAGGAAGTTTTCATGAGGATAACATTCTCTCTCTTCTCTCATATGTGTTAATCATTTCAATAGCTAAGCCATTATTACTGGCCACTTCATGGATGATAAAAGTACTCCTGTCTTTAAACCTTTAAACTCAAAACTATCAACATCTTTATTTAGGAAGAGCAATATTCCCTCTCAGTTTATATAGGACGAAACCATCATTAACTGAACTTTATACGTTGTGCAAGGCAGTCTTAGTTTAAGTACAAGATGAGAAAACCATGAATGCAAAGAGCAGTGAGGTAGTACCTGTTGTGAATAAAACAGCAGTAAAAGAGATACTCCCATTTTATTCTCCCAGATGACAGTTCTGCCCTCAACCTGTATATTTATGTTTCTTTTATATAAATATATATAAATGTGATTATGTAGTTTCTGAAAATGTCCCTTGAATTAGGGGCTGTCCCTAAATGGGAAATAATATCAGTAAGATTCCTAAGAAAATCCCCAACAATAACACATAATGGAAAAATGAGATTCAGTGAAAATATTAAGTAACACTAACTATCAGGTGTTCCCATACTGCAGCCTGGGAAGCCTTTAGGGATGGTACTGAAAAAAAAAATGACAGTATTAGATTACAGGTGAGTGTTGCATTACCCTTTGGCACACCGTCCCACCCATAAAATGGGCCTCCATGAATGAAGCTTTGAGAAAGAGTTTCTGAAGAGTTCTAGGGCATGTTTCTGTATTGCCTCCGTTGGTTTTCAGGGAAGGAGAACCCATTATCAGAAATGCATCATTAGAGCATTATATATTTCTACCTGTTCGCGTTTCTGGACTGGTGATGTTGGAATGTTTGCCTTTCTAGTGTCTCAGTGACAAGATATCTTTAGAGGATCATTATTATTTAGGTGCTATATAACAAACATTGTATGGGTGGTGAGCAACTGGGCAAATTCTACTCTCTGGCATATTTTGTAAAGAAAGTGACAGAGCAAAGACACTGATAATTCTGTGTTATGACCATCAGTCACAGTACTAACAGTATGTTGCTGCACTGATGAGAGTAGAGGTGTCTCATCAGAAAGTAAGTAGAAAACTTAGTTCCAAGTTCTTGTTGGTTCCATCAGATAAACTACCAGGATTAGATATTGTAGCTAAAGCAATGCTAGACAAAAGCATTGTCAGAGACTGGTACTATTATAAAAATTCATATTAGATACATTATGTACTTGTGGAATGTCAATAGTACATAAAACACTTCAGTAATTACCATTTTTGTTAATATAGTGTCAGTCTGCAGAAAAATTATTAATTTATGACCCAAATGTTATTGAAACTAATGAACATAATGCCTTGGAAAGCTACAGAAGTAACTGTTACGCAGAAATGATGCTTTATAGCTTGGAGAATATCTTCAAATATTTTGATGGTTACATAGTGTCATCAACTCCCTATGGTTAGTGCAGAATGCTTGCTTTTTGGTACTGTGACGCCGATGCTATATTATGTGCAAGTTATCCTTCTGCCTACTTGATATCACAGAGTGCTTGAGGTTGGAAGGGACCTCTCAAGCAGGGCCACCTAGAGCCACTTGCCCATAACCATGTCTAGATGACTCTTGAGTATCTCCAAGGATGCAGAAGCCACAACTTCTCTGGGCAACCTGTGCCAGCGCGTGGTCACCCTCACAGTAAAAAAGTGTTTCCTGATGTTCACACAGCAGCTCCTGTGTTGCAGTTTGTGCCCATTGGCTCTTGTTCTGTCCCTGGGCACCACTGAAAAGAGCCTGGCTCCCTCTTCTTTGCACCCTCCTTTCAGGTTTTTATATACTTTAATAGGATTTCCCCTTAGCCTTCTCTTCTCCAGGCTGAACAGTTACAGCTCTTATATCTGGTGACTTCCTTACTACAAGGCTATGTTCTTTGGGTGCTACTTGTTAACTTGAAACGCTAATTTGCAAGGCAAATGGTACTTGAATTATATGGTAAAATATTGCAACAAGCATATAATATCTTAAAAAGCATTACTCATGGTTTCTTTTTAAATTATTTTAAACAGTTCTCCAAACCAACATTATTTATGTGAGTAGAAAAGTTGATTATGTATTCTTCTTAATGGTCACCTAGAAGTAAAATTCGTATATAACATAACATAACATAACATAACATAACATAACATAACATAACATAACATAACATAACATAACATAACATAACATAACATAACATCTTCCACAGCTTGTCTGTTTCTCTTGTCATGTTTGTGACTAGTCAATATAATCTGATCAAGGACCACTTATTTTTTTTATTATTGAACATTTGGTTCAGTAATATTTGGAAAGTAGGTTCAGAATGGTATATCCCACTGGTTCTTGATTCCATTGCAATGTCTCAGGTTTTAAATAGTGAAGCAAACTTTGGACTTAAGGATCCTTTTTTATTTTGGACATGTCAGGTCAAAACCTCAACTGAGTAAGTGGGTGTATCCATTCAGCCTTAAGTATGAGTTTCTTCATGTAAAGGCAATCTTTGCTTACATCAACATAGATAAAAAAGCTGGGATCTTGAAAGAAAAAAGGTAAATTACTGACTTTGTGCACCAATTGAATTGCTTGAATGTATCAATATTGATATATGATACAGGATTTCCTGATGCTGAGATAAAGAGTTTTAATCAGTTAAGTTTGGACAGTGTACTGAAGTTTTTGGTTTTGTTTCCATGCAGCTTAGTACCAGAGCATTTCTCTTCTACTGCTATGGTACCTGACATATTAATTGCTAGCCTACTTTTGCAGGTATAGGCAGAATGTCTTAGTTTGATCAATGGCAGATTTTATATTCTGTTAATCATGGGGTTTTTTCCCCTTCTGTGTTTTGGCTTCTCTGTTTTCTTCTTTTCTTCCCTTACTACATACAGAGGGGCTCCAGTACCACAGAGTGCTTACCTGCATCACATATTTCCAAATCTAAAGGCAGCTGAGGAATCATGAGTTATCCATGCAGAAACAAAGCAGTAGTAAGATGTGACAGAGTTGTAATATAAATTGCAATTTGTTACTCGGGTGTCATGCTACGTCAGATAATTGATAATCTGATGCCTCTCCCATCCTGCACCTGCACCCTAGGTTACAAAGAAGGGAGCTGCCAAATAGCTGCTGTAAAAAAAGCTAGATGTGGGTATTCAATGGAAAGAATATGTTTCATTATTACCTTTGCACCCTGTACTCTAATCACTTGTGACAATTTTCCTGTATGTCCTGCAGTTCTTTCCATTTTGCAGGCAGTTTAAGTCCTGCATCTGAAATGGAATAACCCCATCCAGCAGTACAGGCTGGGGCTGCCTGGGCAGAAAGCAGCTCAGGGGACCTGGAGGACAGCAACTGAGATATTGCCAGAAAGGCCATGGACACAAAATGCAACATGGGCAATTCTGATTAGGTATTAGGACTCTCTTTATTTTCACCACAAGAGTGGTCAGGTTTGGGAACAGGTGCACAGTTTGGTTGTGGAATCTCCATCCTCAGAGATATTGAATCTTCACCCAAACACAACCCTGAGCAACCTGATCTAATTGGACCTGCTCTGAGCAGAGAGTTGGGCTAAATGACCTCTAGAGGTCCTTTCCAACCTTAAATTCTCTATAGTTTCATGATAAGCAAGGGTGAGCCTTGCAAAGGTAATAGAAAGTAGCTAATGAAGCACCTTCATTTCGTTGTTGAAGTTAGAATAACGAATGATTTTTTTTTTCTTTTGTGTATCATTTTCAATCTAAATTAAGAGATCAAACCTAACTGAGATACATTTTTTCAGAAAGTGCTGTTGAATTTTGCAACTTACATTATTTGTATGCCTAATAAATTTGCTCTTGAAAATATTTTAACGAGGTTTTTAGGACAGACCGGTAACTGACTCAAGTTTTAGATTTACAACTAAGGAATATGAGAGGCCTAAGTTATAGGGAGAAACTACTTCACACAAGTATTATATATACATGAGTTCTGTTTCTTTGGAGTATCTTAAAAAGTAATTTAGATTGGACAATTTTAGGGGTCTCAAAACTTTATATCCAAGCAAAAGCTTAGGTGAATAGGGCCATGACAGTAAGCATCTATTTTAAGAATATTAGGAGTGGTAATTTGTAAGAGAGACAGTATGCAGGTTTCTGTTGCACCATGATGTATTATATTTTTCCTATGGAAGGAAATGTAATACAACTCTTGTTTGCATATCAGGGGAGATTGAAATCTGGAAGGAAAGAGAAGGCAGGGCTCTGATTCTGGCAGTTCATTGGCAAATTTTGCCTTTTGCATTCTGCCAGAAGGGCAGGACCCAACACCTGTGCAGTATTGATCAAATTGATTTTTATTCCTCCAATGTAACAGGGCATCTATATTGCTTGTACATTCTTGTATATATAATAAATTTGTGTGTGTATATATATATATTTTAAATATAAATGTAAAACATTTATATATTCTCCTGAGTAAAAAAACCTGAATCCCAGCAGAAATCTTCCCTGCAGGACTCTCATGCTTTTAGGCTTAGAATTTAACAGATAACGACCCAAACGTTCTCAGAGACATTTCCCTTCTGTCTACTCCAAATGTGATCTTTTTTCAGGAAGGAAAATTACCCCAAAGGCAAGAAGAGAGAGGGGAAAAGAACTACCACTCTATAAATGTCTCCTATATGGCCAATAGGGAGGCACGAACTTAATCTGTAGGAGTAGCCCCATTTATTGAAATATTCAAATGTCACCCTTTCATGTCTTGTAGTTTGGAGATTGTTGAACAGTGTCATGTTGTGCCATTCATTTTTGCAGGTTTTTTTTTTTTAATATGTGGCAAATACAGTACATGTTTACTGCAGCCAAAACCAACCAAGAGATGGCAGCACTGCTTTTAATATTCTTTGTGCACAATCTGCACTAAGTGGTCCATCTGTCGATATACCATTGAACTTTCCCCTTCATACATGGTACATACTTTCACCATTCAGTGAATAGGTCTTTCTTAACAAAAGACCTATTAAAATTAGCAGCCTTGCTGCTAATGGAGATTGTCTTTTACCCCTGCAGATTTGCATAATGCTGTATCATCTCTGCAGCAGGAAAAGCCTAGCAGACATAGTGAATATTTAAATGCCACAGGGCTGCTTTGATCGGTGTGACTGAGCAATCTTGCTTCATCATTTGCTTTGCTGCCCTGCAATTACTTCTATTCCATTTTTACTCCAGAAAACATTCTTTTCCTCACCAGGCAAGATATTTCAGAATATAGGACACTGAAGTGTCCATGTCTAGTGGTTCCTTTACCACTGGTTTTAAATGCCTTCTACCTCTCTGAAATGAACTTTAATCACTCCAGTTTAATCCACAGAAAAACCCCAAGGGGACATAGCCATCGAAGAATTATTAACATTGTCAAGAGATGGTTAGCATTTTTAGTAATCATCCATAGGCTGTATAAAATCACTTTGTTTCTTACACTGTCATGGTCATGTTACATCACTATGCATATACAAAGACTCAAAAATTTTTAATTAACTAATTTTCTTTTCATACTGTATTTTTAAGTGATTTTTTTTTTTAGCAATTAGTAGACATCTGCAAGGACAGAGTAAAAATGAGGTAATTCAAACTACAAATGAAGTATTTGAATATTAAATGAAATAGGTTGTGGTACAGTGTGAGGTTTGATATTCTGCATATAAATGTGAGCATTTTTTGTTTTATATTTAAAGACGTCAATAACATTTATATGGCTGCAGTGTCAAAATTTCTCATTACAGATTTCGTCATGTTGAAAAGCAAGAAAATTTAGCTAGATTCTCCTAGAATCAACATCCATTTCTAGCAAACTGACTCTCAGATCACCTCTTACTGTCATTTTGCAAGAAAAATAAACAACCACCATTCTGCTTGATCTTTGCGTTTTGGCGGTTGCGATTAATTTTTTAGCACCTTCACTGTTGCTAAGATAGATTACATAAAACTTCTCGTTCTGAGTGACATTATAAGAATTGCATATCCGTGTACGCCTAAACATTCAGAAAAAAAGGTGAAAGTTCATGAGCCTAAACTTTGGGTTTTGGCATTATTTGACAAAATACCTTGCCATGTCTCTGCTAAGAAATCAGTATTGTCATGAGAAAATATGCCTATTTCTGGCATTACTGATCTTTCAGTACTCACCTAATTTGGTCTTACAGCAGTGCTACTCAGTGGCATAGACCATCATTATTTTAAAATAAGCACTTAGGTTTTTTCTTACACAGAAAACATATAATCCAAATGATTAGCCATATTCAGAATTAGAGTCACGTTATTTCAGTATTTCTCCTTGCAACTGCTGTGGAAGTGGCTGTCACCAGGCAGCTCCTACAGTCAAATTTGCCAAACTGCGCATTGATAATTTTAAATAGTCAGTGGAAGCCGTTTCTTCAGATGCAGAAATGGTCATGTCAAGAGGTCTTCTGTACAAAGCTAAAATAGTTAGAAGATAATGTGCTGGAGTGATTGTGCAGGACCAGGGGCCAGACGGGTGGTGAGAATCTGGCAGAACTCTTTGGGGAGTCTCGCCCAAGCCGGTGAAGACACGGCTGCAGGGACGCTTGCAGAGGAGGCTCCTGTGGCCACACAGACAGCGACTGGCCATCTTCTGTGTGAGATCCAGGTCTCTATGTGAGTGTTTGTCCTGGTTTCAGCTGGGATAGGGTTAAATTTCTTCCTAGTGCTGTGTTTTGGATTTAGTATGAGAAGAATGTTGATAATACACTGATGTTTTCAGTTGTTGCTAAGTACCCTCCTAATCCAAGGACAGCTCCCATGCCTGCTGACTGAGCTAGGGAGGGAACATAATCAGGACAGCCAGCCCAGCTGGCCAATAGGGTATTCCATACCATGTGACATCATGCTCAGTATATGAACGGTAGGCGTGATCCAGGAAGTATTGATCGCTACTTGGTTATCGGTCAGCGCGGGTAGTGAGCAAATGCATTGTGCATCACTCATTTTGTATGTTTTATCATTATCATTATTATTTTCCTTTTTTCTGTTCTATTAAACTGTCTTTATCTCAACCCACGAGTTTTTCTCACTCTTACCCGACCGATTCTCTCCCCGTCCCACTGGGGGTGGGGGGAGTGAGTGAGCGGCTGTGTGGTATTTGGCTGCCTGCCAGGTTAAACCACAACAGTGTTACCCAAGGCAAAATGTCTAAATTAATAAGTTTTGGGTTGGTTTATTTAAAAACCAACTAGTGTCTGTGCCTTACAGCATTACTGATATTTTCATTGACTCAAACTACAAGGGGGCATATTCCCATGAGCTGCTTGTGGCAGGCTTGGCTTTGCACTGTTGACAGCAAAAAGGTGGTGGATTAGGGCTGGTATCAAACTTACAAGTTGCTGGATCAAGCAGGGCAGTTGGGGGGCATGGGGGCAGCCCCAGCCCCGAGCACCATGCACCCCCCTGGGTCGGGCCAGGATGTGGGCCCGCGGGTGGGCCCGGCTCAGCGGGGCCCATGGCCGGGCAGGGCAGGGCTGTGGGGAGCTGGAGACCGGCCCTGCTGCAGCATCACTGGGCAGGGGCTGACGGCGCTGGGGTCTGACAGGGGGTCCTGGGCCCTGGGCAGGGTGGGGGGAGCCCTGAGGGCTGGGCAGGGACAGCAAAGCCTCTTGTGGTCTTGACACAACAGGGCAGCTTATAAAATGACCAACCATGATAACAGAAGACTTTAGTAGCAGCATCTAGTTGAAAAAAAACCCAGCTGCAAGTAGATATTACAGGTATTACAATAAAATGTTTGTAGACCTTAGATATATTTTCAAAAACTGAAGCAGAAAATGAAGCAAAAGGCTTTGTTATGCAATCAATATTGATAAGTGGCAACACTAAAGAAGGGTCACTGTGGCTTAACACTGCTGTGGGTATGTGTGGAGAGACCAGTGGAGTAAAATCACAGGGATGACAGCAGGGAGGCCAACTGAAATGAGCAACTCCTGTTTCCTTATTGACCGCCACCTCAGTTTTCTGCATTCAAAAAGGCCAAAATTTGCAAAAAAGAATTGTTTACAATTGGGGCTGAAGAGATGCTGTCTTTTCCTTCAGTTCCCTCTTGATGTTTCCCTTCCCTCTTCTGTGAGTGGGAGTGTGCTGTCATTAATGAAGTAGAAGTCTCAGAAGAATTTGAACCTTTTGAAGGACTTCAAAATCCAACAGACTTTCACAGATGAAGACGAGTGGGAGAACACTGGAAGGTGTTTGTTTACCTGAACGATGGTTAACAGGCCTATCTACGAGCTAGGCCAGGGACAGAGCCATTAATTCTGTTAGTGGCTGTGTTTGAAATGTATTCAGACCATACAGTAACAAGAGCTTTATGACAGTAATACTGGATTTTAAATTCATCATGAAGCCTGAAAGCTTTTCAGAGCTTCACTAACTAGAAAGTGGCATCTCAGTTTCTCCATAACCTTCAGAGTTCAAAGGATTCCACTATGAGCAATATGGGTCTTGATACAAACCAAATCAGAGAAAATGAGAATAATAGTTAAGGCCTCAGTCATTATTTTAATTCATTATGTATTCATAATAGGTTCATCCACTATTGCTAACTAAGCAGAAAATGCAGCCACTTTTAATAAATAAGGATATATTTGAGCAACTTAATTGGCAAATGACTTGAAACAAAAACCTGAAAGCATAAAATTGATCAAATCAAGATCGGTGAAAGGTACAACAAAATAGTTTGTGTTTACTGGTGGAAAAATAACTAGTGAAACAAAATCCTGAATAATCTTTAGTGGGACTTGAAGTTTGTCCAACAAACCAATAAAATCCTTCACAACAGAGATGTGCAGTCATGCAATAAAGGAATTTAAATAGCATTGCAAAAAGTATTCTAAGTGTAACAGTAAAAGTTAATTTTTTAATCAAGAATTAACCCAGGTTTGTATTAATAAGAAAGCATTCCTTTAACAGAAAGTCTGCAAACTTAATTGCAGATTAAGAAAAAGGAAATTCTAATAAGTAAATTCACATTATAAATACTATGTGTAACGTTTTTAGGCTTTTAGGCTAAACTTCTTAGCCTCTTTATAGGTAGTACGATTCAATTCTAATATTCATACTCCTCCCTCTGAAAAAAATTATAAACCCCTACAAAATTATATTTGAGCAAAATATCTACCTTTTTCATTTTCCTCTGTCTGATACGAAGTGATGAAGGAATGTCAAATACAGCATATGAAAGCAATTAGTCAAAAAGAGAGTTTTAAGGTGAAAATTCTCCAACTTTAAAAAACAAGTCTTTTGATTTTCCTAAGTATTCCGAGAAGTCGTTTGCAAATAAATTACAAAATATTAGTACAATTGCGAAAAAGCCCCACTCTCCACGTGTAAATAACAAGCTGAGTATAGAAGAAAATACTATATATAGTGGCAGTCTAACAGTCTTGAAGAAAACAGTTGAAAATACATACTGTAGAGAACCTCTATATGGGATATGCTTCCAAAGAAAGAAGCAATAGATTCAACAGATTTTGTTTAACGTGTTTCAGATGGCATGCTTAAGGAAATCTCGGATAAGAAAGAATGGGTCTTACTTCAGTTGCTGCAGAATTAGAACAGGTTGGGTCACCAGCAATTGCTGCTACGCTGATTGAGAAAGTCCTACCTCTGTAATGCCATTAGTGCCTGGAGGTGTTTTATCTGACACCAGAGAATTTCTTGCAAAGGACACCTATGCACGGGAGGCAGAATGAAGGAGAGTTGTGAAACCTCATCAGCATCCCACTGTGTGAGCTTCCCAAGTAGAATACAATTGAATTTTGGATGCCGAGTACTCACAACTCACTGGCGGGCTGCACAGTTACATCAAGCAGTAGACTTTAGGCAAGGTAAAATAACTTAAAAGATTAAGTATTGACAGCTGTGTGTTTGATACATATTTATTGATACATATTTGAATTTAATTTTTGAATATATGTGGGCATATTGTAAGGTAGGAGATGAGAAAGGGATCTTAGAAGGGACTAAAAGCAGCTAATATAGCAGTAGAGCTAAACAGTTCACTATTTTGTTGCCTTGGCATTAAGAAAAAAATCAAGGTCTTTGGCTTGCAGACAGCCCTTAAAAATTTGTACAGTCTTGGTGAAATAGAAATCAAGTTAAGGTGTATTTCACAATCAAAAGGCAGGCCCAAGTCCAGACTTCAACAAGTTCTGCATTTTTAAAATGGAAAATGAAAACTTATCTTTCTAAGAAGTATGCCTTCATCAAAGCAAACATCATAAAACTTCAGCAAAATTGGTAATGCAAACCTTTCATGTACAAGTAAAATAAATTGAATTCTAAATTAATGACCCTTTCTCAGTGGTCTGAATCGTAGCATGACGTTTATGCACTAGAAGAACTACTATATTCAAATATTAGGCCACACAACAAATCTATGTTGTTTGGTTTCCATCTTACAAAGCATATTTACCCAGATTATGTGGGCTGCATGCAAAAAGTAGTTTCACTGTGAGGAGCAAAAATCCTCCTTCAGGCTTTTCTATGTCAGTAACAATAACCTCAGGGTTGCAGTTGTCTAAATGGCTACGTTGATAATTTGTTATTTAGATTCTCTGGTTTTCTGTAGCTGGCTTAGCAGATGACCTCAGATTTAAATTCTCTGGAGCAGGGACCATACATTTATATGTGCATCAACAGTGTGGATTTGATCTTGGCTGGAGCTGCAGGCTATGACTGCGATGTAAATGTCAAATCACAATAGAGTAAGCTCAGGCAATTTCTCTCAGAGATAAAACTTGCTGCTTTCAAATGTCACTAGGCTAAAGAAACTTCAGCGTAAACTAATGCTGAAGGCGGTGGAAAATACATTTATCCACAATGTAGCTTCAATATAAGTTATTTAATTGTAAGGCATGTTAAAATTTTATTAATCCAGTTACGATGTATTCTTCACTCCAGCGGGACTGGAAGGAAGAAGGAAGAAGCTTACTGGATGCCTATGGAATTGCCATACTTTCCTTCTGTTTCTTGAGCACTCTTTGCAATATTTGGCCAGGCAGAGTCTAAAAATAAATAAATAAATTAGTGTAAATAAAAAAAACATAAAACACATAGTAACATCTCTAAACATAATCTTAATGTATCAAATCAACCATAGTGTACACTCTCTTTTTAGAGAGGTCAAGGTCTCAAATGTCTTCTACATCATCAGTGTGATTTCTGGTTCATCTCCCCTCACTGCAAGTTTAGAAAAAAAGTATGTCACCTTTACGAGGAACGATAATAAGTTGGAAAGATTTCATCTGTTGTTTAAACTCTTCAGAGCTTCTTACCCAGAAGTATCTCTAATAGCTGTGGTGCAATTTAATTACAAACCACAAATCTTAGTAGTCCAATCTCAACGAGTGAATGGAAAGAACTCTATAGGTATGATCTTGTTCACTTTTCTTGAGGGCAGCCTTTTACTCCTGGCGTATACCTTCTGTTTTTAGGCAATTTAATTTGTTGTTGTAGTTGGAAGAAGTCACCATCCTCTCTCTTGCAGCTCTAGGTCTTGTTTGCAGAACAAAGTTAAGAATTTAAATGTGAATTATACTAGGACTATGAAGAGAAAATTATATATGATATGAAGTACAGAAGTATATGTTTGAGTCGATATATGTGAATAATTTTGTTTTGTGGAATATGTATACAGTCACTCTCCTCAATGGTGTCCCATAAATGGTTAATGTTTGAATTTAATAGCAAGTAACTACGTAAAAATTAGATACCGCTAATTTGGAATCACAGATACAAAGTCCATTTATCTAAGTTAAATAGCTGTCATGATTAAAGGGAAGAATTGGGAGAAAAATATGGGAAGTCACAAAGTCTTACAGAATACAAAAGAAAAAGATGTGCTATGATTTTGTTATCTTTAGGTGGACTGTTGCATATTTTGAAAAGTTTTGTCATTGACTTCAATGAAAGAAGGTTGAGGCCTCTAGTACTGCGCTGATACATGCTGGCTTCAGGGGCTAATGTCTTACTTCATGAAAGATGCATTTAGGGCCCTGGTCTTATACCTACTTTTTCTTGATCTTAAAGTGGGTAAAGTTGGTTGGGTGCACACTTTCTTGGATTCACCAGTAGTAATGCTTTAATAAGCACTGCTGTCACTCACTACAACTCTAAGCTCCGACCTTTGAATTGGACAAGCTGGATCCTAAGGCAGGACTTGATACATGTGTCCGCTATAACAGTTTGTTCCGTACACCTTTGTGAGGAAAGGGAAAAATTAACAGGAGGAAGCTCATCTCCACCAAGCTAAGGCTTTTATGTAACTGTCTACTTCTTCCTAGCTTACAAAAGGCTTTGTCTCAATAGCTTTGAATTAAATCTGTGTGATGTCTTACATCTACTCTGATTCAGCTATGAAGCCTTAGTAAAGAGAAAAATTAATTGAAAGTAGGTTCTTGGTGTTGTATCTAGCAGTGTTTTCCTGGCATATTTGTCACTGAATGTGACTTGTAGAATCATGACAGGCCTTGAAAACACACAGTTACATGCTCACATGCACATATATTACTAAGATGTAGCAGTCAGCATCAAGTTGTGTAGATCTCAGTTGTATAATGTAAAAAAGATGTTTTTATATATATATATAGTCATCACATATAATTCATGTCCTTACTGTAAGAAAAAAATGTAGACCGTGTAAGAAATTCATCCACAGCCAACTAATTCTGCAAAAATACTGTATCATTTTTTAATCTGAAACTCCTAAGCTATTCTTTCTCCTCACTTGGCTTTCAAATTGAGAAAGCAGCTGCCAGGGATTCTCCTGCATTGCATTCATCTTCAGTTTCACTGAGGGATGCAGGAAATGCTGACCTGCATAAGGTTGTGTTGGTTCAATAAGTTATGTTTGTGTTTTGGTGTAACAGGAAGGTTCTGAGGGGAGAGCCTGGAATGGAGATGCAATCCAAGGCAGAAATGAAGAGTCTTACAGGAATAACTGATAGGCTGCAGATTTGTTTGTAACACAGTATGTCCATAAAAAGATGTAAGCCGTATCTAGGGCAGACTGAATCATAGAATCACTAAGGTTGGAAAAGACCTCTAAGATCATCAAGTCCAACTGTCAACTCAACACCACCATGCCCACTAAACCATGTCCCTGAAGATGAATACTGAAACACTACCATCCATCTAGGGAATGGGCTGGCCAAAGATTTGAGGCCTTAGCTAGATGAGAAGGCCTCTGCACGTTTTCCCAAAGATTTGAAGGTTGCAGCCTGTAACCACACTTTCCTCTGAGGGCTTCCTTAGGCCATCTGACCAAAAGAGGTGCTAGTGTGAAGTGTACTAGTGTACTAGTGTGAAGTTGCAATGCATAATGCTGCTTGTCTCGCTGCAGAGTTTCCATCCTCTTGCTGCTCTGAAAAAAGGACAGAAAAGAAAAACAAAACCAAACAAACCTCACACAGCTGGTTTTAGGAAAAGGAAATTTCTTCTTGATCCCATATTGCTTTAGGTGACGAATTGTCTGATGATGTAATTTCCAATTTTTAATATGATGTAATTGAATGGGAGGAGCGGGACTCAGGGAGGCATTGTTGATCTGTTCACTATGGAAATAAAATGGGCTACTCCCAAATGAGATTGGATAATCTGTAATCCAATTTACCTTTACTAAGGAAAGTTTGTTGGTGAATGTCTAAAGGACAGTGTCTTTAACTGAGGACACTGGCTTCAAATCCTGTATCTGGCCACAGGTGTAAATCCTACCCAAAAGACTAATTCGTCCTAGGGTTAGAAGGTTGGTAAAATAAAAAAATAAAATAAACGTATTAATTTCAGAGCAAGAAATATATGTAAAATGAAGATAGACGAAACAATAGGTTTACAGAAAGGGAAGAGATGCATAGAAATGCTTTAAAATCATTGAGAGAACTGTAAGAACTGTAATAATTAACTAGAACTCAGAAAATCCGTATCATTGCCTCTGTAATAAAACTATCAGGATATCCTGCAAGTTTCAATATCTACTATTGCTATACAGTGAAAAGAGATGTTCTCTTCTTCCTATAATTTTTATGCAAACAGTGAAATAAACATTTTAAAGCAACTTTTTAAAAGGGGTGGTATGTGTGGGAATCCTACCGATTGTAAATTGCTGGTACAAATAATACAATGTGTTGATTTGAGTGAAGTAATTATTAACCTCAATCAATTTATTACTAATAAAGTTGCTTACCAGATGACCTGATACTGTTACGATTACTAGTCACTTCCTCAGAGTATTGTATTCCAGTATCTCAAATCTACTTGTAAACTGAGCAACAAATGTTCCATCTCTTTTTATTCAGTAAGTTATTTGCCATAGGTGAAAAAATCACACATGGACTTGCTAATTCAAATATTTTTTCTCTTTTAGCAAATATATCACAGTTTATAATAGTTGTAATCATGATCAGTGATGTATCAATCACTGATGATCAGTAATTGTAATCATGGTTAGTGATGTACTTAGCTCCCAAAATAAAATGTTACTGTATCAGAAGATTACAGACAAGTCTTCTTATTTCAGTAAACAAGTGGAGTGCATTTACCCCCCCTAGCTTCTCTCAAGATTAATGCATTTCATCCTCAACCTACTTTAAAATTAGTTCTGGGACGTGAACAATTTGCAGTAAATTTGTTCTTGGGTTTTTCATTGGCTTTTACATATCCAAGTGTGATGTAGTCTTAAATCTTGATTTGTTGACTAGCATTAGTACCTCTTCCAAATCAATTAGCATGGAAACTCCCGCATTGCTAATCTGCATTTACTTTCAATATTTTTTTGTTCATTCTAAAAAAGCTAATAAAAGATTTGAGACCTTTCCCCAATTTGTTTTCCTTAGAATTTTACTATTTAAATCCAATTCTAAGGGCTGAAATGCCAAATAATGTGAAGACCATCTAAGATCTCTGGTATACTTCTATTCTGATCTGAAGGCTCTGTCAGTGAAGTCACCCAGTCAGCAGCTGAAGTCCTCTTGGCAATTTTAACATCCATTTACTGGGAGTGCTACCAGGAACATGAAAGGTTCTGTGAAGAAAAAGTGGTGGTGGTGGTGTAGGACTCAAAGAACGGGCTTGTGTGCCATCTGTAATGGCTGTTCTAATAAATTGCCTCTGCTCTCAAAGCATGCCTTGCTTGAATGCAGGAAAATAGACATTGTACTAGGAATCTGAATGGTTTAGAGGATGAGGTTTAGGTCAAAGATTGTCATAAAAGCTGATATCCTGCTGGTCTTCAATGTGAATCTTTATGTCTCTCATATATCGTAATAAATGACTGCAAGGCATATTCACTCACTTTGCATATGATTTCTTAAGCTTCCTGAAATACTTCTGCTTTACAGCCATACTTATGTGGTGCATTTTACTTAACCAGGTACATAATTTGGTACGTAATAACAGTAAGATATCTCCATAAATCATTTTCTTCTTACACCCAGTACTCTTCCAGCTTAGCCATACAGTTACCAGGACTCTTAAGTAGCAGAATACAGTATTCATCTGAGTAATGCCTTAAAAAAGCTGTAGAACCCCAATGCTCTTTTTTCCCCTCCCTCTGCAATTATGAACACGCGTTTCAAATTGATGTCACCTTGTCTGGAGCTTAAGCATGATCTGAATTTCACTGATTGTAAGCTGGCCCCTGTGGCCTCATGTTTCATACATGTGCTTCCAACAGTTATTTTCCAAGGCACACTTCTTGCAGCTTTTTTGCATTCTCAGCTTGTGTTCTTTTCCTTACTATTATTTCCCAGGCTGTGACTCATGTTAATACTGTGATGGAAATGTCAGACTAATTATCTGTGAGAATAGGTAATAATCTGGAGAAGAAGAGGGGAAAACAGTTACACAACAAAAGAGCTTACTGCTGTAAGGTTTGCCAACTCAACTCTGCTGAAGTGAATGGCATTCTTTCACTTTTTGAGGCAAGCATTGACATGTGTCAGTAAAATGTATAAAGGAAGGTGTTTATGGTTCCTAATTTTCCCTTCTACGAGCAGTAGTATGTTTACAACTGGGATAGGAATCTCCATTCCAGAAAGGATAAAAGTGGTTAAGAGTGAACACCGCATATTCATGTTCATGCCTGTAGATGTCCCTTGCCTTAGTAGAAAAGACCATAGCATGGCAACCACTACAAAATCTATGCTGCCAAATGTTTATCCAGTTGGAAATTACTTTGCTTCTCTAATAAAAATGTTGCACTGGGCTTAAGGTACAGTTGTTACCTATTCAAGGGAATGGTTTCGAATAAGCCAAGAAACTAGAGATTTAGATCTACTGTGTCTGGATGCTATCCCTTTAGAGCCAAAAGAGATGCCCTGTCAGGTCTAATTTTCTACTTCTTAAGTCCAAGGACAACAAATGATGTCTGAGTAAATGCTTAAAGTATTTGGGGGGGAACAGTGACTTTTCAGAAGAAGAAGATACGAGAATGCTAGGCCACTGTCCTGTTAGAAGGGATAGGAACAAAAGCCTTGCTGATAAATATCAATCAAACCTTCTATCTGTGGTCTTTCTTTCTGAGAGAAATAATAGTTAGAAACGTTTTTTTGGTAATCTCTTCTCTTTTGTAGTGTGGTAAGATGGGAACTTACTTAGTGAGGTGAATTAAGTCAGCATTATTTGAATATTAATGCAAGCCAGTTTCAACAATCCCACTCCATGGTCCTATAAATACAGATGTGTCTAAAATATAGAAATTATTGGAGAAAAAAATGCTTGTTTCTCAATTCAATATAGTACTTAATTTTAACTTTAAAATCACCTAAAATATTTTCTTATTCATTTATTGTGTAGGAAGGTGCATTTTTCAGCTGTTGAAAGTGCTGGAAGAAGTCCTGTCTTGTACGTATAGTACCATGTTGGACCATTCTCTTACATCAATCTGTTTTGTAAATCGGTGAGAAGCAGAATGGTACAATTATATCCCATTATAAGTAAAATGTTTAAATACAAAGAAAACTAGTAACACAACTACGTTGGCATTGTGGTCTTAATTCCCAAAAGATTTGGTACAACAGTTTTAAATTAATTATAAATGTAGGGCTAAGACAAGTCTAAGACTTTCGAGATAGGGAAGGATGTAAGAAAGTTTGTTGGAAAGTAAATGTCAAGTTCAGCTAGGGGATAGAAGGTAATATGCTTATGGGTATTTTTTTCTTTTTATATCACAGGTCCAGGTTTTTTCCCCCAGAACTTATGTACAAAAAGATGTAAAATGGATCCTTTGAAGTGAAGTTGTTGTTGTCTGCAGTTAGTTAAAAGTAGGCTGGATGATTTTTCTTATTACCAAAACAAAAAAACATTTCCTGTGCCAAGTCACTTGGAAGTTATTGATGTATTCTAATGTATTTTTTCTTTTCTCTTTTTAAAAGAAGTGCTATCTTTAACCAGAGCAACTGAATCTTAGCATAAGTTCATTTTAATACTTACTAGGTAAGCACTGATTCATAATCTTAACTTTCCTACCTGTTTATCTAAGAGAACACATATATAGCAACTTCTAATTTTTATAACAACATAGAAGAAGTGACAGCAGCATTAGTAATTGCTTTGAGGTTTGCATTACTTCAGATTGGGGTAATATCATGAAGCATCCTTTTGGCAGAAATAATATAAGTAAGCATCAGGTGAATGCGTAGGATAAAGCACTAAAGAGGAATCAAATATTCATTATATACATTCAATCGTCTGTATTCATGAATGCATTCAACAGGAGATTTGAAAGTTCAGAGCACTTTTTAATCTTATGTTTCAAGGACCTTTGGATATTTGTGTACTGAAGGCTAAAATCACAGTGCATCTTATTTATGCATTTATGCTTTAGAAAGAAAATAATTCTTTAGTCTTCTTACGATTGCCAAAGTTTCTAAGGTTTTAAATCTAAGTAACATTGCTACCACAGTAGAAAATCAAGTGAAAGTAATACAGGGTCCACCTGTAAAGGAATTTTAGATAGAAAAGGAATATGTTATCCAAAATGTACATAATAATAACAAAATACTGTTTTGGAATAATCAAGCCAACATGCACTGGCTCTCCCCAAAGTTTTCTTTAACATAAATCATATGACCGGTCTTCTTTTGATGTCTAAAAAATGCATTCACACAGAAACTTAAAAACAATAAGCAGCTGATGCAAGAACTGGTGTCACAGTGGTAGAACACACAAATTTGAGACAAAATCTATGGTTCCTGATTGCATAGTGGTCATGAAGGTAAGTGTAATGTTGAATAACTTGTAGTATAAAGCAAAATAAAAGTTTTGGTTCTTTTTCCATTTTGCTTCTCAAAATACCTCTAAGGGATGATCTGTTTATTTTGTTCTGCCTAGCCATCATGGACTTACCTGTCTTGTTTTCCTGTGTTGAAAATGTGTGCACATATCTGTTCTGACATCTATTAGCTGAGAGTCAAATACTACAGCTTTGATAAAATCTTTGAAGATGAGTGGAATTTTAGCTCAGTAAAAATGGAATTTTGGCTTCAAGATTTGTCACGAAGTGCTTGAAGGATATTAAAACAGATTCTTTGCAATTCTCAATGTCCAACAGAGGATAAGTTTTTACACTGAGGCCACATAGCCAAATGTTTTTAAGGCCATAATAATAATAATAATAATGATAACCTATCTTTTGGATAACTGTGGAAAGATTCACAGTGTTTAGTATGTTTACATTTGTTTGCAACTCATGTTTATGTTGATGCCTTTAATTTTGTGTATGTAAGGGTCTGTATTCTCATCTCTGGCATTTGTGGTTTGGACAGGTAGATGCATAGAGCAGTGGAGTTAGTGGATGTCTCTCTCAGACATCTGCTGAGTGTCCTTGGTTATGTCTGGAGTTTTTCTTGAGTGCGCTGAGCCCCCAAGAGTGTAAGCGCTGGTTACTATGGACATAACTTGTCTTTAATTTACTGTGGCTGTGAGCTAAACCACATGAGGTTAAGAGCTTCTCAGTGCAATCTGAAACAGTCAGCATACTGAATGGGGCATCAGCTGAATCCACAGCATATTAGAATGCAGCTGTACACATCTAGTCACATTTTAGGTCCATCACTGCAAGCTTTAGGAGATCAATTCTGTCTACCTGAGGCATGCTGGCCTAAGTCTTTTCCTGTATATTAAAAAATGTACCAGATATCTTCCACTCATCTCCAGAAGGCCACCAGAAAAGGTGTTTGATGCTTGAGGTAGAAAATGTATGAGAGACAAGTTCAATTCGTTTCCCCAGTCTGCTAGGAAAATTTTCTAATGACCATATATATAAATTATTTTTGCTGAGATTTATTTTTATACTTCCTGTGATGGCTGTTCTACTATACACAGAACTGAAGATTCATTAGAGTGGAAGGAGGTCAAGGAACATTATTCTGACAAGCTGGGGAGGTACCTGTATTCCCATCTGTGCTTCCAGAACTGTTTCTGTACAGTGGTTTCAAGGACTGAGACATCAACATTTAAAATGTAAAGCTTTTCCCCTCCCCCCCTCCGCCCCTTATGGCCAACCATGTTTGCTGAAAGTGAAATTTTATTTGGGTAAACAAATATATTAATATAAATGGGAAGATGTCTTAATTGTCATTGGCCTGATCCGAGGTAAAAGAAAACAGTGGGTCTTTTGTTGTGGGAAGATGAGAATATGGTTTGTGTAACTGAAATTGTTGTTAGAGGTTACTGCCTCTCTGAAGGTTGTTCAATCAGAATGGCCCAGTGAGGTGAAAGTTTCTAGCCTCCATCCAGGGTGCCTTCAAGTAAAGGGAGTTTTGCAAACTCAGGGTGATGCCTCTTACAGAATTTGAAGTAGTTTTACTGTGCAAAAAATTCATATCCTCTAATAATTGTTAAGATTTTAACCACTTTTTATGTATCAAATGTGGTGATTTTTTTAAAGTAAAAGGCTTTCTGTTCAAAAGGTTTGTGTTTTTTCTTTTAATCATCAGCCATGGATCTGTGGGTGTGGTCTTTCTTACATATCACTGCTAGTGTGCTGGTGGCAACACGCAAATGTCAGACTTGAGTACTTCTGTTTTGAGAATATTTTCCAAGTGGCATTTGTGGCCCTTGGGAAAAAACTTTGACAAACACATCTTTTACTGAAGCCCAGGACAGCACAGAACTGTGCCCTTTACCCACAAATGGGTTGTAAGAATAAATTAACCAAGAAATTATTTCAATTGCTCAAGAGAGCAAATCCAAAATAAGTATAGGGCTTATGAGGAGGAATGGTGATTTCCTTCTCCCCCCAGCTTTTTCTAAAATGAGAAGAGGACAAGCCAGAAAGTTATTACTCTCACAGAAAGAACATCACAGAGAAGAATGCTCATGTGACAGCACACAAATCTCTAGCATGAAAAGAAAATCAAAGCCTGTAAAATATTAAGCATTAGCATTGGAGCCAGATGTCATAAGATTAATTATCTTTATCAATCCTTTTTTTAAGGTTTTACAAGCTAAGTCTACAGTTTTTGTACAGTTAAAGTTCTAGTTCAGTGCATTCAGTCTAGTGGTTACATAGGGTTAGCCTGATCCTACAGAAGACAATCACACATTCCAAATAAAAGACCAAGTGCCTTGAAGTAGATCACTTGGAGATAAACAGTATTAAAATGGAAGCACATCTGCCAAGTATCAGCTGTCAAAGCCCTGCAGCTATCTGAAACCAATCAAGTGTTAGAATAATCTGATGTAGTGCACTTCATCTTTAAGTCTTTGTAATCATCCAGCCAATTTCATGAACTACATGGAAGAGCATACGTGTTTGTGATTATAATAATCCTTTAAGTGAAATCAG
The DNA here is from genome assembly GCA_013400755.1 of Pelecanoides urinatrix. Taxonomy (NCBI): domain Eukaryota; kingdom Metazoa; phylum Chordata; class Aves; order Procellariiformes; family Procellariidae; genus Pelecanoides; species Pelecanoides urinatrix. Next base: position 13,214 of record VZTQ01013429.1, on the reverse strand, counting down.
AAATAAAGAATAGACACTTAATCTGCAGCTATGAATTTTATCACTTTATTTGATCATTATTTCCTGATTTCCCATTAATTCATAATTTCCTGTGGCAGTTAAAAATGTTTATTCATTCTGTATCTAGCTGAGAATTAAGAAAACTTGATGTAAATAGTCTAAAACCTCTTACGCAAGTACATACAAGACTTAAATGATTCCAACATATGCATTGTTGCACTTTTGTCCTTTAAAAATGTTTGTATAAGACTCTTTGCCGAGGGATAGGACAAGCTGTTTGCTAAGGTCCAAAGTCTAATTTTCAGCTTATCTAGTTGTCAGCTCAGATATCTGCTGTATTTATGTGGGGGCTGCAAAAGTTAGATGACTTCCTTGTACTCTGACATGGTCACTGAATAAAACTGAAAACATTCTTTGATGGTTAGAGAAAAGATTGACAATGAGAACTGGAAGACTGTCACATAGAACTGGAAGACAGTCTATGTGACATAAGAAAAGCCACTTCATGGTGCCCCTTTTTCTTCCTTTCTCACCTCTTCCCTCCTCCTTCATCCGTCGTCATATTATTTTGATACTTCATAGAGCAGAAACTGACCTTTTTTATAAACTAGGCGCAGCTTGTTTGGGCATTGATAGAGCACTTGGGCACAATGCTGTACAAACTAATTGCCTTTCTTATGCAATTAGTCAGTCCCAAAGACCGAGTTTCAGGCTGTTGGATTTTCAGGTGGGGCAGAATTGTGGTGGGGTGGAGGAGATGCAGAAGAGAAGTTGAATGTGAAGTCTAGGCCATGTCCATCGCAACATTATAGATGCTACTGAAGTTCAAGAATCATTCTGTGCATGGATAGACGATTTTCCCTGATACCGGATACGCATTGAGTGCAGTCTTTAAAAGTTTCATGGACAGAAATGACCCTTTAAGTGTTCAGATCTGACCTCTCACTTATCTTAAGTCCTTTGATTTCAGTCAGCCTATATGTATTTGAGTAACACATGTTTACCTTGACACCATTTTCAGAGAAATGCAAACTCTTGGTTTATAGGCATTAAGGAACGAAGAGTCTATTAGTGCCCTTGGTAGTTTGTAGCTCTACTGGTTAGCTACCTTCATGAATATTTATGTCAGATTTTCAAAAGAAGAGTTTGCTATTGTAATGCTCTCCTTTTATGCTTTCTGTGCTAGAAGAAAACCTGAGTGCCTTGACTGGGAGAAATAGTTTCACATATATTGTAATCAGACAACCTCTCAATCTTCTTGATTAACTGATCAAACTAAGCCTTTTAATCATACAGGTCATACAGAGGCATTTTCATCAATTTAATTTGTATTATTCTTCACTTCTTCTCCAGTCTTTTCAATGACCCCTTTTGAATTTGATTTCTGTAAGCAATATTTAAATATCAAGAATATTTCTGAAAGCCTTCTACCAAAGTAGTATTTTCTCCAGCATTTTTTATTCTCTTTTTACATCCAGGGTTTTTATATTAGCTTCTCCTGCCACAGCATATCACTCTCAACTAGTAGCTAGATGTTTAACCATGACACCTAAAATCCTCTGTCACTGTTTTTCCAAGATACATTCTCCATTCTGCAGGAAAGGCCAAAATTCCTTATTGTTTAACAAATAATTATTCTTTTGGCTGTAAAAAAACACATTTATACCTAGGAAAGTAATCACAATCAGTCCTTCTACTTGTTCCCCTTGTATCTAACAATTTTACCAATTCCAGTCATCAGCAAGCTTTGTAAAGTTATTATGATGCTTAGTTCCAGCTCATCAATGAAAACAATGTTAGCTATCCCACAAACTGTTCCCATTTGCTACTGAAGATGTCAGCCATTTCTCTACATGCACTTTGATTCTGCCCAGTCCTATTTTTTTAACTGAAAATATTAATCAAAATGGCATTCTGAAAAGTGTATCTATCATTACTTTTAAAAAATGAAACTTTAGAACTAAGAAGGCAATCAAATTACTTTGATAATACCTATTCTTGGTAAAGTCTTACTGACTGACATTCAGGACCAGCTCTAGGTTGGTCAATGGAAACAGAAAATATCTTAATAGACCCATCAATAGTTTCAACAAATGGAAGAATAATAAGGTAGACTAAAGCAAAAATTGTAAAAATCTTTCATCTAGATTTGATGTGTCTTCTCAGTGTGAGGAGAGCACAGACGTCTTAGTCTGCTATTGTTTCTCCTGGCTCTTGTTGTATAACCCCACAACAGAATTTCAGCTTCAACAGCTGTTAATCAGGCATGATTTACTTCAGAATTTATGCTTAGAATAATACACTTTTTTTTGCTGGAATTTGCTAGAGCAATTTGCAATTTGAACCAAGAGATGGTCTAATACCTAGATTACAAGTGATGTGAACAAAGTAGCTACATAGTCTAAAGCCTGATGTGGCAGGGAGAAACTTGAGAGTACTTTGTTGACTTGTACCAATAACTTGTTCTTCATCTTAGATTCCAAGTATACATGGACAAAACATGAGTTGGGATGTAATTTTTTTTGTATTTTATAGAATATTATATGCTAAGTAAACATGCAGTCATTATGTTTACAATTGTTAAATGTCTTACCAGGGTGCAGGCTTAAATGTAAGTTACTAATTAGACTGTATGTTTAAATTTCATTGTGAATCTTAACATTTTCTAAGTGTAAATCATGTAAGAGGTTAATCTTGAGATTTTCTGAAATTCATTGAGGCAGCAGGGTTTTGTAATCAACATTTGAGATCACGAGCAAATCAACCAGTATTGGAATTACTGTAACTGCCCTTCACATGCTATAGCTTTGTAAGATATAGCATTGTCTATCCATTGTAAATAACTCACCATTCTTTTTAAAAGATCCTGGAATAAATTAACCTTTAATTGAATAAAGGGTTTCCTGTATTCAACTTTCCTGTTTCCATTAAAAAATCCAATCTTCTCTTTTTCATTATTCAAACTATTAAATAGTTTGGACTGTATAATATATTAGATTGTCACATTTGAATCAGAGCAGTGTCAAGATTGCTTTTCAGTTGAGACAAAACTGTTTCTGTAGCTTGTAATACAGCTGCAGGAGTGCATGATGTTCAAAATGTTGGTGACTGTATCCAGTTCTGAGGGGAAAGGAGGCCAGCTTCCCTTTTTTTTTTAACTCACCAGACATAGTACTAGGAGACCATACTTTCTATACTATGCTTGACAAAGGGACACAGCAGTAAGTTCAGCAACTCCTACAACCGGTAATACTATTCACTGGTTGACTGAGTTACACTTGAGGATCAATTGTGAAGGGTTCACAGATTGCAGGCTCTCCTTACTTGACAGCCCTGTTCAGGAGCTCAGCTAAGGAGATGTAGGTAGGAACCATATGGCTTGGATTACCACACAGTATAAAATCTAGAGATGAAAGGGAACAGGGACTTCTCTGGAAGGCTGCTGATAGGGTGCATGATGCTNCCCAGCCAAAACCAGGACATCCCCCCAGACAGCAAATACAAAAATTTGCATATTTTTGCCAAGTTTGGTAAGTGATATCGTATTTGACATTGAGAAGAGCAGTTGTTACAGTCACTTATAATAATGTTTTGTTTTCCTTTGTTTTCCTTTTTCAATGAAATTCTATCGAAAAAATAGCATCATGATTTTGCCTACTTAACAGGACAAGGTACCATTCTTTTTGTTTATGTGAAATTGTCAAAAATACTTTAAGGAACTGGGAGCATGTAGATAATGTTAGTGTCAATGTTATAGCTCTAGCAAAAATACAATATGAAAATTAAAGTATTTGTACATGCATAGAGTTCGCATTGTTGGGAACTCTACATGTAGTCACTTCTATTTTTCCTGGTGAATGTGCTCGTAAGGAAAGAACAATACAGCATCACAGCACTTTGTGATACTCAATGGTGATTAGCCTGATTAAGTTATATGGTACTCACAATAAGTAACTTAAAAATATATAATATTCGGAGATATGAAGAGGAGAAAACAGGCTTTTCATCTGAACAACGTATTTTCTACCCTTCAGTATGTGCTTACTGTTAACTGTTCAACAAATGGCCTTTTGCCTTTGTAAAACATAATGTAATTTCTTTTAAGTGCCAATTTTCTGACTTTTGTGAATAAGACATAGAGCGATAACCTATCTCACCATTCCTAAGCTTTAAGGAAACACTTGTGAACGCTGGCAGAGCTTGGCTTCTTCCTGTGAAAATTTTGATCCACCACAGAGTATGGCTCATTACTTCTCCTAGGAGTTTGTTCTCTCTAGCTGATAAGAGAGCTCAAGATTCCCACCCTGTCCAAAGTTGCCTTTTGAAACATTTAATTCCAAGATAAATTTCTTAGCTTAATCTTTTAATCCAGGAAATGACACCCAAGGAGAGACATGAGTTCTGTGGAGCAAATAAAATGCAATAGTTTCATCTAATGAATATGTTATAAATTTTTTGCAGTTGGAGCTTAAGAAACACTGGGTAGTAACTAATGTTATCCAAAAAAATATTCACCTAATTTTTTCATTAAAAAAATTTCCTTCAAACTATGTATATTTATTCTCAACCTGATTATGCAGTTTGAATTTTTTAGCCAAAATTCTCTTTGGCCTCCTCATAATGATTATGCTGTAAAATGCCTTCAAATATTAAAAAAAAAAAAAAAAACCAAACCAAAACAATAACCAATTGTAATATTTAGTATCTATAGATCTCTGCAGAAAAAGCCCTTTTTTCTGTCAAGTTAACTCTGGAGGCACTTATTCCATCCTTACTGGTTTTTTTCTTGCAATGTTGCCAGCATCATTACTAAACATTTATGTACAGCTGTGCATGCACTGTCATAATGATTTGACAATATTTTGCAAGTGGGAGAAACTCAGTGTTTGCATCTTCGGTAGCTTTATCCTGACTTCTGATAGATGCCTTTCTACCAGCAATACTTGTTATGTACTTCAGATTTCGGCCTTTGTTATTTGATTCAGCTACAAAACTGGAAATTTCTATATATAATATTTGTTCTAATTGCCTCTGATTTGTCTTAATACATCACAAATATTGAGAAGCAACAGAAATATATTGACTTCATAAAGAGGATAGGAAAGTATAGGAAAGACTAAAAAGCTTGAATATTCAGATACTATTTGGTAGGCTTGCTTATTTTCAAGAATATACTCTGGGATGTCTTGTAATAGAGACAGAGAACATCTCCAGGCCTGCCTTGTGCTGAACTAAGACTGATAAACAAGGTATCTATCTTTAATTATTACTATTTTTGTCTGTGGAGAAATTGAACTAAAACTACCCACTCAATTCTAATCCACAGACCAGCTAGCTGAGGAGGCAGCCTTTCCAATTTGGATTCCAATTTAGACAATAAAATGAGATCCTTATCCTATCATCTGCCTGTGCCCTGCTGAGTGCACTAGAAGAACATAGCTATAAAAAATGAGGTAGTTTTAGGGAAGGAGTAATCATGATAGGTATTTATTCAGTTCTGAGATTTAGAACCTAATAATGGAATATTTTGATTGTTTTAAATGATAAGCCAGTTTGTCTCAGAGTTGTAAATTTTTTGTTTTCTCTGCTGACATAACTCAGATACAAAAGATGCTATTTAGTAGCAACTACTGTTCTGATGAGAAGGGAGCGCTGGCGCCACGCTTTTCATGAAAGAAAAGATTTCTAATAGTACAGTATCAGATAATGATAATTTTAACTTAAATCAGCATTTGCAGAAAATTTTGACAAGGTTTTTGTTTTCTATTTATATCTGATTTGAACAGATTATTTTTTAATACATGACAAAAATCTGGAATTTAAAAATAATTTGCTGTGTAGGGATTAGAATCATCATCATCATTTTTTTTCACTTTTCAGAGTAGAAAGTGGAGACCATCTGTCTATTAATTTTTTCCCCAAGTTCCAACTGTAATTATTTGTAGTATCACATAGCTTCATATTTAAGCATTCCAATTCCACTTGTATGAAATATTTTGGTTTTGACACATGTCAAGGTTATGCAAAAATATCTTTTCCCAACTCAGTCTGGACTGAATGTTAACCTGTACCTCACGACTTTTTCTTGCTTGGCCAAGGTGCATCCTCAGTTTAAAAAAAGTCTTCCTTATCTGTTTTTTGTACACCTTTCAATTTAAATATTTGCAGAATGCAGTTAGCACAAAATTGACATTTATCATAAGACTGTTCTTGAAATATAAGATTTACTGAGCAATTTAGATGTGGGAGGAACCCAGCTTTCATCCTGGATGCATGATGTTCTGAAAATAGAAATGGTATTTCCGATGCTTGCTTATGATCCAGCTAAGTTGATGTATGCTGGCAAGGTTTTTTAGGAGCTGCAAAGATTTCTTATTTTCAGGATGTCTTCTTTTTGAAATCAAATCTCCCTTTCTTCCAGCTGACCATTAGACAATGGGGCAATCACGCTTTTGAGTCCTGAAACTCAAAAGAACCTGAGTTCCAGGACAGTGTGGTTCAGGTTGTTTTTTAAGATTTGATTGGGGTTGGATTTTATTTTGCAAATGTGAACATCACTTTCTGTCTTCTGAAAAATGTGTCTATGTTGTCTTCCAAATATTTTTAATTTGAAAACTAATGATACAAAGTCTCCTTAATTAGGTCTCTGATTGTGATAGCAAGCAGCAAGGCAGCAGGCAGAAGGGATGGGACTTTATTTTCGAAAAATATAGTAGCAAAGATGGAAAATAAGAAAATCTGTAGTTTTTTGAACATGTAGCTTTGCATAAATAAGACAAATTTACATATGAGCAGCTTCTTGACAGATGAATAAAATACACAGTGGCAAAACGATATTCTTATTAATAAGTAATTAACATTTATTAAAATAGTTTATTAATGATATTAATATTATTTTAAAAGAATATGCACCATTGTATTTTCAGCAAAGTTAGAATCTTATTTCAGAAAGGCTTATAAGGATAACTTACATTAAATTTTTTTCCTTATATGCAACCTCAGTACTAGATCAAAACAAAGCCTTATGTCGTTAAGTAGTCGGAGGGTGCCGTACCTGCTGGTAACATCCCTGTATTCTAATGGCAAGTGCAGTTTTGTGCTTGAACTCCTTATTATGTATAGCTGCATATATATGTTGTCAGGGACAAACAGCATTTCAGCTTCAGCTGGGGGGAAATGGGACAGGTGGAAATGGCAAACTTTGCAGACTGCTTGGACGAGTGATGGGGAACCATGCTTCTTCACTGCATGCTGAGGGGCACGTGCTGGGGAACCAAGAACTGAACTAGGCCCAGGCTTGAGAGTCAAAGACCACTACTGTCAGGGACCCTTTGTTAGGATAAGTTTAGCTATGACATCAGTACCTTTGGACTCCACGTCAGCTTTTACTTTCAGTGCCTCCGGAGGAGAGCTGAAGAAGTGAAATTTACAGAAAGGACAAAACATTCTTGATGTCTAATTTTTAGTTTTCAAGTCTGCATTGTGCCTAGTAAGAAGCCAGCTAGGTAAGCTCAGCTTTTCTACAACAGCTGCAGTGATTAAGTGCAGAGTGTAAAGTTTCATACTTTTTCTGTGTTGCACATGGCCACAAAGTTGTATGTAAAGGTTGAAGACGATGATCTTTTATGGGTTTTGTTAATTTATTTGCTTTTGTTTTGCACTTTTCACCATACCTGCATTTAAATTCTGTTTCAGAATTTATCTGGTCTTGGTAACATTGTTTTAGGGTAATGAGGTAATCTAGAAAGTGTTTTCACTTTCTCTCTGTTCCTTTACAAAACACAAGTATTTGCAGAATCACATAGAGAACCCAATATGCTCCATCTTTTTGCAATTCTGATGTAAAATCACCGAATGGTTGAGGTTGCATGGCACCTCTGCAGGTGCCTGCTCCAACCTCCCAGCTCAAAGCAGGGTCAACAGGGTCAAAGCAGAGAAGGTTGCTTGTCA